>BMAU01021198.1:600000-1164204 GCA_019973935.1 Trichonephila clavipes
TTTTTTTTACTGCTAGCTTAATAATTGAGGATGCTTAACCACTCTGGTTCAAAAAATAAAATTAAATGCAGTATTTGCGTTTGGAAATTACCTCCGTAACGCGTCAGAAAAATTGCGTGATATATTTTAGAATATCTTTATGCTATTTGGCTTTCAAAATTTCAGATGAAAATGCTGATATATATCGAATTTTACTCCACCCTCGCTCTCTCATTTTCCCTTACAACGTAATTTCTCTGTTACGCATTATAATTATTATTAGAGTATATATTAATCACTGTACAATCTGTTAAAAGGATAGTTTACATCCGGGGTGGGCATTAAGTCGATCGCGATCGACCGGTGGACTGCTAAGACATTTTGGGGTGACCGCCTTCACATGAAATCTTAGACGCGCTTACTAAAAGAAACACAGCTACCAAGATAATGAATAAAACTCCAAACGAAATTTGAGAGACGTTTTCAAGAATTTACTAGACTAGAATCACACAAAAGTTGCACTCATGGGTTATTCATTTGGCAATGTTGATGTGAAAAATATAACTAAATATACACTAGCTAGAAAAGTCTGCGTTTACATATTTTTGCTTACATGAACAATGGAAAAAAAGTTTAAAAACCGGAATTTAAAAAACAAATTTTAATTAGATTTTATTTAGTTTATTTTAAGTATTCGGAATAACAAAAGTAAATTTGGTTTGCTTTCATAGATTTTAAAATAAAGACAGGTTTGTAACGATAACAACAAAAATCAAGTAGAAAAAGTCTGCGTTCACTGTTTTAGTAGTAACTATAAAAATTTTTTTAAAAAGAGAATAATGAGCTATTTAGTAGCTGGTTGGTTAATCTCATTATTCGTGAACCTCCTGAAGTCGTTTCGGTATTGAACTAACAAATCTTGGGGTTTTTTCAGCACTTAACTTTTCCCATTGGTCCTTAAGAACACTCTTCGGCATATTCTTGCTAGATACATTGTGTTGACGAATCCTGCGTTCCAACAAATCTCATAGGTGTTCTGTAGGATTCAGATCAGATGACTGTGGGACCATGTGCAGTTGATTTGGGACATTATACAAGAGCCAAAGTTTCACAATCTCAGCGGTGTGCTTAGGATCGTTGTCGTGTTGAAAACGAAACGATTATCCTAAGCCGAGTTTGGTGGCACTTTCGTTTAAATTGTTTTTTAGGACATCAAAGTAATCATTTGTTTATAATTGATTATATATACTCCAACTTGCCAACATCATTGCTCGCCATGCACCTCCACACCATGACTCCACCGCCGCCGTGCTTTACCGTTGGTACTAAATGCTCTTTGTGAAGTGCTGTGCAAGGTTTTCTCCAGACGAATTTACAACCTTTTATGCCGAAGATACAAAATTTGCCCTCGTCAGAGAATATTACAGTCCTCCAGAACTCAAGAGGCTTATGTATATGATCTTTTTCAAAAGCTATCCGCTTAAGCCGGTTGGTAATTGAGATATAAGGCTTTTTGCGAACTACTCGACTATGGTATCCGGCCTTTTTCAAGATTTTTCTTGCAGCATCCGCTCAAATGTTTTTCTTAAACTGCTCGTGAATGTTTGTTGCTATTTAAGTTGCGGACAAACACGGGTTTTTTTCGCCATTGATGTTATACTGAGTTTTTCTCTGATTGTGAGTTTAGATGGACGACTTAAAAGAGGCTTGGATGTGTCAATTCTTGTAGATTTACAGTTATAAATAACATGCTGGATAGAGATGAATACTGCCGTCCAACGGATCTGGCTATATCCCAACGACTTTTTCCATCTTTTCTCGTTGTCACATTGATTTTACGCTCACTGGTACTAATTTCCTTCTTTTTATTTTATATGTCCTTGAATTGCTTCGTATCTCACAAAAGCGTAACAATTATTGCGTCACAATTTTCTTAACCTATTTTACTTGATAAATAAATGCAAAAACTCTGTTGCCTGTTGATACAAATTCCAAGAACCAAGAATATTCAAATAGTGAACGCAGACTTTTTCTGCCTACTACACTCATGTCCATAAATTAAGGATAATGAAGTTCAGGCAAAGAAAGAGACAGAAGCAAAACAAATTTGACTTATTTGTAAAGTCTATTTATTAAACAAAAGGTAAAGAGCAAAAAAGATGCTATATATTTGACATAGTTAATAAAAATTGCAATTTTTACTCCCTGGAGCAAATTTCAAAAAAGAACCTATTTACAAAAAACAGTATAACATGATCGTTAATACGGAGTATGTCTCCCGGACGATGCAATACAGGCCTTACAACGCTTAGGCATGCTGAGTATCAAATTATCAATCTGATCTTGGAGAATATTACACCACTCATCAAGCAATGCCCTCCGAAGTTCCGGTAGACATGTGGGAGGGGGTTGACGGGCTGCAATTCGTCGGCCAAGCATATCCCACACATGCTCTATTGGATTCAAGTCCGGTGAGTATGCTGGCCAATCCATACGGGTGATATCTTCCGATTGAAGGCATTCGTCTACAATGTTTGCTCTGTGAGGGCGGGCGTTGTCATCCATAAACAGAAATTCAGCACCCATGGCACCCCGAAACAAACGTACATGTTGTTCCAGAATGACATCCCGATAGATGTGGCCTGTCATCGTTACACTCTGAACATGCAGGTCAGTTCTGGAACCAAGAATAATTCCTCCCCAAACGAGCCATCCTGCGCCACCGTAACGGTGTCGTTCAATGGTGTTCTCTTGGTGGTAACGGGTACCTGGCGCTCTCCATATTAAAGTCCGGCGAGAATCAGACTGCAAACTAAACCTGGACTCGTCGGAAAACATCACACAAGACCACTGTTGTGGTGTCCACAATGCATGCTCTCTACTCCAGGTTAATCGCAGGCGACAGTGAGTTGCGGTAAGTTGAACACATCTGACAGGCCTACGAGCATATAGACCAATGTGCCCTAAGCGTCCGTACACGGTGTGCCTTGAAACTGTCGTACTGGTAGCTGAAGAGAGCTGACGAGACAGGTCTGATGCTGTGCTCGTCTGTTTCTTTTGGCAGTAACTGCCAAAATATATATATATATACCGGTCCTCATTCGGCGTTGTAACGCGAGGGCGACCTGTGCTGTAACATCTACTCACATTACCATCATCTTGGAATCGTTGCCAAAGCCTGAGATGACATCTGGGCGATTCCAAGTTCCTCGATACTTTCCAGCTGGGTACATCCCCATTCCAGTCGTCCAATAATTCAACCACGTAAAAAATCATCCAAATGCTTCCTTTGAGCCATAACAATGCGATTATTGCTCTGAAAGGCTTTTAAAGTGCTTGTGAACAATTTTACTTCTTTGCCACCATTTCTTATATACCCCTCTCTTACTCTCTCGTCATTGTGACGTACTATCCCCGCCATCTGGTGGTTTCCTGTAATTTGCATATTCTTCTTCAAGATGTGTGTGATAATTTTGCAGGTGAAATTTTTATTTTAGAGTTCAATTTCTGTGTAATTCTGAATTATCCTTAATTTATGGACATGAGTGTATTTGTGTATTTTGCTACAAAACGCCCGTTATCCTAAGTAGTTTTAATTCAAAATTAGAGAATTCTTGCATGCTCAATATTTAAGTAATAGTAAACAAATTCGTGAAATTTTGAAAGAAAAAAATTATATTTCTATGAAATTTTACCTTTGCTATAGGATTTCTTATGGGTGAACGCAGACTTTTTCTAGTCTTTATCTCTCGAGGAAAATGAAGCTTTTCTCTTTCAAAAGGACGTAATTTGTAAAGAATAACTTTTGGATTCTATTGGTCGAAGTAAAGTATCCCAATTTTAAAAAAAGCTGCAATTTATTTAATATCGTTCTTTCGCTCTACCTACCTATGAGAATCTACATTTTCAACGAAGAATATGATTTAGACAACATATTCCCGTTTCACAGACGACCACTTAGAATCCAGTGTAAGATTAGCAGTTAGTAATAAGATATCGATGTATTCAAGATTGGGGCAGATAATACGAAGACTATGTCGTCTATTGCGACTATAGCAATAAAAGCTAATTTTAAGGGAAAATTACTTAATTTGTGATGTATTGTGAATTGTTTGAAAATGCAGAATTTGATATTAAATTTTATAGGTATAATTATTATGTTTGTATTTTTCGTTTTACTTAAAACTTAGTTTTAAAACAGTAAGTTTTGTTTTTCTGCTGTTGTTATGTAGGTAAGTATACACATTCTGTATTTATTATTGTTGTAATACAAATATTGTGTTGAGCTTTTTTTTTTTTTTTTTTTTTGCTTAACCCAACTACGTCACATGGTGGACCGCGACAACTTGAAAAAATTAAAAAGTAGACCGTGCCATGTAAAAGTCTGCCCACCCCTGGTTGACATAAGGGTTGCATTCCATAACTGTAATGTTATTTTAATATTGCTTTCCGTATGATGTTTTTGAAGTTATAGGATGCAAATTTCAAAGTTGAAATTTGTATAAAAAATTTAACAATGTGTTTCTTAAGCATCTACCGTTAAACCTTATTATAAATTGTTTAATTTATTATTGATGCCCTCACCTAGATATGAGTTTATAGATCTAAATATATCACCGATTTAATACACAAGAAGAATCTGTAGTAAATCAAAATGGAAAAATTATGGGGGTTTTCAGTTACAAATATTTTAAGTTTGGTGCATTTAAGATCCTCAGTTCATAATATAATACTTGAAATATGTATTATTTTAAAATTATTTAGCGTTATAATTCAGCAATTTTCCGGCAAAAAATTATTATTCTTTGTACACATTTTTCACAAATTATATATTCTATATATTTTTGAACTTGATGAATCATTTTTGCCAAAATGAATTATATATTTTATGTCTAAAGATATATTCTTTTTTTTGTATTTTAGCATCTTTTTTTCTGGTCCAAAATAAAATTAAATGAAAATTACTTTGATAATCTTTGATCTCTTTACTTTGTTTTTAAAGAAAAGTAAGCTATTTAAGATTGAGGACACGAATGTATTTTTATTGAGTTATTTTCTTTAGCGCGACTCATACACACTTCCAGAAATATCCTCTGACGCATCTCCCTCCCGTAAAACTGAACTGTTAACCATGTCAAAAAGTTAACACTAGAAACACACTGAAAACGGGGAAGTTATAGTAGTTACAATTGCTATTTTCGGAATTTCTAAGGTGAGCTATTAAATTCATTCTCAAAGTTAAAAATCTATTAATTAGTTAAATTTACAAAAACTAGCTGCGTAACTAAATTCATCAGATTTTTTAAGTTTTAAATTTAAGTGAATGATTGCGTTTAACATATTACATATATTCATATACAATTAATAGCACACTTTATTGCAAAGATAAGGTTTCAAGACATTCATGAATAATCTGTATCTAATCAATTAAAAAACCTACATTTTGAATGCTAAAGATTTGAAATAATTTCTATTATATAAAGTAGAAATGAAAAAAAAAAAGGTTTTCTCGTTGTGATTTATAAATAATTGAAAATGAAAGTTGCCTTGTAAAATCGAGAAAAGAACGTAGAAGGAATTTGCTTAATGTAAACAAATGGAATGTGTGTAATATATTAATCGCTATACAATATATTATTTTGTAATTTATATGAATTATTACTACACACATATAAAAATTTTTTGATAATACTCTGTCAAGGTTTATACTATGTTATATGGATATTGTGTGTGCTGAAGAGAAGATAGAATGTTTTAGTTTTGTTTAACTTTTTTCGATTTAAACCAAACTGTTTTAAAATTGTTACGATGATTACTTTAAATCTTCCTTCCCTGTGAAGCTAAATATGTATTGAGAAAACATGGTAAGTTTTGTAAATAAAAATATGTGATATTTAAATTTTTTTCTAGGTGTGATAGAAAGACAGATGTAACACAATGACGATAAAGATGAAAAAATATGTTTTCCACAAAAATAAAAAAAACATTCTTTTTTTACTTGCATTATGATATTTTTCCATAAATAAAATACCCATCGATATTTAACGCTTGAATGAAAATCTTTTTCTTACGCAGTATGTAATTTTAATCTAAATGCATAATATATATATATATATATATATATATATATATATATATATATATATATATATATATATATATATAATCCAATATAAAAGAATTTTTTCAATATATAATCATATACATATACATACACATATATATAAATTTATACATATATATATATACATATACACAAATACATAAACAAAAATATAAAAATATAAACATATAGTTATATACCTAAGATAACTAAAAGTAGGGTGCGTGAGTTAATATTAACGTCGCACTGTTCAGCTACACGAGGGCTTTTGGCGACGGACCACGTAATTTTGAACCATGGTCAAGTGACGTGGACGACACCTGAGCTGGCACCCCCCTCTCCTAACTACCACACCACACCAACGGGAGGACGTTTCAGCTCTCGACAGATTTAACGTGCATCGCTGCCCTACACGGCGGGTCTTTAGTGGTACTGGGATCGAACGCATGACATGCCTGCCATGGTTGGATGCCTTAACCACTGGGCTACCGCAGCCCAACTAAAAGTAGGAAGGAGGCACATAGTATAAAGACAAATTCCTGGCCTTAGGAACCAGGATTGCAGGTTTAAACAAGTTTTGCGGCGCCAACCTTCACCTGTAATTTGTCATACTATGTACCAAGAGGAAAGGAAAGAGTTATATATGTAGAATTTAAATATTAAAAATCATTAAACTAAATAACATAGGAACATAAACATAACCTACTAAATCGGAGTTAAAGCGATGGCCAAGAGTGCAGTAACGTGTTCCCGCCAAATAGGGACAGCAGAACCGCATAAAGTTAATTGCGATACGATATAAGAAACGATTAATTGCGATACGATATACGATAATAAGAAATATATATATATATATATATACTTTTAAAAAATCATAAAAAATAAAATCATATAAAATTAGCGTAAAATATAAAAGAAACTCAAAAAAATATATATTAAAATTTTTTTTAAAAAAAAGCATGTGGCGCCATCTATTTAATAATTGTAGGATAAATGAGATATTGTCTAAACTTTAAAAAAACATTACAAAACATAATAACAGTAAATAATTACAGTAATACAAATTGTATCATAAAAAACCAGTATAAAATATAATTACAAAGAAAGTTAGCAGGGTATCCATGTTCATATATATATATATATATATATATATATATATATATATATATATATATATATGTGGGAGACAACAAGGGGTCCAATACGTTTCTCTTTCTTATGGTTTATTTAACATTAAACAAAAATTAATTAAAAAGGTAGTTTTTAACAGATAAGTTTGACGATGATATGCAGAAGGTAACGCCTGCTCGCGCACCTCTCTCGTTCTCCCTTCTCTCTCTTTCTGCTCTAATGTCCAAGAGTTTTAGTTCGTGTTTTAGCTGCGCCTGCGCGCGAAGACTGCTTGGTTTTGGCTGCATGCCATAACGGCCATTCTGACTGTACGCTGTCCGCAGCGGTATTTCCATGGAGACCAGAGGAGAATCTGAAACATACAAAAAAAAAACGGAACAGACAAGGACTATACGACAAATATATAGAGATTAAACATATCATAATTTTTCTGAACTAGACAGTTTCTCCATCATGTGGAGGCACCTCTTCGACATCCGGAAGGTTCCACAGGAAAACACATTGTTTCACAGGCATAAGAACGTCTTTTTTAACAAGTTGATCTTTGGTTGAACGCATCGATATTTTCCTCTGTAGAGTTCTGGACGTCTGTTCAAAGCGATTTCTCTTTTTCCTTCGCTTCCACTGCCAAGGCTCAAAAATTTTCGGAGCAACACAAACCGTCGATGTTCACTCTTCATAGGTAAAGGGTTAGGTGAGCGGGAGATAAATTCCACGGAACTCGTTTTCATGGCACCATTGGCTTTCTTACACAATACTATATCAGAACATTTTTCTCTTACAATACTCAATTTTAACTTAGTACTCTTAATTTTATTACATTTATAATCCTTAATTAGAGAACTCGAATCATTTCTAGTATTAAAGTTTTTAACATGTGGCAAATCATAACTAGAGTTTTCTATCACACTTGAAACAGAAACATTTGGAAAAGGAATAGCACTAGAATAAGCATAAGCATGAGCACCTAAATCTGCACTCAAAGAGGATCCACTTTCACTCAATAAAACATCGCTCTTTGCGTGGCCTAGTTTCTCTATTTCAGAATATACACTGGGATGTATAATAAATTCTTCGGTCAAGGTCGGTGATATTGCCGTTCTCACACTTAAGCTAGGAGAGTGTTGATTAAGAGAAATATTTATGGGTTTAACTTCTACCATACGCTGTTCACCAAAACATGAACTTAATGTTATGATTTCTTCGGAAGGTGTTTGCACTCTAATTAGTGAGGAATTTAAAACTGGGATCTGGCAACCTGAATCAATCAATGCTGTTACGGGCTGATTTTCCACAAAAATGTTTACGTATTGAAGATTTGCGCATTCTTCGCTATTTTGTTTTTCGCTCTCGATTTTCAAAGTATTCACGTTTGTTTTATTATGGATGTGATCATTAGATTCTTTAGGTTTAAAACGCTTCTCACAGTCTCTTGCGCAATGAGATGAATCACCGCATATATAGCAATTTTTATTTTCTCTTTCAAGATATTGGGATAGTTCTCTTTAATCTTTGGTTTAAAGTTTTGTGATCTATTTTTAAAGGGGTCTTGGGTATATCCATAAGTAATAGGAATTTCTTTATGTGATCCGCTTCTAGATGAAATATAAATATCACACTCTTTAGCTAAATCAATAGGCCTAAACCAATCTTCTGCTTCTCGAATGCCAATATGAGTTGCAGTTTCCTTATTTAAAGTTTCAAATAATTTATCAGAAATTATAAGATCACATAGAGATTCAAAGGAATTAACTTTTCTTAACGAACAATAATATTGGAAGTTTGCCGTCAATCTTGCAGCAAATTGGATGTATGTCTCGCCTGATGATTTTACAGCATTTTTAAATGAGTTTAAACACTCGCGAGGGGTTAATTGGAATTCTCTGAGTACTATAGATTTTAGTTTTTCATAGTCATTTAATTCCTCTTCTTTAATATACAGTAAGACGTTATGAGCTCTTTCGCCCAGAAGATTTATTAAAATTTCAGATTTATATTCGTCATTTATTTTCTTGGTTAAAAATGCGCGTTCTAATGATTGGAAGAACAGATTAAAATTTTCAGATCTGGTGGGAACAGGAAGAGATAGAGTTTTTATACTTTTTATCATATTTTCTATGTTAGTTTCGAACTGTTTTTCTTCGACTTTAGCTGCAGGATTTAAACTTAATGCTTTATTTTTAGCCAATTGAAGTTCGATTTCTTTTTCTAATTTTGCTAACTGAAGTTTCGCGAGCTCAATTTTTTGTTCTGAAGTTACCTCTCTTTCGTTTTGCGATACTCTCTCATCTATACAGTTTTGAATTAAAGTTTTAACGAAATCTGGATTACTTTCAAATGTACTACTGTTCTCAATTTTAGTCTTTAGCTTAACTATAGTGTCAGTACTCTCCACAATACCGTCTAGCTCCTCAACAACTCTTATGAGATCCTCTTTAAGAGCGTTTTTATACATTTTAGAAAAATTTAGAAAGATCCTACCTTTTTTTTCTGGCTCCCTTGTTGCTCGCACGTACGATGTATCCAATAAAAACGTTGATTCCACTGATTTCACCTCTTCGCTGGTGTTTGTGAGTGGTTCCAACCTCTACACAGGCGGAATTTTTCGTCGATGGGTTTTCCAACCTCTACACAGGCGGAATATTTGTCGATGGTTCGTTGAAAAATACACCTCTACACAGGTTATTTTGTTATTTGTTCCGACCTCTACACAGGCGGAATGAAGTTGAAAAATTCAACCTCTACACAGGTTGAACGAAGTTTCCGAAAATGGCGGAGCGTCTCTCCTTCACGGACGCTGTTGTTCATTGTCCAGACTTTGGTTCAAAATCGAAATTTTATCGATCGCGGCCGAGCCCCCATAATTTGTGGGAGACAACAAGGGGTCCAATACGTTTCTCTTTCTTATGGTTTATTTAACATTAAACAAAAATTAATTAAAAAGGTAGTTTTTAACAGATAAGTTTGACGATGATATGCAGAAGGTAACGCCTGCTCGCGCACCTCTCTCGTTCTCCCTTCTCTCTCTTTCTGCTCTAATGTCCAAGAGTTTTAGTTCGTGTTTTAGCTGCGCCTGCGCGCGAAGACTGCTTGGTTTTGGCTGCATGCCATATATATATATATATATGTAAGTATTAAATTATGTGAACATATTTGTTGATAGTGAATTAATACTTCGCCCTTAAAGTGACATTTTTACTACAGGAATTCTTTTAGGAAATCATTAAAAAATATTACTATCCACATTATATTACCTAACACAACAAGAATTATCACATTCTTTGCTTCGTGTATCTATCATTTCAATGTTAAAGTTGTAAGCAAACTTTCTCATTTACATGTATCATTCTATATTAATCGAGATAAAAAAAAATTCCCCTTAAATGATGATGGGCTAAGGTGGTTTCTCTGATACTAATTCGATTTCTAAACGAAAATACTAAATTATATAATATTAAAGTGTCTAATAATTGTAATTTTTTTAAATCAAAGATTGTTAAAGTGTTAATGTGCATATTTACTATGTGAACACGGTTCTCATCCCAACCTGTGTCCTCTGATATTAAATATTATATCTGCGTTGAATTTGTATGTTGGCTTTATTTTATTTTGCAAAGAACACTTCATAATATGCAGTAACTCTGTTAATTTAATAAAGCAGAAATTTTGCAGTTCCTCATGTAATTCATATAATAGTTTATAAGTATTATATAAACTATATATATTAGATTAATTCTTACGGTTAATCATTTATGCGGGAAAAATCTTCAAATAATTTTACTGTGGCCGATTTTCATGTGTAATAATTAAGAAATATTTGTTAAGAGTATGTTAATTAAGAGCACAAAATTATGTTAGGGGAATTACTTATAGAAGTGAAAAAACCGAATAAATATACGGCCAGAAACAATTTATGTTAAAAACACTCTTTCCTGTGATTGGATTTGTTGAAATTTTCTTTAATAACTTTTATGTAATGAAAAGTACAAATTTTATCGGCGGAAGGTAAAAATAATTAGAATGCCTGTTGTAGTTTTACATATTAGTTGTTGTTGCTTCTTATTCCACTTGATCGACAGAAACATCTAGATCAAGTCCATAAACCTGTGCGTTTTTAAACAATGAAGAACTGTTATCTTGTTTGACTCGGGTAGCAATTTCTAAAAAAGTAAACCAGCGACCATGCGTAGAATTCATCTGACTGCCCTCACGGGCCAGACTATCTGCAATTTCTTTCTCATAGACATTCACGTGTGACGGTATTCATTGAAAAAAGATCTTAACGTTGGCACTCAATTTAAAAGCTGGATAATACTTGTTGTCCTTCTGTCACCATGCTTCCACCATTCAGACAGATGCTAATAGAGCTTCGGTTATTTCTCAATATCCAAATGTCTGATGGACACTCTCAGTGATGCAAAATTTCAAGCCTCCTCAACAGCTAAAAGTTCTGCCCTAAAAACGGAGCAGTGGTCAGGATTTTTCATACAGATCCTAATACTCCATTCCCCTTTTTGATGAAAATTACACTACCCGACACATTTTATTTAATAGTAAGGTGACCATTTTTTTACAATGAGAAAAGGATGACAAATATTTAAGAAAAAATTACTACTAAAATATATGAAACGTTTTATGAATTCAAACAAAAATACGCTAATTACGCTTGCATTCTTTTTAATTATTATTTTAAACCAGTATTTTTTCTATTGAATGAATTTCTTTTTGTCAACATATCATTTTTTAATATATCGGAAAATTCGGGCAAAAAATATCCTTCACACTGAATTTTACGGTAAACACTGTAGCTAAAGTATTAACATTCAATTTTGATTTCTCACTAGTCACTTCACAAAAATCATTACCAATTGAAAAAAAACTCGTTCAACTGCTGCATTAGTTGGGAAGCACAACGTAAATTCAACAAGAATTATTACATTTTCATATGAAATGTGTCCATTTTTGAAATGGTTTAAGTAATTTCACCCATCTTTTACCAATTTCTCAGCATGTTGATTTTCCAATTATTCTAATTTATTAGAATTTAAATATACATTCAGTCTTCTTTCTACTTCAAACAGACAATTGTCATTGATTTTATAGTATCAGGCATTTCTTTCGATAAAAACTCAACTGAATTTTCTATATCTGCCCAATTTACATGTGACAAAGTCAAAAAATACCATAGAAAACTGTTATTTCCTGTGATATTTGTTTCAGACCATCGACATATTGGAAATATGTTTCGTTCATCTCTGAAAATAGAGATTAACGGATTAATTCTAAAATATCGAAAAGGAGGACACTTTTCGAGGAAGGACAGAGCCTATAAAAGGAGGACGGTTGGTCACCTTATTAATAGTAATTAATTATCTATATTTCTTTCATTCCACATTTATTAAACAGAAAAATTCTAGTCTTGTTAAAAAATGCTTCAAACCAGGGGAAAAAACAAAACAAGTATATTTAAGCGTAAAAATTTTTAAAGGGGTTATCTTTTCGTTATTTATTAATGCGCTGTAGATACCGTTCTATATACAAATTGCTCCTTTTTTTCATCGAAGTGTAGTATTTGCAATTGTGATAAAGGATATTTTAAAATAAGTAAACGCATAAAAGCTGTTATTTTCCACTCGTATGAATCAGGGGTGGTCAACTTGTCGATCATGAAGCCAATTTTGGTCGATCGCGAAGCTTGTTTTTAGAACAGACATTGAATAAACTGCATTATTATTGAATAAACTGCATGATTTAAAAAAAAACACTTTCTGTGAGCCCTATGACAACGAGTCGATCGCGATTAATTAAATTAGATAAAAGAGGATCTATTATATAAAAAAGTTTGCTACCCCTACTGTAGATTACCACTTTTCACCCCTCTACAAAACTATCATTGTATTTCCCCCTCCCCCTTTCTCTTTTTTAGTTTTTATAAAAGTACTGGTAATTTTTTTCTTATTTAATATTTTTGGGGTAGTTTTGGTTATACATAAAATAAATAAAATAAAATAAAATTTAACTTTCAGAAAGGGTAATGAAAAATATATAGTATTTAAAGTCATTTTACTGTTATTATTTTTATTCATATTGGTTATTACAGGAACAGAGAAATTTATGTCTTAACTTTGTGACGGCTCTGTCCGCGTTCTTCTGACTAACAAGTCCTCTTGGGAAATCTTTGGTTAAAATGGTTTTAAATCAAATAAAATAGTTTTTTAAAGGACCAAAGATTTCCCAAGAGGACTTGTTAGTCAGAATGACGCGTATAGAGCCATCACAACTTTCCTTATAATAATTAATAGTTTGCACATTCTAAAAAGTAATGTGTGAAACTTAACTTTAAAAAAAATTACGTAATTCTATATTTTTTTAGACTTTATTCTCGTGAGTAAATTTGCTTCCTTCCACCACCCCGCCACAATTTTTTTTCAAACGTAATTTCGTATCTAGACAATAATTCACTGACAGGTCCGATAACCTGAATGCGTTGACCTAGTTTTACTAACCGTTTTATCGATCTTTTTATTTCATTTTTCTCTTCGATTATGATCATTTCAAACTCCCATCCGGCAAGAGTAGATAATAATTAGGCAGCTTATAGGGTGTGATTTGTTACTTTTAAATAATATTGCGAGAATTTATAGAAACAAGTTATATAATGAATCATTTAAAAAATAATGAAACTGTCCAAGAAAATGTAAATTAGATTTTTAGAAAAAAATTTTGTAGTCGCGGGCTTGATGATTGGCATTTATGGCAATTAAACGCGTATATTTAGTTTGTTGTTTTCTAACCAATGACGAAATAATAATGAAAGCTAACGAAAGCTTGATTGGAAAGTAGATTATAGCTTGAAAAAGTATTTTGGCTAGTATACTTTGCATTGCTTCCTATTATTTTCGGGTTGATATTATTTTAAATGCAAGTGCTTCGAAGATTATCTCTAGTCCTCCCCCTCCCTTTTTTTATTAATCTACATCAGGGGTGGGTAAATAGAAAACCAACTTTACAGAAAATGTTCTCTATATTTGGGTCTCCATATATTTGTAAGCAAAGTTTTTCTTACATGAAGATCAGCCAAAGTAAGTAAAAATGCAAGTGGGTTGACAATCACTTGTAAACTGTGATGAGAACTTCCGATTTAAAAAAAAATGTAGAAAAGTGTGATTGGGTCCATTTGTCTCATTCAACTGTTTCTAAATGGCATGTGCTTGCAGCTATAGATATGAAGTGAACGCAATAATAAATCGAATAAAACTGCCACTATTTTATTTCACTTATATTGATTGATGCTTTTATATTAAAATTTTTTGCCCTATCTGAGATGCAAAATTGACTAAGGAAGGCAATCATTTTTAAAATGTGCGGCCTACTAGCCTGCGCTTTCGCTCTTTGGCCCTCGAGCCAAAATAGTGGTAACGTAATGTACACCCCCTCAGTGCGGGTGGGCCAAATTCTAGGAGGTCCAAAGTCTTGTGACGGGTCTATCCACATTCTCTTAAAATACTTATCCTCTTGGGAAATATTTGGTCTTTAAAAAATATTATATTATAAAGCTTCTTTCCGAAGATGTGATCATGCAAATTATAGGTTAGAGCGGAGACAGGTTAGACTGCTAACGGCTAGCAGTGAATAATTAAACGTGAAGTGAGGCGTGGATACTTCGCAGCTGATTATTGTAATATTAAAGTTAATGAGGGCCGGGGGTAGCCTAGTGGTTAGAGCATCGGACTCCAGACCGGAAGGCCTGGGTTCGATACCCGATGCCACCAAATACTCTCCGAGTACACACGGAGTACGTGCTCGTTAAATCAGTGGGTCCGAAAGCCTTGTGGGCTGAATCACTAGTGCAGGGGACTGGAGAATATTTCCCTCCCCTTCAGTTCCATGTCTAAATTGTGGAGGTAGAAATAGGGGGTGTCGCCATCTTCGTCCCTTTGGGGAATTTCGCCGAGCTAATTCGTACTGTCATCCGTATGGTGCTCAAGGCCAACGACAGGCGTACTTCTAGCCCCTTGCCACGATGAATTTCGTGGGCCTCGTTCTGACTACGTGAGTGAGTGAGTGAATATTAACATCGCACTGTTCAGCTACACGAGGGCTTTTGGTGACGGACCACCTAATTTTGAACCATGGTCAAGTGACGTGGACGACACCTGAGCTGGCACCCTCTCTCCTAACTACCACACCACACCAACGGGAGGACGTTTCAGCTCTCGACAGATGTAGCGTGCATCGCTGCCCTACACAGCGGGTCTTTAGTGGTACTGGGCTCAAACTCGTGACAAAGCCAGCCACGATCGGCTACCGCGGCCACCTGACTACGTCAGGTTACAGGTTAGCGTTCAACCGAGCGTAATAAAAGAGCGTTAAGCGGGGTCTTGCTGTGTTTGTTTTCTGGCTTCTTATCACCCTGTGTTACTTGACTCGTGAGAATATTTTTATATCATTGATATTATAATTTTATCTCATACTCATTTAAATTGAAGAAATTAGGGTGAAGTTTTTTTTAATGCGAAAAAAATATTTATGAATAGCCCAACAAATGTTTTAATTTAATATATGTTGAAAAGATTAATAATGTTATACCATTAAGTTTTTTATTGAAAATTGAAAACATTGTTGCATTATTATTTCTCTCATTTGCAATGTTTCCCAAAAATGAACCTGAAATTGCCGGAATTCATTAACAGGTAAAATGGCGAAATCCCGCTCATTAAATTTAATGAAGACAGCTAAACTTTAACACACTAGATTTATTGATAAAAACAATGATACATTTCTTCTAAAAGATATAACATTAATTTCTTTGGGTTCCCTCATATATACAGTAATACCTCGACTTACGCGAACCCGGAGTTACGCAATTTTTAAATCTCGTCGATTCGTCTTTTGTTTAAGCGCTACACAACTCAATTTCTTACTCCCGCTTTCTGTTAAGCTAATGTACAAGTTGAGGCGTATCGCGCGGAATCGACACGCTTAACCATAAAAGTTTATTTTAATTTACCATAATATGATCCAAGAACTGCTGGATTCACAGAATCAGGGGCTGACAATTGATGAGCTCAGAAGTAGCAAGACATGGAAGAACTTAAATCTGTAGACCCAGTTCAATAGGAAGATCGAACGACGATGTTGGGTATTTGACAGAAGGCCTCAATTTAATTGAAAAAGGTATACAAAGTTTAGAAAATAGAGACTCCAACGAAGAGCGTATTTTTTCGACAAAACAAGGAATAAAAAAAATGTCATCATGCTACAAGGTAATTTTGCGGGAGAGAAAGAAATCTTTGAGCAGCTAGACTATTTTTGGTAAGATTTTAATGGAACGTTCTACACCAAAGTAACTTCGGTTTGTGATTTTGTATTTGTGTTATCTATGATTTTACTATGCATTTTATTTTTTTAACTTATTTTTTCTTTCGTCTTCTGCCCCAACTAAAAAAAAAATTGTACCCCGAAATTGTACCCCGTCTTAATTGAATTCGACTTCGCGGTTATCACTCAGTCCCATCTATCGCGTAATTTCGGGGCATTACTGTATTTGTTTACAAACTTCCTCAATCGTACATATTAAATAATCAAAGATAGAAACCAGAAAATTTAGAATCATTGAATATATATCTGTTACAGTAATCGACGCTGCTGTTTGATTAAAACAATGTTTTCGTATCAAATTAAATTTCACTGTTTTTGTCTACCTTTCATTCTTCGATCACAGAAAATTTCGCCTAGTCGTAACAAGTCTGTGGATCTCTTGATTTTCACCCGACGTTATCAAATTTTGTTGTTGCTTTAACTTCATGTATTCCGGTATAAATTGGCAAAATTAGCTCAAATTTTAAAGTTTCAGCTAATTTGAATATATGTATTATTGTTGGTTGAATAAAATAGGAGTCTCAAGTGCAGTTGTAACTGTGTGTAATAGAAATCTTCAACTGTTAAGTACACTTACCGAAAGATATATATAAATTTATATATACGTATATTTGTTTTAGAAAAACTTTTTGCTATCTTATATTGTTAAAATTTGATATTTGCATACATTTATCATTTATTGACATCAAGCAGAAGCTCCTTAGAATTATATACAATAGTTGCATAATTCTTCCCATCTTGAAAAAAGCTGTTGGAACTGTTATTATGCATTGTTTTTTCTGAGTAAAACAGGGAAAAAGTTATCCATTTGGCCTTGGTAGAGACATGACTGTAGGATTTTAATAGGAGGGGTTTGGCATGTTCCCAGAGTGATCCGTGTTTTTGACCTGCCGCATGCAGACGATCTTAAAATGTAGTATGTTCCTTCAGCCCTCCTCGGTGACCTTGAATTGTCACTCGTAAAAAGCGATCTAGAGAGAATGAAGTTTGATTTTCATCGTAGCAGTAGAATGCCATAATTTTCTGCTTATCGCCTTTTTAATGATATTTTGATTTTTGCCAGCGTGGGTTTTATTCAACTTAGGTTACTGAGTATGTTTTCACTTTTCAGTTATGAAACATTTTTAGAACTATAATATAGAGCAAACACATTTATTGAAATTTATGGCTGATACGATTTCTGGAGAATTTTTTCTCTTAGACAATGGCGGAACAATCTATTTATAAACATTTTGTTTTTGAAATGATGTCATTCGCCCATTAGTTGTTATTCTTGGCTTGGCAAATTCGGGGATAAGTTCCGCAACTTGAAAAAATCATGCAAGTTTAAAAAATATCTAAATATTTTTCTATAAAACCGTGGGGAGGGGGAGTGGAAGTAATAGTAAAATCCATCTTACATATATATAAAACAATTCATTTTTATTACAAAAAAAATCAAAATTAGCGAACAGTGAAAATTTAGTCTATAGGAACATACAACATATAAAAATTCAGACTGAAATTAAGAATAAAATTATTAACAACCACTCATCGCTATTTAATAACAAACGTGTATGTGAAAAACGAACTAGATCAAAAATGCTTTCTAACAGAACTGTTGGTTTTGATTCAAATGAAGAATTTCGTTTGTTTTTATCTGCTTCAGGTGAGTTTTTTTCTTTCTTTTTTTTTCTTTGTAACAGAATCTGTTATTAGCGCCTGTTTTTTTTTTTTTCAAATTGCTTTTAATTCTTGATATCCTCCTACACAAAACTCGTGATTATGTTGAAATTATGATGTACGCTCAATGTCAGCATCCATGAGTAAGAAAATATTGTTCCATATTTGTAGCAAATTTCGAGCCCTCTGTAATTAACGCACAGCTGTTAGTATCTGAACTTCGACGTCGTCATTATCGACTTCTTTATCATCATACACTGTCATAAATTTGATCAAATGGTCCTCATCCAAAGAACACGAATCCCCAAATTTTTTGAAATTTGTGCTAGAACAAAAAATTCGTGCAAAAAAAATATTTTTGAAATTCGTGTACCGTGGTATTTTAAAATCGTGTAAAAAAAGAGTTGGGTGTGTACATCAAATGTGTCAAAGGCTAACGTGGGCCAAACAAACAAGGTTTAACTTTAGGTGGGCAGCAAAAAAAATCAATAGTCATAGTAACGTAAATTTATCTCCCATAATACATTATAATAAGAATACATAAAAGAACGAGAAATATTTAATGTTTACGTCCTGACTCTCTCTCTCTACTACTACTACTACTCTCTCTCTCTCTTTCTCTCTCTCTCTTGACATCTCTTTTCTGCTACAATCTTTCCTATTTCGAGAGAAAATTGGATACTTTATTATATATTATTGTGTGTAGATATAATGGCTGGGCCGCAAAAGTGTTCGTTGTGGGCGGCGAGTTTGACACCCTTGGTGTAAATAGTTCGAATTTTTATTTATTTCCCCCCCTATTTTTATATTATGATTTTTTAATTATGTGAAAAATACTTTCTTTTCTTTTAAGTAAGCTTAAAAATTTTATCTGATGTAGGTATAATGGCTGGGCCGCAAAAGTCTTCGTTGTGGGCCGCGACTTTGACACCCTTGGTGTAAATAGTTCGAATTTTTATTTATTCTCCGACCCCATTTTTATATTATGATTTTTTTTTAATGATGTGAAATACTTTTTTTTCTTTTAAGTAAACTTAAAAATTTTATCTGATGTAGATGAATTATCACTATTTTAGTAAAGCATGAAATATACACCATTTTTTTCCATAAAATAGTATACCGACTGCATTTTTTATGAAATGAAGACAAAGTCCCACCTAACCCAGTGTTCTGCAACCCCCGGTCCGTGGATCAAATACTACTGGTCCGCACAAGAAACATCAAATTATTTCCATTTTATTTACTGCAGCATATTTTTCTTGGGTTTAGGTTACTTTTTATGAAAATCACTTTATATTCCTTGTTAAATCACTTTATATTCATTTTTGGTGTAGTTATATTTTATTCTGAAGGCAAGTTTAAATACAATTAAAATAATACTATTAAAACAAAACAATCTAAAATATAAACAATCAACGTCCTTCCCCTCAGCGGGCCGCGGTAAAATTATGCAACGTTGACTGGTCTGCGGCGATAAAAAGGTTTTTCGGAACACTGATCTAACACACAGAATATATATATTTGTTAGAATATATTATGTATATTTTTTAGTTGCTATATATATAAACTTTATATTGTTTTACATTCCCGAAAATTGAATCTTTTCAGGTCCGACTATTTTAAGTACTACAGCAGCTACGAATGGATCGAGTGGAAGTACTGTTACAGCTGCCGGATTGTCTGCTGTGAGTAGCAGTCTTTCCCAAACTGTTTACCCGGGGATTTTGCCGACTAATTACACTGCAGTAAGTAGGAATATGTATTATTAATGAGATATATTTTTGTGCAATTATTTTTTTCTCCGGAATTAATCACTTTTCCTTATGTGCTAGGGTATGCTATAAAACAAATGCTACTTTAATTAAAATGCTAAAATTAAATGACTTATTGCCCTTGTATAATAAAGTATTCTATTATTATATGAAACATATTATTATCTCTATTCTATGATCGAGAATGAAAACTTTAAGGCTCTTCTCAAAAAAAAATCTTTTAAATTTTAATTCCTATGTATTTATATTTTTCTTCATTACTATTTTAAAAAATTTCTTGGCCACAGTATAAACTTGCAATGTAATAAATAATAACATTTTCCAATGTATTCTTTTTGGAAACTAATTTAATGAAAAATTACATGTAACAGATCTTATGATTCATAAATTATTAAAAAGTTGTCATTTTGAGGTTTATGTAAAATTTAATCAATCTTTTACTATTACGCCGGCTGGGTGGCGTGGTTGGTTTGTCGCTGGCCTTCTGCACCCAAGGTTGCAGGTTCTACCCCGGCCCAAGTCGGTGTATTTTCATGATGCAAAAAATCGACAGCTGCCGAGTCGTGTGATTGTACGACCTGTAAAAGATCCCTAGAGTGTTTGTTTGGCTTGTGGGTGCTCTAGGCGAAATTAAATCCTATTACAGGTTCGCATCGTCAGAGCTTAGGTGCCTCCCTCTAGGGAGGAAACTGGGCGTCAAAATTACCTGCGGCGATTGGTATCCGCCTATATGGTGCCGCACCAAAAAGAGATACCAGCTTTCGGGGAATGTACTATGTCTACAATGGAAAAACTCCAATCGGCAACCTATTAGAAATAAAGGAAAACTTTCTACTATTACTAATAAATATTTATTTTAAAAGAATATAATTATCAGTCCCCAAATTAATTTTTTTTTATTATTATTACTGATCTTTGAATAAAGATATAACTTTAAATCAGCTTATTACTTAACCAAGATAGCTGTAATAATTCTCGTTTAAATATTTGTATTCCTATAATCGAAAACTAAAACCTAAATCTAGAGAATTTAATTTTCAACTTTTGATATTAATTATAGATATATCAATTTTCAAGTATGTAATGGAGTTTATTCTGTGTAAGTGTAATTATGAGTATGTACAATAGCATCGAGAAGCTAAGGTATGACTAGTGTTTGGACACCCACACGTCATTAAAATAATGAAAATAAAAATAAACAATATGGTTTGTTTTTCTGAATGAACATGCCAATAAAACCTTATACTCATCGCTATATATATATATATATATATATATATATATATATATATATATATATATATATGAGTTGATATTTAAATAGCAGTTGGAGAAAACTGAAAATGTTCCACATATGCAAATTGCATAGATTTTTTTTATGCTTATTTTTCAATTGATGTTGCTAAAATTTTGGTGGCTATATTTAGAGGATGTTATTTACCCGATTTGAGCGTTGAGTATTCAGATGAAAATTGGGTTATATCACCTGCTCTTGCTGATAGTTGTCGCAATATATCTCGTGCTGTGAACCAAAGACCCTGAAATCAAAATTCAGTATTAAAAAGACCTGTTCTTCCTTATACAGTAAGGGTTACAGTCCGTACGGAAGATCACTTTGTAGCGAACCCGAAAGAGAAGGAACACTACTTCCTCAACAAGGACGATAATATGTGTTACTACTAGGGGCGTAGTTACCGATGGGGTAGGTGGTGTCGTGCGCCGGGGCCCTCAAGCTCAGGAGGCCCTCGGATTCTGACACCAAGCAAGCTGCGATAATTTCTCCCAGATTTAAAATATAAATATAAAAGGTGTTGCAACACAACTATAATCACACTAGTACCGTTGAAGACCCGCCGTTCAGAGGGTGCCGTTGCACGTTAAATATGTCGAGGCTGAAACGTCCTCCCGTTTGTGTGGTGTGGAAGTTAGGAGAGGGGAGGTGCTAGCTCAGGTGTCTTCTTCGTCACTTGACCATGGTTCAAAATTACGTGGTCCGTTACCAAAGGCTGAAGAGTGCGACATTAATATTCACTCACTCGGATTGAACTACAAATAGGTGACTCTTAGTAGGTTACGGTAAATAAATAGTGTTTTTTTTTCAGGTATTGAAGTTTAAGTTGGCATTACTTTCCAAGATGGCGATCGATTTAACAGCTGTCAAGTGATTTATTCTCAGTTTGGTTTGGCAATTCATCATGAATAGACTCACGTCTGAACAACGTTTTCAAATTGTGCAATTTTATTTCGAAAATAATGGTTCTGTGCGGAATACGTATCGCGCACTACGTCCATTTTATCGTCGACAAAATCGTGCATCATAGCAGTTAATTCGATTAACCATGGAACGTTTTCGCACCACGTTTACTCTAATTGATAACTCGCATCCCCAGAGACGCCGTACGGTGCGTACAGAAGAAGCTTTTGCTATTGTAGAGCGTAGCATTGAGGAAGACCCGAATGAGTCCATCCGCCATCGAGCACAGGAATTGGATCTGTGTCCATCCATTTTATGGAAGATTTTGCGGAAGGATCTTGGTTTGCGTGCTTACAAAATCCAACTCGTGCAAGAATTGAAGCCAAACGATCATCAAGCAAGGCGTAGATTCGTAGAATGGACCAAAACGAGATTGCCGTTGTTCCCGATTTTCATAAGCGAATTTTGTTTAGCGTTGAAGCGCACTTCTGGTTGAATGGCTACGTCAACAAACAAAACTGCCGCATTTGGAGTGAAGCTAATTCACAAGTGTATGTCGTAACACCGTTACATCCAGAAAAACTGACTGTTTGGTGCGCTTTATGGGCTGGTGGAATCCTTCTTCAAAAACGATGAAGGCCACGACGTTACAGTCAATGGTGATCGGTATAGAGCCATGATTACTAACTTTTTCATTCCTGAATTGAACAATCATGATGTCCAGGAGCTGTGGTTCCAACAAGACGGCGCAACATGTCACACAGCTCGTGCCACAATCGATTTATTAAAAGACACGTTTGGTGACCGCCTAATTTCACGTTTTGGACCTGTGAATTGGCCTCCAAGATCTTGTGATTTAACACTGCTAGACTATTTTTTGTGGGGTTATGTAAAGTCATTGGTCTATGCGGATAAGCCACAAACGCTTGACCATTTGGAAGACAACATTCGCCGTGTTATTGCCGATATACGGCCACAAATGTTGGAAAAAGTCATCGAAAATTGGACGTCCAGATTGGACTACATCCGAGCCAGCCGTGGCAGTCATATGCCAGAAATCATATTTAAAATGTAATGCCACAAGATTCTCTTTCGAATAAAAAAAACTCATGTCAATCGAATAATACATCGTTGTTTTATTGCAATTTAAAGTTACCTCTAAAAAAAACACCCTTTATTATGGAAAACACCGAGAAGATAGGAAATGTGTTAATTCTTCGGAAAGTGTGAAGATCAGTATAAAAAAAATTCCACCTTTCTGAATAGATAAGCTAGAAATTTAGTTTTACCAGATAGTTGTACAGTTTAAAGTTAATGGTGTAAATAATGAAGGTACAAAATTTAACTACATTGTCTCAGTAATTGAACCTAAATATATCGACACTATTTGGGATTATAACTGATAAAACTGAAAATAAATGTTCATTGGCAAAAAAAACGCTTATTAAATGTATTTAAAGAAAGCTAAAGTAAAAAATATAATTGATGACAGAAAACTTAGCCATCTCTTAAAAAAAAATGAAATCCTAGGAAATCAGTGTTTTGTCTGACATATTAAAAACATATGGATGAAAAAATTGCCTCACCTTATTAACACTGGCGTAACTAGCTCTGAGTGGGCCCCGTATCAAAACTCATTCGGGGCCCTCTTTTAGAAAAGAAATCCCTTTTATTGGTATTGTAGTTACACATGTTGGGGCCCTTGTAGCTTGAGGCCCCGTATCATTGATACGGTGGTAGCTACGCCCCTGCATATTAAACATGTATTGGTGATTAGTAATGAATATATTGATATATTGACGATTATATATATATATATATGTATATATATATATATATATATATATATATATATATATATATAGGCGATAAGTGTTTTGACATACATTCACAAACTGAATAATATGTGCCTCGTTCAATCGAAGTTAAGAATTTGAGCATGTGGTCAAATATCTTCGTTGGGACAGAGGATTGAAGAGCTCTATTTCCCTCACCCGCTAAAGGAAAGAAGGAAGAAGTAACAGATCATTGTCCAGAGGCAGAAGTCGGAGTCATTAAAACCCTGGTGGTAAACTGTGTTACCACTTTACTTTCGATTTAAGATGTTTTTTTCGGGAAAATGTAAGCCATCACGTAACTGGAAACTTGCCTCACAGCAGACTCAGAATTAGCGACTAATTTTGCTGCTAAAGATTTATAGAATTTACGTGAATTAAATTCTGGACTTTTTGTAATTGACATAAATACTGGATTCGAATTCTTGGTTGACAATGGTGTGGATGCAAGTGTAATTCCAACCACGTGTAAATGATAAAATAAGTGGTGACTTGAAAATATGCTGCAAATGACACTGAAATTCCGTGTTTCGGACACAATTTTAATTCTTGGTTTAGGACTTCGCCGTGATTTTCAATGTCCAAGTTACATAGTCACCCGATGAATTAAATCGAAGCACATTAAACGAAAAGTATAAATTTTCTAATATTTTGGCACAATGTTGGACATTATATGAATACTAATGGTAAACAGTTTGTTCGAAAGCACAAGACAAAGCATATTAGAAGTAGCCCCCCCCGAAAAAAATTCATACTTGAAAACGATATAAAACCATCAAAATCACCGAAGGCACGCCCACTTCATTTAGTCACAAAAACAGACGGCACTTTAAGACCATGCAGAGATCGCCGCCTCTATTCTGGATCACTACCACCCCTTAGACAGAATTGAAGGCTTTTATCATATTTTAAAAGACAAAGATATTTTATAAATTTGATCTCATTATAGCCTATTACCAAATTCCAATAGCAAAAGGAGATAAACAACAACAAAAAAACCATAATAACCAATTTGGACTTTTTAAATTTAACGTAGTGAGTTTTGTGGCTTAACAGATTCCCTCTCCACGTTTCGAATATTCATTAATGAGGTTTTCACTGGATTAGATTTAACTCTTCCGCGTTTGGACGGCATCCTAATAGCATTGGAAACTAAGGAACAGCATTTTGAGAAAGTGTTTAATAGATTCAACAGTATGGTCTGCGCCTCAACTTATCGAAATCCCTAATGGGAGTCAATAATTAGATTTGGGACATTTGATAACATCAAATGGCTGAAAACCTCTTTCAAACAAATTAAAAACCATAAAAAAATTATAAACTTTGTGAAACTATTCACGAACTTCGTAAATATTAAAAAATGATTTGTATGGAAGATACTTGAAAGATGCAGAGAGAGAGCTAATGCCCAAGCTCTTTTAAATATTTAAAGGGTTCAACAACAACAAAAAAAAAGATCGAATGAAAATTCCATTAGACAGAAGAAAGATGTCCTTTCAAAATGCAAAGATTTAGCCAGTGCTGCTTTAACTTTTCCTAATCCAGATCTAACTTTATGTACAGACGCATCTAATTTCGCAATCGGATCTATTCTACAGCAGTGTAATGATGGGAGGTTGGAAATCAATAACATTTTATTCCAAAAAAAAATTAAATGCGACTCAAGGCTTGTAGCACACATATGACCGGGAACTTTAAAGTATCTATCTTTCTATCAAACAATTTAAACACATGTCGAGTATTTACAGTATTGACACATCACAAACTAATTATATTTGCATTTAAACTGAAAAATGTGTGGTAAAGCTCACTAAGACAATTAAGACAGATCCAGTATAAATTTTTCAATTTTTAGCAAATATATGAAACACATAACTAGAAAAGAAAATACCCCCCGATGCTGATTCCTTGTCAAGGATCAAATCTCACTGAAATAGATAACGCAAAAATTGCAGATGCACAAATTGATAATGAAAATCTTATAACAAGCGCTTGAAATCATTAAATTTCAAACATCCTCTAGACTTAAGTAAATTGCTTTGGTGTTGTATTTTAACTTTAAAAAAAAAGTAGCCGATTTGTACCTCATCCTGGTGTGAAAGCTACAGGTAAACAAATAATTCCCAGATTTGTTAGGCTTAGTATTCGAAGATATCAATCAATGGGTAAAATCTTATATCCTTTGTCAAAAGAACAAATACATAATAGATTTAGTGTTATCCGTATTGAAATCGCTCAACTTCTTTATCTGCAGACCTCTTTTATTTGCGGGAAGGGGGATACATTTTAAAAAGCACATTGGCAGAACTGCCTAGGCGTAATCATTATGCTAAACATTAAATTCTGTTGGTCTATTGGGGTTGAACTTAAGCATCCCTCTTGTGTACTCCACTAAAATCATGTGTAGGTCCGTTTCCTACTTCAGAAGGGAAACTGCATTATTTTACTTGCATTGACTTGTTCGATAGAAATTGTTCATCTATCAAATGTGACAAACGAAACAGTCGATCAAAGTACTCTGTTTAGATCTGAGCTTTTCAAAAACAAAGGTGGTGTTATTTGTGAATTTAAAGTTTGCGCAACAACAGCCTATACCAATGGAAAAATGCAATCGAAAAGCTAAAAGAATCCATTGCCTTTGTCAGTGGTTTCAGAGTCAGTGCCGATTTAAGCTTATTTCGGGCCCTGGGTGCAGAAGATGTACAGGCTCCCTTGGCACTGGAGGATCGAAATTTATAACCAGAAAATCTGGTTTAGTCCAGATCTTCCGGTCCCCTGGGCACCCGCCCAAAGCGCTCAATGGATAAACCGGCAATGTTTAGAGTACATAATTTAGTTAAAAATACGCCAACCATACCAACAGTGTTGTTAGGATTACGATCAGCTCTGGGTAGTGTTGCAAGTTATACCATTGCACAAATGGTTTACGGACAAACTATCAGATTACAGAGAATTTTTTTCTAGAAACTGATAAATATCTTGGATTTAATCAGAGCCGATTTCAGGGTGTCGGCTGCCTGCGTGCAAAGACCTAATGTGCCGCCCCTCTAAAGAATTTTTCATATTTTGACTAATACTTAACGTTGACGCTATAAATTCCTCTCCCTATATTAAAGTAAAAAATCTATTAAAAGTAAATACAATTCTAAGTGCAGAACCCCACCCCCACCCTTTTTTTTCATCAGCTAATATGTCAGAATAGCGACAAAATACTTAATGAAATAATAAACAAACAAAAAATATTACCTTTAAAATAAAAATAGACATTTTATAATTAGAAATACAAAAGTGTACTTACTAAGAAAATATAATCCAATAAAAAAAAGCATTAAAGTACAAATCTCGTGAAAAGAAAAGTATATAAATCAGTCCTACAAAAAGACTACCTAATAGTTCTGAAAACCAAGTTTGTCAATAGTTTCGATAAAATCCATTTTTTCTGAGATTTCGGATTCAATAGAGATGATGGTTAAATCAGAAAACCTTTCTTGTGTCGTATTATTTCTCGAGTAATTTTTAATAATTTTTCATTTTCTAAAACTTCTTTCCCCTGAAGCTAGAGAAACAGAAAAGGTTAAAAAAAATTCCCATTGCTTCAGCAAAATTTGGAGATCTCATTCTTGACTATAATTTCTAACACCTCAATTGGCTGTTTTTACCTGGTTAAATATCTTTGAATGAAGTCATTTCATTAAAGGATTGTATACCATCTATATCTTTCACAATATTTCCTTCCTCCTGTACCTGTAACTTAATATTGAAGTCCATCTCAGGCTTTCATGAGATCATCATCAGAAATGTTGTGAAACATACAGAAAGCAGAATATCGAATAGCACTCAGATAATAAGGTAAATCATCCATTAGCTGAAGAGATCGTGAACTGCGGGAAGGAAATTGAAGTTGGTTCATCACTCCCTCATAAACAAATAAATAGACCTTTTTCCGGAACTTTGAGATGGGAAATTCGGGATCAATACCTAAATCTCTAGTAAGTGTTGTTACTGAGTCGACAGAAAGTTAGCATCAGATCTTTGGGAAACTAAATACTCTTTTTACGTTTATCTAAACCTTCAATGCATTCTACGATGTTTAATTTAGGATTTTGAATAATTTTTTTTTCAATACATCAATTCATGATAATAAATCATGCCAAATTAAAATTGAATAAAAAGTTTAAATGTTACCTTTTTTTCCCCTGTGTCTAATGGTATCTTCTCAATCAAGGTATTTAATGCGGTAATAATATTTTTAGGTTTGGTGAAGAGGTCTAATAGCATTGTGATACGAACTTCAATCCTTTTTCTCTTAATGTTTTTAAAGTTAGACTTTTCACGCGTTTTTTTTTTTTTTTTTTGGTAAATACCATTGATATGGGGACGCATAAAAGTAATTACATACCTCCTGTACTTTACAAAAAAAGAACAGAAATTTCACCAATGAAGCTGGCAGCGTATGACTCATTCAGTTCTGTGTTTGATGATTTTCAAGATGATAAATGCTAATCTTTTTACAGACCCGTTTTCAATTTCTCTGCAAAATGTTAGTTGTTACTCATCTGAAATCTCAATCGAAATTATTGACATACAGCAGTGTACCCTAACATCTTTATCGCCGCGTACCGGTCAACGTTGGATAATTTTAACTGTGACCCGCTGAGGGGAGGACGTTGTTTGTTCATATTTTATATTTAATTGTATTTAAACGTGCCTTCAGAATGAAATATAGCTTTACCAAAAATGAATATAAAGTGCTTTTCATAAAAAGTAGCCCAAACCCAAGAAAAATATACCACTGTAAATAAAATGGAAATAATTTAAAATTTCTTGTGCGGACCAGTAGTATTTGATTCTTGAACCGGTACCGGTCCGTAGACCGGGGGTTTGAGACCACTGACCTACACCACCATACTATACTGAAAAGCAAACATAAGGAACTTATTTCAACTGCAAATGATCCGCATTATTTCGAATTTTGAAAATTTGTACAAAACAATGTCCCAAATTTACACGATTTAGCTGCCAGATATGGCTGTAGGTTTGTATCAACATGTTTATAAACAAATGTTTTCTGCTATGAACATAATAAAATCAATCTTACTAAAAATCAACAGATATGCATTTAAAAGACTTAATTTTATTAGCATCTTCAAGAGAGAGAACTAATACTGTAGTAAAGATTACTTGGTAAAAAAACCTCACAAATTCAAAAGCCGTATTAAAAAAGTACTGATTGCTTAATAAGTATTTAGAATCAAAATGTTCCGAGTTACTCATTTTTATTTTATACCTAACCTAACTAATTGAACCTGCATAAAGTTTATTAACAATATAACCTAGGCTTGCACTTTACATTTATTATATTATTTTTAAATTGGAAGTGGCAACCAAAACTATTTTTTTGTCAGGTAGTGGCATTCTTCTCGAAAAGGTTGGCAACCTCTGATTTAGTGGAATTATTGCCTGCGTAAAATCGTCATGGTTCGACGGTGTGAAGTTAGAGAAATGTTTATTGTGACCACAAATTCCTGACCGCTGAACTATTTCGAAAAAAAGACAGCTACAAGAGACAAACCTTTTCACAGATTTTCTTTTTTTAATTAAAAGTAAATGCACTCGTATTGTTTACGTAAGGTGATCGTGGGAAAAATGCGTTGATGTATGGAAATGTTTAGGCAAATGCTTTGTAAATAACCATGTCTCAGAGGTTTGTTTATAAGATCTATTGTGTGTTCAACTTCACTCATCATTTACTTCTATAAAAAAAAGATGTACAAATGCTTTTTTTGTTTCCTCTATTTCTCAAAACATTGGTAGTTGACCTCCCATACCTCATTTTCACCCCAGTGCCAAAGGACCTCTACATCAATCTTCGAACTGCGTTCGACGCAGTCCTGGGGTTCCGTCAAGCATACCCAGGGGTTCTTCACAAGTCAAAATAAAAATTCATAAAGAAAAAGGGAATATGTATGTAAAATAGATTCATGTTATCTATGGAGTTTATATAATCACTGGAGTACCTAAAATCGTGTTTTCCAAAGAGAATCCCACGAGGAAATTTAAAACATAAATTCGGTGCCGGACAGCCTCTTTTTTCAGTAATTTTCTGCAGTTTTTATTGTAATATAATAAAAAAAATATTAAAACATGTTTTCCTTATATGTACTACGTAGATTATAAGTATTCCGTTGCTTTCTATCCAGGTTCCCACAAAATTATTTTATACTAGCTAGTGCAATTTTTTGCACACCTAACACCTGTAAAATGATATTTCTCAGATAAAACTAATCTAGAATGTGTGTGTGTGCATAAATCAGAAAGGGAGGGAACAACTTATCGACATATCAACTTATTCGACGTTAAAACTTACATTTAAACAGGAACAGCTTCTAAATTTAAGGTTACGAAGTTTGCAGAATACATAAAAGTTTCACACACAGTTATGAACATTTAACTGCCATTTTGAGCAACGTATTTATGTTATGAACATTTCTGTCGACGTATGTGGCAACAAAAATAAAATGCAAAAACAAATTTGCGCAGAATGTGAAATGTGACTGTAGACAGCTTCAATGGGCGTAGACTTTCACATTTGTGTAAAAACACACACACGCATACCCTTGTTACACTAAATATAATACAAGGGTTGAGTGGGTGAGTGAATATATTAACGTCGCACTGTTCAGCTATACGAGGGCTGAAATCGAGACTTATTTTGATTTTTCTAAAACTATTTAAAATTAATCTTATTTATTGAACTTATATCAGATTTATTTTGAGAAATTGCACAAAATTTTGCTTGATTGATAGAACTATATGCGGCCGCCATCGTGCGGTGCACTCGCTGCACACCTTCTAGGATCGGCCCTGGTTTTACTTTGAGAAATTTTGCTTGATTGATAGAACTAGATGCGGCCGGCCCTTGTTTTGATCTTGCGGTGCATGCGCTGCACACGCCTGCTAAGATCGACCCTAGATGTAATTACGTTTGCTGAAAAACTACAAAAACAAATGGATATGTAATAACCAATGAAAACTCGCTGACAACCTTCGCAAAATTTTCTTGTTCACAATGACTTGCAAAGAAAGCATTTGTTTTTACATATAGGTAAGAGTCAAGAAACCACTCGAACCTCCTTAGAATGGACCTTTTACAATAGAAAAAGTCACGACAAATATTTTAGTGACAATCAATGAATGACAAATTAAAACCCGTATATTTTTGTTAACTGACCTGAAGGATCCTGAGTACAAGCAGTAGTGCGCTATCATGAAGCAGTGCACTAACTTTGTCCGACAAAAAGCTGATTGAACATCCAATAACTGAAAAACTGTGACTGGATTTACCGGACAAAAATGTGTAAAAAAGACCTACACTTCCAGCTAATAGATTCTCAATATTCTATTTTCATCAATTTCTGTTGAAGCACAAGGCGATAACATAAACTACTGATGTACAGTGCAATCATTAGCTGTACTTTGCAACCTAATTTGAGAAACTAATCCAAATTCTATCGGAGCATAAGGCGTTACCAAGTCTCCAGATTTACAATGTTATCACTGTACAAGAGCTACACACTCTGGTAGACATGTTACACTCCTAGCACGTTAAGGATTAATGACATTAATATTTTTACTTTATATTAATTTCATTTACTTATTTGTATTCATTTTTATATGGGCTACAATATCAACTGAAAAAAATTTTCCTACTTTCATTATGAAGGGTCACTATATTATAACAATGCTACTGAGAAGGAGTTGTGTTGTGTTTATTCTATTCTATGGACACAAGTTCTACTTTGTAAACAATAACATTGAGGCAAAATCGAATGACTTCCAATCCTGCTTCCGGTGTTATGTTAATCTGTAGGAAAACATCGAAATTCAACTGAATTTTTCAAACTTCTAATGCAAGTTTTTGAAACTTTTTTTTTTTAACTATATGGATGGAAGATGATCTGTAGATTTCAGAATCAGGATTTTATATTATTTATTTCAATATCTTTTCCAAAATACCTTGGTGGTTTTGCAATGGTGATTTTACTAAAGGAAGAAGAAAAGGGTACTAATGACTGCAGCACCCCTATAGTAAGCTTTACTGTAGAGGATTTGTCCATACTATTTCCTTTAATTTTACAAAATTAAGTTTTTCTGTAATGGCAACAAAAAAGTTGTTGAATACGTCAAAACAACAAAATGAATGGGATAATAGCCTTTGTTGCTCCATATCCCACACAAAAATATTAACTGTAACTGTAACAAAATGAAGAGAGATGATTATCTGTAATGTGGATATATCTTGGATTAGAAACTGATCAAAATTTTATCGGAGCATAAGGCGTTAGCCAGGTCTCCACTTTTTCAGTGTTTGCACTGAACTGAACTGAACTGTAATGTGGTTGGTTAAGAGGTTTTATAATATTTGTAGCTATAAAAAATGAAGTGGTAAATTTTTTTGGAAATATTATTTCTATTGATGGTCTTTATCATAAATTATTGTAAAATGATTCTGTGTTTAAGATAACATTAGGAAAGGTTTTATGTATATATTGAACTTTTTAATGGTGTTAATTACACTGATGATTTATATAGTCATTTACCTAAATTGTGTGAAACATATTTTAATGTTAAAAATTGCCTGTTTCTCTTAATGCTTAACAAATTGCTCAAATCCTAAAACTGAACTAAAAAAAGCTTTTAAGTTATGAAATGTTTCTGTATTGATTTTTAAAACATTTTATAGTGTTAGACATAAATCATAATATATCAGCTGAACCTTCAACTATTGTCTAGAAATTATTATTAAATGCCGAATTTTTCAGTTGTTAAGCGTCATTCCTTCGAACTGTGATTTTCTTTTTATTAATTATTTTCATTCATATTATTGAAAGTTCAGCTAATATCTTAACAATATTTAAGGTGTATTATTTTATATTAAATAAAATATATCGTTTGAAAATTACTTCCTGGCAAAATTATCATGTATATCATCATAACTTTTGCATTATAAAAGGAGATTTTAGCTTTAAAAAATACACTCATGAAATAAAGTGGAGAAATAAAAATCCGAAGTAATTAAAATTAAATTTTTGATTTGAAATAACAAGTATAAAGTTATAAATTTAATTCCAAACCTTTTTTTAAAAGCAAAGTAAAATTTATATGTAAAATTTTAAAAAAATTACAAGATTGTATTATTATTTCTGAAATTAAAAAAAGATTGTATCATTTTAAAGTTTGATAAGACTTGAGTACTTAACCTAAATTTATGATTTTTCAATCAGTTGAAAATCGTTAGTTGTAAATACAGCTAACTAATGTATTTTGTATTTCTGCTCACTCTGAAAAATACTGTTACTTTTGCATTTAGTTGCATTGGTTTTTTTTAATTCAAAATACTTTTTTGTTTAAATTGCTCATTACTTGTTAATATGGTCATTATATTTTAATTTTATTTTTGCCATCACATCCAATTGTACATCAGATAACAAATATACCCTCTCCCTTGCTGCATATATATCGTTCATGCAGCAAATGATGGTCTTTTGTACATGTATGTATGCATATGTTTTGACTGTGCTTTTCTTCTGACATTTTTAAGAATTTTTTTTGTTTGCAGCCTCAGTCTCCGAGATATCCACCTAATCATCCATTAAGTGGTTCCAAACATTTATGTTCCATTTGTGGTGACAGAGCATCTGGTAAACATTATGGTGTATACAGGTAAGTCTTAAATATGTTATATAATAGGGCATCAGAAAATTTCTTATAAAATGATGTGGAAGTAGTATTTGTTAACAGTTTTCCAGTTCAAAGCAGTGTTGCTGTTTTTTTACTTCATAGCTGGTTGAAAAATTAATTTATGTTGATTCTTATCTAAATTTTTAATACATTTATAAAATATCCTTATAATTAGATAAGTATTTGTTATATCTGTAATAGTATATTTAAAATTGCTGTTTGCTTTTATAATTTTTTCTGCAGAATATATGCCATTTCATTTGCTAACTTCATTGGTCAACTTAAAAACACCATTTAAATTATTTCAATTAGAAATACCTTTCAAATACATCATGTTTAACATTAGATTATTTGGAACAACTCAATTTTCATATCTTTACAATTGCAAAACATGCTTTGTACAAAGCACTCTCTGTATCTCCTTTTAAAATTGATGTGATAGATCCTTTTTTGTATGTATATTATCACATCAGGCTTTTGTATTTTGTTATATTTTTCAAAAATATAGTGGAATAGTTTGCCTCTAAAATTATCAAAATAATTTTATTAATAGAATAGAATGATATTTCATGTGCATGATTTCTTTGACAGTCTTTAAAATGTTGTTTACTTTTTTTCTATTGCATTTATTTTTCTTAAACTATGCATCCCTTTCCTTTAAAGCAGTTATTTTTAAACCCTGAAGGTTCCATGAAGCATACCGAGGGGTTCCATAAGTCAAAATAAAAATTCAAAAAGACAACTACAATGAAATAAGTTTAACACAAAAATGCTTAAGATGATATATTAATTGACGTGAAATAATACAGCGGTCTCGACAAACTACTAAGTATTTTAATGCGTTTTTTCTCTGAACATGTAATGAAAATCACTTAACACAAGATTTCCCTTCTGTGAATGAACAAAATACAGAAAACACCAGCCAGGTTGGACTGGTCTACTGTATCAATGGAAGAATTTGTTGCAATAGATGACAATGTGTATACTGCCCCAATTATGGCAAACAAAGACATTCTCAAAAGATATCACAGATGTAGATTCCGACAATGAAAATGAAATGAATAATACAGCTCCTTGTTCCCACCTCATCCGAAATGCGGAACATTTTGAAAAGTATGCGCATTTATTTAGACACACATTCCAATGGTGAAATGAATAACAAAATGGATGACATCAAAAAATTTGTTGAAAATTTTATGCTAAAAAAGATAATGCAAAGAAAAATATCAGACTATTTTTCAAAAACTCAATGTTTTGTTTTTCCAAAAAACTTGGAAAATTTTGTATTAAATTTCTTTTAAGTTTTTGTGAATGTCTCTTTTTCATTAATTTTCTTAATTACATGCATATATACATATCTATGTAAATAAAATAAACTCTAATAAACTTAATTTTATTTATATGTTGTTTTTTTTGCAATATTCTTTAGCTCGAAATTTTTTTGACACAAAGAAATATTTTGGTCCCTTAACCTTTTGTGTTAAGCGATTTTCATTGTATATGTGTATCACCGGTGTAGCTAGATCTGGAAGCCCTGTATCACAATTCCTTTGGGGCCCCTTTTTCAGTTATGGGTGTCCTGTTAGTGAGACTAGTTACACATGCTGGAGCCCCTGTTGCTTGGGGGCCCTGTATCATTGATACAGCAGTAGCTATGCCCCTGATGTGTACGCAAAATAGATTCATGTTCTCGAAAAATGACCACAAGTATTAAAAATCATGCCTCCCAATGCAGGTTCCAAGTCCCACAGGAAAGTTTAAAAAATTTATTTCTCATCAGGTAACATCTCTTTTTATTAATTTCATGCAATTTTTATTATAAAATAATAAAGGAAATTATATGTATCATTTATTCTTTAAATGTACATCCTAGATTGTAAATATTCTGTTTTGCGATCCTGGGCTCCATAAAAAAATTTTATACTGGTTAGTGCAATATTTTGAAAAACAATGAAATGGAAGGAATTGGATTTAAGCAGTGTTAAAAATTATACAATAAACAGCCTTTTACAATTTACACAAAATAAATAAAATAAAAATTGTATAGGAGAAAATTTAAAAAAAAAACACCTAACATCTGTAAAATAATATTTTCCAGAAGAGAAAACCAAGCACTAATAGATATTTCAGAGAGCTTGCCAATGAAGTAGGACATATTAACATATGACATTAAAATCTAAGTTGAAGCAGGAAAAGCTCCTAAATTTTAGGTTGCAAATTTGCAAAATACGCACAGGAGTTTCTCACACAGTTATAAACATTTTAATGCCGTTCTGAATAATGTATTTAACTAAAAGTATTTCTCATTGTGTAAATGGTAACTTAAACAAAATATGGGAACAAATTAATGCTGAGTATGAAATGTGTTTACAGATAGCTGCAATAGACGTAGTCTTACAATTTGTGTCAAAAAAAAATGCAATCACTCATCTTAGATATTAAATGTAGTGAAAAAGTAGATGCTACTTAGTGAAGGAATTAATGCTATTAATGAATAAACTACATTAATATTAAGCTAAAAAAATTTTAATAAATATATTTTTCTTTATTCACCTTTACTTAAAGTACCTATAACGTTTGTGTTGATCTACTCTAAATATTACTTTAAGATATATTATTTAATAATATATTTTATATAAGAGATATAAGTCTTGGATAGTGTTCCCTAGAAATACCTTTATAGTGTTAAGGGTTTCATGAGTCAACAAAATTTGAAGACCCCTGCTTTAAAGTATAGTCTTTACTTATTTATACTTAAAATATATGAGAACAAAATTATATCTTGTTTTAGTTTATTAATTCGGTATAAAGTTAAATCCTGCGAACATTTATGAATCTTTTTCATAGAATTTAATTCTCGATTCAATATATTCTTCTTGGTATATTTATATTTTTATATAACTCCCATTGCCAATAATTATTTTTTTAATGAATTTTCTCTGCATTCTGATTTTTCAAATATTTTTACTTGATTGCTTTTGTATTACTTGGAACAGCAATATTAACTGATATCAAAATAATAACTTTATACTTTAAACACTATATAGAAGTATAATTCCATGATAGACTGTAATATTAGCAGAAAATTTGATGAGGCTTAAATATTCCAAGTTGTAATATTGTGTAGAAATGTTGAGTGTGTCGAGCGACAAATTGGTTAATGTGCTTTTTATCTGACTGTTCGAAATTGTTAAGTATGTTGCTAATAGTGCAGACAGTTTTGGAGCAGTGTTTATTTTAATGAAAGTAGAAAATATAAATTGTATCTAATACTGTTTGCCCCTTGGTGAGCTCATCTCCTTTAGATAAATATGGGTGTCACAATCCTGAAGTGCCCCAGTGAATCTCTCCCCCTTCCTAGCCTCCTTTTTGTTGTTGGTTATCTTGTTTTGGGAATTTTTGCTTTTTTGACTTGTGTATAAAGTTTATACCGTGCTATTTATAAATCCATTATCCTTTCATTCTTTTTTATTCCAATTCATTATTAACAGTATTTTTTTAAAAATATAAAATATGGAAAATATTAAGAAAAACTTTGAAAAATACAAAAAAAATTCTTTTGTTGACTTTTTCTCACAAATTTACTTCTAAAAATTTGTTAAAAGTATCATTACAGATATGATGCAAAAAAGGGTAGTCCTGGTATTGGGATGTGTACCATTTCTTCAGGTCTCTGCTGTGCCTGTTGGACTTGAGATAGCTCTAGGTGGGACTGTCGGTAATACAGGAAGAGTGGTGTCCTAAATCGTTTTACAAACCAATCTGTCATAAAGCTGTCCTAGAGTTTTCAGTCCCTCAGTGCATTTAGTTAGATGACAGGAATTTCACCCATATCAAGAAATCCTCCTTAAGAGGCATTCCCTGTCTGGTCATGTTGTGGGGGTTTCCCTGTACTGTTGTGGTTATACTTCACACATCAGAGAAGTGTGGGAAATTGGTGCCTGGTGGGAGGGGGAGGGAGTCCAATGGTACTGAAGGGAATTCAAGATAACCAGCAGTAAGATATTGCAACGAAATGTTCCAACCAGTAGCTCCATTCACTTGTTCCTTTACCAGACCTGAAGCAAGCTATTAAGCACTCTAACTGAGACCTTTGACATTTACTAATGGAGTATGTGATTAGGCAACAAATTTAACAACATTCAACCAATGGTATCTTGTTAGCCCTGTTCAATTAGTTATTCATCGTCATTGTATCTCTTTTTTTTCATTCGTCCACATGCATGATGTAATGAGGGGGAACACACCAACAGGAACTTCTTTATCTTTTTAATAAGAATTGGATTTTTGTACCATATCCAAGATTTTATGCTTCGTTTTTCACTAGAATTCCATATTCTTTAATATTGCAAGCAAATGTTTGGTGCAGCATTGCCACATTTTTGGTTCGTTTGCTATAAAGATTCAAAAAATCACTACTGTTAGACTCTTCAAAATTGAAATTGTCTATATGAATTTCCATGGATGCTAATTGAAGTAACCATTGTATGAAATTTAAATGCATTATCAATAATCCAAATAAAAATTGCATTAAAGAACTGAATTATGTGACTGAAATTTAATTTCTAAGCTATATGTTACAAATGCAATTTTTTTTTTACCATATATGCATAATGATTACATCTGCTGAATACAGTAATTTTTTTAAAAAAAGGTTATTTCTAGAAGGAAAAAATTGTAAACTTAATTCTTCAAAAGTTATATTTTTGAAATCTTATTTTCAAATAGTTTGTTTTGAATTCTGAAATAATAATGTGCTCAATTAAACATTTTAATTGTTATAATTAAGAGTTAGAAGAGAAAGAAGGGCATTTTCTTATCTTATGTGATATTATTTCATTTCAAAAAATATCAAGTAACTTTTAACTATTGTTTTTTGTTTCAGTTGCGAAGGTTGCAAAGGATTTTTCAAAAGAACTGTTCGCAAGGATCTGTCTTATGCTTGCCGGGAAGATCGAAATTGTATTATTGATAAAAGGCAAAGGAATCGATGTCAGTATTGTAGATATCAAAAATGTCTTGCCATGGGAATGAAACGGGAAGGTATATATATATATATATAAGTAATTTGTAACTTAAAATGTGTAGTTAAAAGAAAAGGAATTAAATATTTGAAGATAAAGTTTTGAATACATAAATAAAATCTTAATTTTACCTTGCTGATTTTCAGACCATGAATTAGTATTAGTAAAGGGAAAATAATGCATATCCTGTAACCAAGAGGTGCTGTAAAGCTAGTTATAAATATTCCATTGGTTACAAATAAGAGATATCTTGAAATCAAATTTATTTTTATATACTCATTCATTTACTTTATCTCTTTATTGTTCCTTGAAAATTATTTTAATGAATGAAACTGAAATGTGAGCTGTTATATAGGGAAAAAAATATGTAGTAAACAAATATGGCTAATTTTTAGTTTTTAATTGTCTTACTGGTTTTTATAAATTTTTTTGTAAGTATTTGTTACATTGATTTTCTTCAAAAATTTCTTTGGTGGCGAAATTGCTTTTCTCATATCAGATAGTTGTAATTCTGATTTATTTTAAATGTTGATCGATTGCAAAAATTTCTGTCAAATAATTTGCTAAAAGGTTTGTATCTTCTGCAAGATGAGAAAAGTGATAACCTAAATTGATAGAGAGCATTTTAAAGCATGCAGTTTTGTTACATATTGACGCATCTCGTTCTTTTAAAATATCAGTGGTTCCATAGAGTTAAAAAATGACTTAAAGTATGCCTAAAATAATTTTTGTATGGTATTTTTATCAGCTATTAGGGAAACTACTTTTGTCAAAATTTTATTAAAAAGAGGAAAGTTTAAGAGGAATTGATGAGTTACATTTAAATTTCAAAATTGTATCTCATTCAGAATGTATAAAAGAAAATTCGAAGATAAGCAGTTGCTGTTGAATTAATATTATTTGGTGAATTTAATGTTTCCATGATGGGTTTTTTGATGTAGCTGGCGAATGTAAAAAACAGTTGCGATATAAAACATGTAGTTTCCTTGAACATAGTGGCATCAAATCATGCACTTATTATTTTTTGTATTAAATTCAAATATAGAAATGGAATTTTATTCTCCATAAGGTCTACTAATAATATAAATAGAGAAATATATATGCACAGAACTAATAAATTAATATTTTAAATTGTTACAGATTTTGATATACAAAACAGTTAAGTTTCTGTTACCAGTTCTACACAGGGATTCAATTTTTGTGGTTTAATTATCTCTTTGTTGATAAGGTTAAAGAAATATTGGTATTGTTTTTAGGTAAAAAATAAAATATTTCAAAATCTTTTTGCTTCTTATCTGCTGTTAAAAAAAAAAAAAAAAATCATATATTAATTTACTAAATGAAGGTTAAATTTTTTTTATTGGTTTATTAAATAGTTTTTTAAAACTTAGTTTAAAAAGTAAATTTAATTAAAAATTAATTAGTGTGTAATGGAGAATTTGAAAGTTACTTTTAATTGAATAAAAAGAATGTGAAATAAACTTTTACATAAATTTCAAAAGTAGTACTCTGAAGTTATTTTGGTGTTAAAAAGTTTGGGTTGAATTTGCTTCCATAGAAGTATGTATTCAAACTCTAAACTGTGAAACAACTATTATAACTTTGGTTGACATAGTTATATGCTGTACAGCTGTCCAGGAGGAAAGACAAAGAACAAAGGAGCGAAATGAAAATGAAGTTGAAAGTACCAGCAGTTCCCAAAATGATATGTCCATTGATCGAATACTGGAAGCAGAGTTAAGAGTTGAACCTAAAACTGAAAGTTTGGATGCAAGTGTAAGTAACTACATATTTGATTTTAGAATTTTGTTACCATATTGCTTAAGTTTTCAAATCTCTCAATGCTTTCATAAGAAATGAAAATTTGCAAAATGTTAGTTTTATTTATCATTAATCAGAAAGTTTTCTTTTTAAACAAATATTCTAATGGATAGATGCATGATTTTATTAGCATGCATTCATTATTTAGCTATATGTATATTTATAATTCTTTGACTTTTCCTATGTATTGGTTTATCAACAAGAAAACAAAAATGTAGTATTTAGAACTATTTTTTTAGAATTTTTTGTTACATTTTTTAAATCTGGAAAAACTACTGTGGTGGTCTTGCTCTCGCAAGCCAAAGGTAGCGATGACAAGAGTAAAAGGCATCTAAAAATAGACTTATGGGATAATGCCTTTTCAGCTCATTTATCTAAGGCGCATACCTGCTGATGGGCAATTCAAATCAAATGCCTCAAAGCATCTACACTATTAAAATTCGTAGGTAAACAAACTATGCGTCCCTATCTTCTCACGAACCGCACGACGCAGAAACTCGCCAAAGGTACCAAAATTTCGGGAATGATCCGAGAAATCCGTTTTGACCATTTATATTCCGATATTCCAATTAGTTAAAAAGATATTAATTAAAAACCTTGAAACGCATAATTAGTACCATTTTTCACCGCCAGGGGACAAGTTCAAAAATTCGGAACTTCTTTTTTTTTTCCGACGTCTAATTTTTTTCATGAGACTCAGACAAAAAATAATTACAGATTTGGAAAGATCATTTACTTCGCCACGAAATGGTTTAATTTATTTTACAAAATAATTATATTTTGTATTTTTTACGATTTTTTTAAAATGAGTCGAAATCGATACGTTTTTATGATTATGATTTATAAATCGTTCCGCTTGCATTTTCTTTCGCGCTAATGAAACAAATATTTTACACTAAAAAAATGATGCTTTTCTCTTTTAGAATCGGTCATTTAAAAAATTAAATGTCAAAAACCGTTTTTTTTTTTTAAATTTTTTTATTTATTATTTTTTTTACGATTTTTCAAAAAAATACTCAAAATTTTATTTAAATACTTAATAGCTTCTTTATTTATAAAAATAATCTCACGAAACTTTTTTTCCATGTGTAGAGCAATATTATACGTAATCTGTACAAAGATTGATAAAATATCTTAAAAATTACGGTTTTTTTCGTTTTTTTCCTTTTTGCGAGAAATATGTAAGCATTTTTTTTAAAAAGTTTTATTTGTGTAAAAATTACCGTTGTTTGCAATCGATATATGAAGTTTGAATGCATTAGCATAAAAATGAAGCCCGAAAAAAAAATTTAAAGTTTATCAAATAGCGAGCGCACTGCGAATTTGAACATTTCTCCTTTTCATTTTGAAGTTCTTTTCTCTGCTTTTACCCGCAGGAGTCGCAACGCAATCGGTAGACCATAGTACCCGAGTTCGAAACTGGCGTTTAAATTTTATGATTTTATAAAAAATACTCCATATTTTATTTACACATTTAAAATCTTCGCCAGCAAGTTAGTAATTGGAAAGATAATTTATTTCGTCGAGATACGTTTTTTTTTTTTTTTTTTTTTTTTTACAAAACGATACTTTACATAATTTAAGATTTTTTCTAAAATGAATCAATATCGATGCATTTATATGAAAATGATTTTTTTTTAATGCCTTGAAACTTCATATATTCATTGTAAATAACGGTAATTTTTTTAAACAAAAAATATAACAAAAATAATGCTTAAATATTTCTGACAAAAAGGGAAGAAAACGAAACACAATTTTTTTTAAAAAAACGTAATTTTTAAGATATTTTATGAATCTCCGTAATCTGTAAAAAGATTGATAAAATTACTTCGAAATTACAGTTTTTTTAAAAAAAGATTGTGCTTTTCGTTTATTTTCCTTTTTGCTAGAAATGACATACTTTTTTTTTACAGATATGTTTAAATAATTTACTAAACACATGGAATGAAAAAGGTTAAAATAAAATATCAAAATGTTTTTATCAGATCGGTTTTTTTTAATGTTTCTTTCATTACATGTGTGTATATATATAGTCTAATTCTCTACAAACAAGAGATAAACATTCACATCCATCACATTCAAAAAAACACAGAGACAGTAAAGAGAGCATACAATGAAGGACACTAGATTAAAAATTTTAAAATGGATGCTGTGGTATTATAAACATTGCTGACTTAGGACAGTTAATATATTAAAATAATTTATATAAAAGTGGGGTTGAACATGTTTTTTGGCCAGCCAACCTTCCCCCTTTAAGTTAATAATACTGAGCAAAAAGAAGTAAACAGAAGCTTAGATAATATGGTATTTATGTATTAGCGCCACCACAGCAAAATTAGTGCCATCCGAATCACACCTTAGTGCTAAAGCAGCAACGATTCTAACATATTTTATATAAAATCAGTCAGATTTTGGCGGAAAATGGTGCGATTCATGAGGCGTCAATTTGGCTGTGGCGACGATTATATGTAAATACTGATAATAATTACTTGTTCTTGAACACAAATATCAGTGGATTATTTAAGACAATGAAATACACTTCTTGCCTGCTTTTATTCTTCTGTTCAAAAATAATAATAATCTGTTACTAAAAACTTTATTGCTTTTCTTTGTTCAATGACAAATTCTAAATCTTGCTTAGTGTAACAATAAAGTTGAAAATCCTAGCTAGAGCAATATAACAAAAAGAGAATATAGTAATAAATAAATTTTTCTATGCACATTTTTTTAATGATTTTATTATGCGCTTTTGGTAGTAACAAATTGATCCTTATATCAAAATAAATACTTTTATCACTTCTGGATCATAATAATAAAATTTAGTTTCCATGTTTTGTTGAATTGAAATCCGCCAAGAATGCTCCGGAGGAATTGATGTTAAAAATTCCGTTTGGGCTCTATTAGATTTAGACTTGAAATTTAGCACATATATTTATTTGACGTAGTAGAGATCCATTTAAAGTTGCTTTTGTGGAAATTCACTTGATTATTGGGTTAAGCGAGTACAAAAAATCTTTCTACTTCTATTTTAGATATTATTAGAAATTCTTAATTCTCACCTTTTTATATCAAGAGGCGAGAGTTACAGCTATAAATATATTTTTCAATACAATCAAATTCTTAATGCTAGATATCAAAAATTTATGAATATGTAAACAGTATTTATTTATACAACGTGAAATACACAATGAAGCGGGTGGATAATGGCTAGTCAGCTATAATTTTGTACTATTTTGCAACTGATGACACATGGAATTAGTCTTAAAAGAAGAACAATAAGCTTTTTTTTCCAAATCAAATTGTCACGCTATTAGGTTGGAAGTAGGTAAGACGTAACGCTCAAGTGTACCAATATTCAGGCATAATTTAATTTCAAGATTTACTTACTTTGGGGCTTACTAACTTGATATCAAAATCAGATAAATTGTAGCCCAAGCACAACCCTAGATTGATAATACAAAAAAAAAAAAAAAAAACATGTAAAAAATTCTCGTACATAAAAGAAAATTTAACTTAAATCACACAATATTGGCAATCTGTTAATCCCAATTAGTTTTAATTGTCATTTCTTTCAGTTACATTTTTCTACTTTTTTGTTACAATGGAATTTGATAATAGAGGAAAAGGGTACTTACGTATCGGTGTCACCTCAGCAAAATTTGCAATATCAAAACAATAGATTCTTACGTGTTTTACATGAAAAAGAAAAAAAATCAGTCAAATTTTTGTGAAAAAAAAAGTGCCACTTTGGCTGCGGTGATAAAAATCTGATGGAATTGTAGGAAATGTTAGAGTACTTGCATTTTATCGCACCAATGTGAACATTTAGAATAAACTTGTGTGTTTGCAAATGTAATTTATTAAAGTTTAAATTTTTTTAAGGGATTAATTTTTAAAATTTCAAAATTTCACTCATCGGTAATTTCTTTTTTTAAAAAAAAAAAAAGTACTGAGTTAATGAATTCTTGAAAAAAGGGTTTTATTTCAGCAATAATCTGTTTTTCCATTAGTTTAATTTATCACTATATTCTCTTTTTGTTATACTGCTAGCTAGGATTTTCAACTTTATTGTTATAATAAGCAAGATTTAGGATTTGTCGTTGAACAAAGAAAAGCAATCAAGTTTTTTGTAACAGATTATTATTTTTGAACACAAGAATAAAAGCAGGTAAGAAGTGAATTTCCCTGTCTAAAATAATCCACTGATATTTGTGTTAAAAAATAAGTAATTATTATCAGTACTTACGTATAATCGTCACCGCAGCCAAATGGTATCAAGGTGTGATTCACATGGCACCAATTTTCCTGTGGTGACACTAATACATAAGTACCACATTATCTAAGCTTCTGTTTACAAAAAGCTTCACAAATCATTTTTTGACTTAAAAACTTGAGTCATGGTATCATATAAATTAAACTACAATAAGCAAGAAAAAATTACAGTTTAGAAAATAAACAAACATAAAACTGTGTGACACTAAAATGGAAATTATAGTATTAATTTAATACAAAACAATTCATCCCTTAAGACATGGGAAATCTAATGTTATCATATTTGTGTTGCAAATCCAAAAATGAAATTTAGGAAGAACATTTTTTTTACGACAACTTTTTCGAAAAACGAATGTAATTCTACCACAAAGAAATAAAAAACTATAAATAAATATATTAACAATAAAATGTGCAAAAATACCCCAAAAAACTGCTTTTAATATTAATTTTCGCAAAGTGTTGACTTGACATGTCTGATGAATATCTTCATTTAGCTGAAAAATCGCTTAAAAATTAGATTTTAAAAAATCTAAAGGGAATCTCGAAAAAAAAACTCTTTGAGGTGTTCAGGATAATGACCCACAGCTTCTACATGCCAAGTTTCGGACTTCTGGGTTTCTTAGTTATACCTGTACAGCTGAAACACAAACTGTTTGTTTTATTGGTATACATATATAGACGATGTTGAATAAAAATACGTTTAACTCATTAATAATTTGGTGCATCGCAATTTAAATAGTTACATGATAAATTAATGTATGCACGTTTGTTTTCAATTAATTACACAGTGAAAACTAACTTCCAGGAAAAGGCCCTAGGTGCAGCAGTTGCTGGTCAAAAGAGAATCAAATCAGAGAAACAAACAAAAATAGCAGTCCAACAGCATACATAGAAAGAAAAATCGTTCATTGTGTCCCTGTAGCGCCATGAATAAAACTGAGTTTTTTTTGCAAGCATAATATATTTTAAAGAGGGTAGACATTGCAGAACAGTGTACCCAAAGTTTTTAAAAATAATTTTTTAATGAGTGTTCATATTGCAATTTCGCCTCACAGAAAAGAATAATTTCACAAAAACATATATGAAAGCAAAAGAGAAAATTAACATGCTAAAAAGGTAAATAGAAATGAAGGAATGAAAATTTAAATAAAAATTATAAGAGAAAAGTAATAACAGTTGTATTTTTCTGCTATGTGAACTATGAGTGAAATAATCTGAAATAGATAAATTAAAAGAAAAACATGTGTCATAAACCATTTCCCTAAATATCATAAATAACATATATTAGGTAGCCTTCAACTGGAGAAAAATAAAATTAGTACAAACTAAAATATTAAAAAAAGACAAAATAAGCCTACTGTTTGATTATTACACCCGGTATAGCTCAATAACACACCTCACACATGGACTGTAAAACACTCTTTTTATTCACCTAAATACATAGTAACTGGAGATACACAGACAGCGCCGTCTGGTGCACGGTTTTTGCGACAAGCATGAACAATCTCCCCCGCGTTGACAAGTAATACATTCAACAATAACACAAATTACAATAAAACATTAAACGATAAAATACTATAGGATTGCGTAAAACAAATTTGGGTACATTTAAAAATTCTAATACACAATATTCAGAGACAAAATTCAAACTGGCATAGGTAAAAGACAAACTTTTGAAATGGCTCTTTTACATTCTCCAAATTGTGTTTTTACTTTTACAACCCTTATTAGTGCATCACTGCCACTATAAATCGCAGTGATTCTCCCTAAAGGCCATTTAAAGGTTGGCATATTGTCGTCAATGAGAACTACCTAATCACCCACCTTAACATTTTGTTTTTTAAATTGCCATTTATTCCACTGTTGTAATTCACTAAGATAACATCTGTGCCCACTTATTCCAAATTAGTAGTACTAGTCTGGTTATCCGTTGCCATTTTTTAAGGGCATTCTCTTTTAATTCAATTAAATTGGGTTCGACTACAGAAGTCATAGACCTCCCTATCAAAAAGTGGGCTGGAGTTAAAGCGTTCAAGTCATCCAAATTGCTCGATAAAGGGCACAGTGGCCTGGAATTTAAAATTCCCTCTATTTGGATACAAAAAGTTAGAAATTCCTCATAGGTTAAATTTGAGCCACTGACAACTCTCTTAAGATGGTACTTTATTGATTTAACCAAAGCTTCCCAAAGACCACCAAAGGATGGCACTCTAGGTGGTATAAACTTCCATTCTATACCCTCAGCAGATAAGAAACCTGCTAAATTATCATCTAAATCCTTAATAAGTTTTAGAAATCTCTTGAGCTCTCTCTTTAGTGGCACCTACAAATGTTTTCCCATTATCGGAATACAATTTAGCACATTTACCTCTGCGACTAAAAAATCTTTTTAATGTAGCAATAAAAGCATCAGATGTAAGATCCGACACAATTTCTATGTGAATCGCTTTAGACACAAAACATACAAATACACAAATATAAATTTTATGCAAAATTCCTTTTCTTTGATTTTTGTACCTGATCATGAATGGGCCACAAAAATCCACACCAGAACAGTTGAATGGGTAATCTGGGACTATTCTATCACGGGGTAGATTACCCATTAGCTGAGAAGTAACAAGGGGTCGGCTTTAACAAGGGGTCAACAGACAAGGCACTCATGCACTACTTTTCTGCATAATGAACGACCATTTAATGGCCAGAACTTTTCCCTTACATAGTGTAGAAGAGAAGAAGCACCAGTATGCAGATTCTTTTTATGGAAATGGGCAATTATTTGAACAGTTAAATTATGATTTCTTGGTAAAATTGCATGATGTTTATTGACATATGGTAAATCTGAATTACTCAGCCGTCCTCCAACTCTTAATAATCCATCACTGTCTATAAAGGGGTTTAAATTTCTAAGTTAACTATTAGGTGAGACAACTCCTTTACTTTGTAAGCTCTTAATTTCAGCCAAAAAAAACCTGTTCTTGGACCATTTTGATCAGTTTAGTTTCTGCTTGGTCTATATCTGTTGCAGAAAGGGGACCACTCAATGTTAGTTTACATTATTACTAAATCTTAACACACATAACTAAATATACGAACAATTTTCATATAACTATTACTTTTACATAACAAAGTAGATAAAATAGAAGATACACAATTAATTGAAACACAAACACTAGATGTAATTATATCAGAACTCGAACCAGTTTTCAGTTCCTTAGAATACTCGCATTCCTTAACTGGTGACAAACTTGTTTTTTCACTTGACAACTTGCCTTTTTCAAGGAATTGTGGACCATGCCACCATAACCTTAAATTTGGAAGGTCACAAGGGCGCAATCCTCGAGACACAAGATCTGCTGGGTTGAGAACAGATGGCACATGGTTCCACTGGAAACCTTCAGTCAATTCTTGCACCTTGGCGAAACGATTGGCCACGAAGGTTTATAAACGATTGGCAGGTGTATTTAACCATGCCAATGCAATAGTTGAATCCGTATGTAGCACAATATCACTTATGTTTAACCTCAAGGTGGAGCATATTTTCTTGACGAGTTGAGCTAATAAAACACAGGCACAAAGCTCAAGTCGAGGTATGGAAATAACTCGAATTGGTGCAACATGAGATTTGCTGGCAAGAATGCTCACTTTGGCAGCATCGTTGCGAAGAAAACACTGTAGGTAAACGACCGCTCCGTAGGCCACTTCAGATGCATCCGCAAATCCTTGGAGAACGATTCTAACATTATTGTCAGCCATAATAAATCTGTTAATTTTCACTTCCTCAATACATTTTAATGTTGTCACAAATTCTCTCCACTCGTTGGCAATTGAATTAGGTGACACATCATCCCAATCCAGTTTACATTGCCATAATTGCTGCAGAAACACCTTTGCTTTCGCAATCACTGGGCCTAAGAAACCCAAAGGGTCGTATAGCTTAGCAATTACACTTAAAACTTCACGTTTTGTATATATATGTTTAGCTGAAACATACCTTAAACACGAAACAATCTTCAAATGGCTTCCAACTAATTCCCAATGTCTTCACAGATAAGTCAATGTCAGTAGAAAATGAATGCTCGACGTCTGATGACAACGAACTATTTAATAACTCAGGAAAATTAGATGACCACTTATGAAGGTTCATTCCACAAGATTGCAGGGCATCTTTCAGTTGCGATTGCAATTGTTGAGCAGTCTCCAAATCCGGCGCTCCGCTCACAATATCATCCATGTAGGTATCATATAACAGGGTTTCAGAAGCTAAAGGAAATCTCGATTTTTCATCCTTCGCCAACTGCTGCAGGGTCCTTATGGCAAGGAAGGGTGCGTTGGACAGCCTGTAAGTGACAGTCTTTAGTCGATACGTTAAAATTTCTGCATCTAGTCCATGTTTCCATATAATGCGTTGCAAATCCTGCTGATCTGGATTTATTAATATTTGCCTGTAGATCTTTTGGATGTCAGTCGTAAAAGCAAATTTGTGTCTTCTAAAACGAGATATTGTCTCAAACACATCTTCCTTCACTTCACCTTTCAATAAAATGTCATTAAGGCTTATTCCTGTTGTGGTGGGGGATAAACCGTTAAAGACGATTCTTAGTTTAGTAGTCAGTTTTTCAGGGCGTAATACACCATGGTGTGGTATGTAGTAATGCGTGGGTGGTTCACTTGACTCAACTACCCTTTCCAAATGACCTAACTCCTCATACTCCTTCAAAAATTCCGCATACAACGATAAATACCTAGAATCCCTAGACAACAGTTTCCACAATGAATTAAGTCGCCTAATAGCAATATCTTTGGAGTTTCCTAAACAAGACAGATCTTTATTTAATGCCATTGATATTACATACCTACCCTCACAATTCCTCCTATGAGTGCGCACAAAATGATCCTCACACAAGGACACCTCTGTATCAACCTTAGGCTCTATGTGAACACCCTCAATTTCCCAGAATTTTTTCAGTGTTTTGTTTAAATCGTCATCAACAATTAATCCGCAATGAACGCGATTCTCTGTAACTTGTGATCTACACTTCCACTTACAACATAACCAAACACCATATTTTGTAACACTAAATGCGAATTATCACTATAAAATTTTCCAGGCTTTAACAATTCGTAAAAGATTTCAGCACCAAGTAACATATCAATTCTATCTTGTATATTAAATTTATCATCAGCTAAGGGCACAAACTCTGAAACATTAACATCTACATCAATAACCTTGTTTGGAATGAGATCTGTAATCTTATTAACTACTAACAACATTAACTCACTCTCAAAAGTTTTGGCTTTATTTGCAACTGAAGTTTTTACGCAATTTTTAACAACCATAGAAGCATCATTAACACACGAAACCACAGTATTTATTTTCTCCATTTTCAGCTGCAACTTCTCAGCACATGCCCTCGTACATAAACAAGACTGCGATCCTACATCTAACAAGCATCTGACCTCCGCCCATTGAGAGTATTTATTTTTAACAAGCGCGCGAACGGTACTCAAAAGCACATTCTTTAGTCTGCCTTTCTCAAACCCAGTCGCCACAAACTGTGCTTGTGAATTTGCTTCAACTGATCCTTCAATCTGCCCTGGAACAAAAGTAGGAGTATCCAAATTTAAATTACTAGTGGGAGTGGGATTCCTAGTTTTATCACGTGAAAAATGAATCAAGCTATTATGAGGTCTAAGGCAAAAACAATTTTTCTCTGAACGGCATTCCTTCAATCTATAAGGTAAAAAACAACGAAAACAAAGATTATTCCGTTTAACTACCTCTACTCTATCCTCAACTGACAGTTTCTTAAACTGATAACACTTAGAAAGGGGATGAAAATTATTACCCTTACACAGAACACAATTTGGTCACGTAAACATTCGACAAGTTTCTTTCTTGACGCAAGTGCTAACCGTATGCAGTCTATTTCGCTCATCTGTTTTGACTCCACTCCCTGGATTTCTGCTCATTAAATCATTCGAAACCTTTCCTTTCGCGCATAAATAAACATCACATTCCCTCCCAAGCTGTTGAGGCTTGAAATATGTTTTTCCCTGTTTCATTGCAATATGATTCATCGTATCTCTATCTAGCGTTTCGAAAATTTTATCTGAAATTATTAGATCACACAAAGAGCGGAATTCATTAACTTTACACAACTGACACACACACACACACAATAATAATCGAAAGTTGCACTTAAGCGGGAAGCAAACTGAACATAGTTTTTGGATGGTAGTTTACGAGCCTTTTTAAAGTTACTCAGGCATTCTTGAGGTGGGGGTTCAAACTCTCTTAATATTAATTTTAACATAATTGCTTAAATCCTCTTGACTCACATGTTAGCAAATTATTGACTCTTTCTCCTAAAATATTTAATAGAATTTCGGCTTTTAGCTCATCCGCACGGATTTGATTTGAAATGCCTTTTCTAAAGAATGAAAAAAAAATAAATTAAAGGACTCTGACCTAACCGGTACTTGAATTGTCAAAGAGTTTTAATGCTTTTTACCAAACTCTCCAATTTATCAGTTATGGAGCTTGTTTCTCCGCTTTCAAGAGTTAGAGGATTTTTTTCGGATTCCTTCCTAACCTTCTCCAATTCTAATTGTTTTTCAATCTGAGATAATTTAATTTTTTCTAATTGAATTTCAGCCTCCCGCTCATTTTTCTCAGCCTCTTGTTTACTTTTATCTAAAGCATTTTCAACAAGACTACGCACAAATTCAATATCATTTTTATAAACGGCACTTGATTCAATTAACTTTTTTAAATCTATTATTTTAGCTTTGCTAGGAATCACCAAACCCATTTCCACAGCAACCGAGATAAGCTCGTCTTTCTTTAGATTTAATTTCAACGCCATTTTTAAACTTATTTTGTTTTTTACACAATATACACTATTTTCAACCAAAAAGCATTTGTAATATGCTATTCACAACCTCAGAACTAAACGCACTACTCGGAACTGAAAGCACCTAAATTACACTATTGAGAATAGGAAAGTATACAAAAACACACAACAAGAATATCACAATCAACACAAAATCTACAAACACTAATTTCAACCATGATATCCGTTAAAACTATTCAACTATTAACATCAACTTTAGCGAACACAACCTAATAATTCCTAAAACCATCATTAAGAATAGAACACTCACCTATTCACAAATTTCACCACCAAATACTCAACTAATAAAGCACAAAACCATAGTTGCTTGTTGAACTCCGGGAAAATCGGACCAAAATGTTTGATCACTACACCCGGGATAGCTCAATAACACACCTCATACATGGACTGTAAAACACTCTTTTTATTCACCTAAACGCATAGTAACTGGAGATACACAGACAGCGCCGTCTGGCGCACGGTTTTTGCGACAAGCATGAACACCTACATTGTAATAAAGCATTAAATGAATATTATACGACGAAAGGATGGTATTCTGTCAAACATCTATATTGCATTTAATACAAAATATAGATGTAATACAGAAAAATTAAACCCTAATTTTGAAGAAGATTTTTAAATATAAAAAATTTAAACATGAATAAAATAAACAAATCAATATGAAGTAACCTAGAATATAGTAGAAATTATAACATTAATTAAATTACATTTTTCTTTCTTTTTTTTAAATTACGTAAGAGGATAAAATACGTTGAATGTAAAAATGTTTCGGAATAATCAAATGGATAAGCAAAACAAATGAGACTGTTGCCAAAACAACTAACTAAAAACCCAGTTAAAAAAAAATGGAAAAATCACTTAAAACTTTAATTTTAAAAAATCTAAAGTGAATTTCAAAAAAAAACTCTTCGTAGTGCACATCTTCAGGACCTAGAATAATTATGTGCCAAGTTTCATACTTCTGGGTTGCTTAGTTTAGGCTGTAGAGGTGAAACACACACGCTTAATCTCTTCTTTATTAATATAGATAATAGAATATGGAGCTAACTATAACTATAAAATGTGTAAATTTATAGTGTTAAACTATAATTAAACTAAGAATTTTTAATCCTTACAATTTTGAATAGCTTTATTCATATAACTATTAATAAAATGAATTGGTTATTTTTTAATTTTTTTGACACTGGAAATTTATTGCATTGTATATAATTAATAACAATATTTCTGAATATAGAAATATGTACATTACTCTCCCAATGCTGAACTTTTATTATATTGAAATTAAAATCTTCTCTTTTATCATTAATATTAGAAACTGTTACATTATCTATCATCATCATACACACACACACACATATATATATTATATATATAATCCAATATATATATAAAAAAAATTTAATATATAATCATATACATATACATACACATATATATATAAATTTATACATATACACAAATATATAAACAAAATATAAAAATAAACATATAGTTATATACCTAAGATAACTAAAATAGGAAGAAGGCACATAGTATAAAGACAAATTCCTGGCCTTAGGAACCAAGATTGCAGGTTTAAACAAGTTTTGCGGCGCCAACCTTCACCTGTAATTTGTCATACTATGTACCAAGAGGAAAGGAAAGAATTTTATATGTAGAATTTAAATATTAAAAAATCATTAAACTAAATAACATAGGAACATAAACATAACCTACTAATTCGGAGTTAAAACGATGGCCAAGAGTGCAGTAACGTGTTCCCGCCAAATAGGGGTGAGAGCAGAACCGCATAAAATTAATTGCTATACGATAATAAGAAATATATATATATAGATAGATAGATGTATATATATACTTTTAAAAAATCATAAAAATAATAATCATATAAAATTAGCGTGAAATATAAAGAAACTCAAAATATATATATATTAAAAAAAAAATTTAATAAGCATGTGGCGCCATCTATTTAATAATTGTAGAATAAATTAGATATTGTCTAAATTTAAAAAAACATTACAAAACATAATAACAGTAAATAATTACAGTAATACAAATTGTATCATAAAAAACCATTATAAATATAATTACAAAGAAAGTTAGCAGGGTATCCATGTTCAATACAGTGATTAAAAAATTTATTAAGATTTTAAAAAATATTATCTTTATCGCTAACTAATACATTATTGCGATAAATATAGTTAAAAATAATATTTCTATATATAGATATTGATAAATTAGAATTCCAGTAAGGCACTTTGATGATATTAAAATTAAAGGCATCTCTTTTATCATAAATATTACTATGTAGTTTCAAATCCTTAATATACAGTGATACATCTAGGTAATTTGTTTTGATTGGATTATTATTAATTTTAACTAAGTTTAAGTAGGACGGATAAAAGTTAATAATGGGATTTAAATTATCATTTTTACCAAAAATAATTTAATCATCAATATATCTAAAAATGTAGTAGTCATTATTAATAACATAATTATATTCATAAAAATGTAAATAAAGATTAGCAAAACTATTACTAGCTGGGCCCCCTTGTGGGAGTCCTTTCTCTTGTTTATATAAAGAACCATTAAAATTTATGTAATTTTCTTTTAAGACAAAATCTATGAGAGTTTTAAATTTGTTAAAATTAATATTAAGGTTATACATACTGTGGTTTTCTAAAATTACTTTAATATCATATAAATCAATGGAATTGAAAAGATCTTCAAAGTCATAACTATGAACTGAATAAATATTTCTATTATTAAAAAAATCTATAATCTCTTTACTATTTTTAATTATAGCTTTATTACATTGCTGATTAATAAAGTTTTGTATAATATTATGAAGTAATTTGCCTGCAGTAGTAATATATGTTCTAAAACCATTTGTCACAGTTCTAAATTTAACCCGACTTTAATGGAATTTTGGAGTTAAAAAAATATATGGATACTTAATTTTAGGAATACAATAACCTAATTTTTTATAAATAGCAATAATACGATTACTAATTTCATTATGTGACAAATCTAATTTTTTAAAAGAACCATTATTAAGAAAGTGATCATAAAGAATATTATAATATAAATACTTACAAATCACAGCATAGTTACCAGGTACTTTATCAATGTAAACTGATACAATTCTTTTGTAATTCATAAATTTTCTGTTCTATATCTTTAAAAGTAGTTTCATATTGAGAATGGTAACTAAAATTCATAAGGTCTTTTAAAATATTGTACTTATACTCATCAAATGCCTCAATAGGTAGTCCAAATTTAATTGCAGATTTTGTAATAAAATTATCTATATCTTTAATAATTTGTTTTTTTAACAGTACTGTTGTTATTAGAAACATTTAATCTAAAACTAGTGCCTTTACTCATTATATCTTTTAAAATATTATCATTGATTATGTCTAAGTTGTCAGTAACTACATGTTTATGATGACCATCAATAAAATCATTATAGTTTTTACATATACAATCTTCTATATTAATAGAGGGCGAACTATTGTTGTAATTAAAGATAAATCTGCCCATCGTTTTGTTATATTTAAAAGCTTTCTTTACAACCACCTTTCTAACCGGAAAAAGTGACAAATGTCTATTAAATACATTAGAAAAGTTAATTTTGTCAAAAGTTTTATACATGAATAATAAAGTGCAGTACTCTGTAATAGGTTCATTAATTTTCTCAACATTAATATTGAATTTATTAACTAGATAGTTAAGAATGTCTTTAATAATGTGTACTGCATGACAAACCTTTAAGGAATCATTATTTAAGGATTCATATAACAATGCAATTTCATGTTTATTAAGACCAAACATGAAGTATTTGATCTTCTTGATATTAAAGTTTTTTTTCAAAATCATCAATAAGAACTCTAATATTGTCATTTAATGAATTTTTGTCTCTATTTTTCCTTTTAGTTCTATTACTTCTAGATTTTCTTTTAGAAGTATTGTTTAATTTATTGGCATTATAAAAAATTCTTTATTATTATTCTGTAACATTATTTGTAAAGTATTTTTAGCAAAATACAAAACATTAAGGCCATATGGATAGATTGTATTAAAACTCCTAATAAAGAGTGATTTTCCCACCATAATCTGTGCTTAGTAATTGGAGTAATTTTAATGATAGACAGTCAACATTTTTGAAATCATGCATATGAAAGTGTCTAAGTTCAATATTATTAGAATTATTGGAGTTATTAAAGAATTTAACATCGTCTATGCTGATTAATCCTTAAGTTAATAGTATTGGAGGTCTGTCCAATATATTTATATTGACATACTTTACAATTTAAAAGATAAATACAATTAAAGGTTTTACAAAGGTTAAATTTAGAATCACAATCATATTGATCCATATTTAACATAGTACATGTCTTACATCTACTATCTCTACATTTATTGAATTTTAACTTAAGACTATTATAAGATTGTGAGTGATATCAAAATTATAAGAAGATAAATTATCAATAATTCCATGTATAGCAGGACTCTTAGTGTAACATTTATTAATATTTTGAGAAATGTGATTACTAGAACCTAACAAGTTTTGTTTATAATGATTATGATGGCCATTAATGAATTTTTTGTTTCAAAAAATTCTAGTTTTGAATAGTTTAATATTAGAATTACTATTACGAATATTTAATTCTTTAACAGAACTCAGATCCTTTCCAAAATTGTTATTGGAGAAAGAGGGAGAGTTATGAAATTCCCTCATCCTAATAACTAACATGTCAAAATAGATATATTTCTGTAAAATACAGAAGTAGATACCCAGTCAAAAGAGTGTACCAAAGCAAAACAGAAACAAGTTAATTTTTAAACAAAACAAACTTGAAGTTAAGCTCTTAAAAGTAAGAGAAAGCTATGCTCAAAACTAAAACCAAAGCTAAGAAAAGGCTCAAAAGACAGCCATCCACCACACAAAAAAAAACAGAAGGATCCAAATGGGTAATGTTATAACGATGCTGTACTTATCTAATCAGTACACCACCGAGCAAAGATCAGCTATAAACTAACCTAATTGCCAGTCGCTAATACAAATTGTACCAAAATCATAAAGTAGATAATTGTTAAGGAAAGATTGAGTGCATTGCTAAGTAGACATAACCATCAACACCTCAAAATACCAAAAATTAATACAAACAAATATGTATTACATGATGGAACATATTACATAAATAAAAACGATAATATAAAAAAATATATAAGTAAAAAATAAAGCTAAAAACTAGAATATACTAAAAAAATAAAAATATATAAGTAAAAATTAATGCACTAAAAACCATAAAATACAAAAATAATAAAAAGTAAAACAATTCTTGAATATGAAATCAAAGAGTTAAAAAACATTGATAAATAGAAAAGTAAAAGAGTATATACAATAGCCAAAATTAGAATCTGTTAAGAAATCATAATTAGGCTATATATATATGCAATGATAAAACTTTAGCAGTGCATAATTTGTCGTGGTTGATTTAAACAATGGCGAACCAAAGGCGTGGCCGGTGGTGAGTGATTCCTGTATGTTGATGTATTTTCTATGAAAAGATCAACGAGGCAGTCTGGTAGTTTAGTAAATCCAGTTTATTGAAACACCTAGGCATATTAATTACGATGAACATGGACGACACAACACAGACAAAGAAACTACAACACAACACAAAGCAGCAGGCTACATAACTACAGAGAAACGAGCGAAGAGAGAGAGAGATTTACCGTGCATTATTTATTGGGACATGGAACGCTCCGTCCCATAACAGAATAGTGAGGGCCGTGGGTAGCCTAGTGGTTAGAGCATCGGACTCCAGACCGGAAGGCCTGGGTTCGATGCTCGATGTCACCAAATACCCTCCGAGTGCACACGGAGTACGTGCTCGTTAAAATCAGTGGGTCCGTAGTCATGTGGGCTTATTCACTAGTGCAGGAACTGGAGAATATTTCCCTCCCCTTCAGTTCACTTGCAGAAATTGTGGAGGTGGAGATAGAGGTCGTGTCGCCATCTATCGTCCCTTCGGGGAAGTTTCGCTGAGCTTAAATCGCACTGTCACCTGTATGATGCTCAAGGCCAACGACAGGCGTACCTCTTGCCCATGCCACGATGAATTTCGTGGGCCTCGTTCTGACTACGTCAGACAGGTGGCATTAGCCACAACAACAACAGAATAGTGAATGTTGCCTGTGGGAGTGGTAGAGTCCTGGATGGGGAGCATGAAGCTACCTGATTGGCTGGCTGGAATATCGTAGTAACTGAAGTGGTGGCAGGGAGTAGGAGGGGGGTGACGCAAAAGTCTGAGGAGGAAACCAAGGAAGTTTTCTGTGAGCTGGAGTGGAAAGCAAGCACTGTGATTGGTCGATGGAACTGGGTGAGTTACCTCTCGGTTGGCTGTACCAGAGTTGTAAAAATGGAAAAAAGGCGTGCCTGATGGGGTGCAGCATTGAGAAATTAAGTAGCGTAGGAAAATTAAGATTTAAAATTGAAAATTTAGCGGTTCATTCATCGAAAGATGAATGAGGTAGCTAAGAAATTAAGGTGGATTGTAAAAGTCTAGGAGAATTCTCCTAGGTCTCTTATGGTTATCCAGAGGGAGATTTCCAGAGACATCGGTTTTTATCCCCGACGGTTAAGACCATGTGACATTTTTGTAATAAGAGCTCTGATTGGTTACAATGGGCGGGAAAGGGATTTATGATGTAATAATATTAGTCGATTACGATTAAGATCAGGGTGTTAGTTTCGAACCAAATAATTAAAAGATTATTTGAATATTATTAAAAGAGTTAATTAAAAGGATGCTAGGGGGAATTATATATATATATAGGCTTTCCCCCATACTGTTTTTTTATAATTTATAAATATTTATATGTTTAATCAAACGTTCAGAAAAAAGGAATCGTTTCAATAGCTATCTGTAAATTTTTCTTTTATTTATTACTTATAGAAATTTGATTTTAATAAATATATATATGCTTTTTTAAAAGGATTATTTCTATTATTTCATTGCTAAATTAATTCTTTGTTAATTAAAAAGTACATCGTCTATTATTTTTTATCAAAATACATTTTAGAGACATTTTTAAGCTAATTATATGTAACGATTGATTGATTCATGTGGAAATCTGAAATCTATTTTATTATTTTAGATTCTTAGAAACTAACTATTATTAAAAAATGATGAAAGTTTTTTGTTTCACTCTTAGAATCAGAATCGTTTTCTTTTTATTGCTTCTTATTAATAATTTTTTAATTCTAACTCAATATTGTTTTTTATAAGTCATACATCGAAATTTGAAGCTATATCTTATCTGTGAGAAGGAGAGGAAGATAGAACAATAATTGTACACTTAAAAAAACCGTGTTCGGGCTATAGAGAGGGGAAAGAAACCTGTCTTAAATCAAAAATAAGTGGAATGGAACAAATTTCGAAAAAGAGGGAAATTTTTTGGCATAATTTTAGAAATCACTCACATTGTACGCGTACAAACACACACACAGAAATGCTGGTGTCATGAGGAAAAGAGAAAGCCCGAGCAACGCTGGGCTAAGCGTTGGAGGGGGGAGTAATTTTGGAAAAGAGTATTAGAAGTGCTGATTTTGTGAAGGAAAGGGAAAATATATAAAAGTAGAGAAAGCCCTTGTAATGCCAGGCCATGCAGCTAATTAGCCATAATCTTTATACAAGGTTAAATAAGTAACTTAGAAATTGAACATTAGATGTCTGTTCACATTTCAGATTAAATCTTATCAGTTGTGAATGTACTATATAGTAAATTACTTCAAAAGCTTGACATTTACTCATAAATCATGACTAGTGATATGAATGGCAATTGTGTGTGCTTTAAATAGACCTGCTATCTCAACTGGAGTGGCAATAATATTAATGAAAACTTGTCTATATCCCCTTCAACCTTTCAATCAATCAATCAATGGAAACTTGTAAACATTGCTTATTTTACTACAGGGACTGTATATCAATTTTAGTAATAGCTGGGAAATACATATTCTGTAAGTAATATTTCTAAAGGCTCATCTATGAAAGAGAATATGTGGTGGCCTTCCTTCCACAAGTTAAAATTAGTAATGATAAGAGTAAAATCGTCAAAAATATTGGGCCATGGGGTAATATTTTTCTAACTTTGTTGTCTAAAGCATATGTATGCAGAACCACATACAGATGGTTCAAACACAAAATGTCATTACCCAGATCACATCAGCCAGTTACTGGAATACTTATTATTGTTAGGGAAAATAGAATAATCTTTCACGTAATACATTACATTTTTTTTAAATACACCAGTTAATAGTTAACTTGCTTCAGGCCTCTTGAATTGTCGTTTTTCAACTTAGCAGGAACTTCCATCCTTTCAATTACATTGAGGAAATTATAGGTAAATTGAAAAAGCTCTTTAAAATCTTTAAGTTAATATACTAGCATCCAAAAACAGCTTGAAACTACAATATAGACATATATATATATGTATACACACACGCATATAATCTTAGGTGCACATGTGTAGAGTAATTAGAAAGAAATAAAGCAGATCATCTTATCAATGGAATTTAAAATATATCACTCTTATGAACAGTGACAGTGAAGTCTCTTTAAATAACATTGAACAGGCTGGAGTAGTTTTGCCTGGCAACTTTAGTATTTAGTGTAAATAATGCTAAAACGTTGCAAATATATCAGATAAAAACTTTAATATGAGATAGTCTTTGCATATTTTCGTTTTATAAACAAAATATTTGAGTGAATGTATTAAGTTATAGCTTAGTTATATGTATATAAAACTTGAAATGAATAACTGAACAGTTTAGGGTGGAACTAAGATGATTAACTCTTTTGTTGATGATTCATGAGGCTAACTTCAAAAATGAGTTGCTTGAAAGTAAGCAATCTAGGTGCTGTGAATATCAAGTTACAAAAAAATATAAAGAAGGTTAATAGGCATATTTAGGTACCGAGAGATGTTTATTGAGATATATATATATATATATATATATATATATATATATATTTAAGCAGCACACCCTCTATAACAGCGGTCGCCAAAGTGGTGGTCAGTGAGAAAATTTCGCTGGTTCCCAGAAAAATGTGGAATATACTTACTCATCATGTTAAGCTATGTTTTTAGATGCATTGAAACATAATTCGATTCATAACAATAATTTAACACTTAAAAAAATCCTATTAGTGGTCCGCAGGATTTAAATTATGAATTTACTGGTCCGTGAGATCAAAGTTTGGCGACTGCTGCTCTGGAGAATATGTCACCCCAGATATAAAAAGATAAATTGTTGTTCTTTAAATTATAATAAACACATTTAGAAATGAAGATGTAACATAATGCAAATTAATAATAAAGAGTTCAAAATAGTGAAAATTATTTTTTTAAATAGTTGTACCTAGTTATAAAAAAACTGTTAACCACTTACATTTTTAATGCTATTAAAAAGAAATGTTTTTCTTTTTGTACATTTAAACCAAAATAACATCAAATGCACTAAAATCATGAAAAACTGTTGTCTCCCTTTTGATTCTATATATTTTAACACATCTTTCAAACTTGTTTGGTGAGGGATTTCATGCTCACTTGCTAATGTGACCAAACCATTAATACGACTTTGCGTAGCAGTAGAATGTAAATAGTTCTTAAACTTAGAGAAACTCCTTTTAACCACTTACTACAGTTGTTGGTATATAGTTAGCAGTATTCTTAAAACAATACTAAGCTTTGGGATAAGTTTTTTGGATAAGGATTTTGTTTTAAGTTTAATACATTGCATAGGCTTTTTTACCAAAAGTGCAAATATTGTTGAAATTTACTGTGCTTATTTTACTCTATTTATGTCAGCTGAATTATCACAATTTATTAATTATGCAGTTTTTAAAGCACGTATAGCATGTAAGAACTGTAAATAGCTACTAGAGTGTCTAAATTGTTCGAATCTAGCATTTAGTGCTTGATCAATTGTAAAAGTAAGAAATTTATTTTATATTTTTCTTTTGGATCTTTGATTGGTTCATCTTGTGCTTTGCCTAGCCTCATGTTCAGTTTGGTAGCAAGCTCTTTTGCATCAATATTAATCTCATTTAAGCATTTATAAAGTACCAAGTGCAGATTCTAGATCAAAATCTCTTGTTTGCATCAACTTGCTTAATTGAATTAATACAATTTAGTATTTTATACCAAATAAATAATTAACACAAGAACTTATGTTGTTTTTAACAATTTAAAAAACCCAAAGTTTCATCCCTTATTAAATTAGATTTCTTGGTTTTCATAAATGCATATCAAGGCATTGTATACATTTTTAAAATAGAACTTTAAAGGCTTAGGCTTCTATCTTACTCTCCCATTTAGTGTTACTCAATGGTTATAAAGATAATCTTTAACATGTTTTAAAAGTATAACCCATCGAAAAGTAGATGCTAAAAAGGGATTTTTTTTTATCTTGTTTGAAGGTATTGGCAACTTCCAGGGATGCTTTTGCCTTATCATTAACAACGACAGAGACTATTACACAGAACGTAGAGTGCTCGCGAATAAAATGCTTAACGTAAAATCCGGCTCACCTATGCTTTTAAGCTGCAATGTTAAATTTTTAGATATATTCGCCGTGTAACGCACACACCCTTTTTTAACACACTTTTATAAGTTTCACTTATATGTAATGGAATCTTTGAACTCAATTTTTATCCACTTTAAAGGGTCAGATTAATTCGAAATTTTGCACACTTGTCAAGGACCGATGACAATACAATAATTTCATAATTTTGTTCCGTTGGCCTGATTAGAATAATTAGGAATACGATTTATAGATTTGGCGACTTATTGCATAAACCATTTTCAGAGATTTGGCGACTAATTCCATATTCCATCCGAACTAAAAAGTAAAAAAATCATTAATATAAGAATAAAATGATTAATGAGAGAATTAATGTCATTGTGGTAAAAGCGTGGGGTGCTTTGTACTACATTTTTACTCTAACTCAGCATTTTGGAATAGAACTAGTAAGAAATTATAACAATTAATATAGAGCACCCCACGCTTTTACCCAATGACATTAATTTTCTCATTAATCATTTTATTCTTATATTAAGAATTATTTTTTCTTTTTAGTTCGATTCACACACACACTATAGCGCCTTCAGCAAATGTCCAAGCTGTCCATCCGTAGAACGTGTTTTGATTCAAGAGATAAAAACTTATTTAAATTGGTGAATCGGTGGTAATGAGTTTTCTAAATTTAAAATGTATTTAATATTCATATTATTTGTCCTGTTCTACTGTAATGTAAAACAATATGTCTATTATAATAATTTTTGTATACTGGTAGTATTTTTTTATCCTTTTTATCTGAAATTTGTTTCCCATTTTACAAGTGTGTGTTCTAATTTTTGCTTAGATTTACTTGTATTTACTCTTAATATTCCTATTGAACTTGATTTTTTTATTGATATTGCATCACATTAAGTTATAGAAGAGTATTTTGTAATTGTTTAGTGGTTTGTTAAACAAGAGTGTCCAGTATCTCCACAAAAAGATTCTGTAATTAATATATGCCAGGCAGCTGACCGACAACTTTATCAACTTGTAGAGTGGGCTAAGCATATCCCGCATTTCACAGAGCTTCCTCTTGAAGATCAAATGGTATTATTAAAAGCTGGTAGGTATTGTGTTCTTATTTTTATTGATAGTAGTATTGATTGGTTACAAAAACTGCAAATGTAATATGTAAATGTAGAATTATTTGATGGCAAACTTCAAAGATATTGTGCTGTTCTCTCTTACACAACACTTATTTTCAAGAAAAGGTGATTATATTCATTTTATTTTTTTATATATATATATATATATATATATATATATATATATATATATATATATATATATATATATATATATGAAGGATTAGTATCGAAACATTAAATGGTATATGCTTGTGCTGCTGACTTCTTTTGGAACAAATTTCGAGTTATTTGAACTTAATCGGATTAAAATGGAAAATATAAGAGAAGATGTTCCGAAATATTTCTTATAATCTATAAAATCGAGTAATAAAAATAAATAGAAATTATTTCTGCTTTTTGATGTAGAGAGTGGTTTTGAACTGGTTGGAAAATTTCAATTTGAACCACTTATGTTAGTTCTGTTGTAAATTATGCATACGGAATTGAAGTTTTTGAAAATGTTTTTATGAATATGTCACCAAGGAACAATTTGTATTAAAAAAAGAAAAAGATTAACTAGCAAGAGACAAATCTAACATTTTGATGAAAACCGTTTCAGTAATTGGTGGGAAAAAACATAGTTTGAGTTCGTATTTTTTTTAAGTTCAAAGAATAAGTATGAACTTATATTTTTTTAATGAAACCAAGAGTATTGCAATACGAAATTAAACAATACACAATTGCATTGATAGTTTTTAAAAATATATCAAAGTATTTTCATTTATTTAAAAAAGTTTTGTAATGTGGTTTTTTTTTTCTGTAATCAGCTGTAGTAGTTCTTTAATATCAATAAATCATTAGTTAAATGTAGAATACTTGTAGTTGAGAGACCTATGAAGAATTTGACAAAAAGAAAAATTTTCACTTACAAATGATGAAAAAATTTATTTTCTTTTAAAAAAATTTTGTTTAATTTGTAGAATTGGTTTGAGTCCTAATTAAAATATGTATATTTTTGTTTTTGCATAAAAATATTTATAAATGGAAGACACATTTTTGTGCTATATAAATTTTTATATATGTTTTGCTTCACTGTGTGTGTGTTGTCCTGAAATTTTAAGTTTGAATGATGCCTGTATAGGCACTCAAAAAAAAATCATAAAACACTTAAAAACACATACTGTGTGTGGGTAATATTGTACAAAAGAACAAGGTTTGTGGTTCAACTACCTCCCCTCCTACTTGATCGACAGCTTTTTAATTTTTAGCATAAAGATTACACCTTGGGGTTTTCATCTTCCTGTTTCTTAAAATGTACCCCCTCCATATAAGTAGTTTTTATATGCCACTGGTAAAGAGGAATTCATTAAATTTTAGCTTAAAACTGAAAAGGGAGGATGAGAAAAATAAAATTTGTACTGCAAAAAAGATTTTCATTATTCTCATTGTTACTTATTTACTAGGCCCAGTGGTCGAGTGGTAGCGTATCGCGCTTCCACACCCCATTTCCGGGTTTCATTCCTGGGCTGAGCAAGGTCGACTCAGACTTTCATCCCTACTGCAGTGGGTCAATAAATGAGCACCAGAGTTGCTTGGGGGACTTAAACACTGGGGGTCTCGCTTCAGACTGACCACCTGATCGGGACATCTGCTCATGCACCCAGCGCCCAATGGTCCTGTATACTGGGATGGGTGCAGTAGGCCCTGGCCCTCATGGGCTGTTATGCCATTGAGTTTGAGTTTATTTATTTACTATGGAAAAAGTTTCAACTTTCACCATCGCTTTTGTGCAAATTGAAAACTCAGTAATGTCATGGATTTTGTATTTGCATATAAACTGAAAACATATAAGTTCAGATGAGAAGTGAATATAATTGCGATATTATAGAGAAATTTGAAAATATATATTTCTAACCTTGCACTCATTGAAAACTGCAGTAATAAAGCATATCTGCTGTCCATTGATATAAGTGCTGATACAAATAATATTTACCTTAATGAGTTATTTTTAAATAGCGTTGTTTTCAAGTTATATGGTATAAAAATGAACCAACTCCCCCTTTTCAGCCTTTTTGTATTTACATCTTGTTACTTATATTATTATTTCTACTCTTTCACAAAATCAATGGAAATTTTGATTTTATAAAGCTGTAATTTGCAGTAAAATTTCTTATGTATTTTAAACTATTTTGCCATTTTTCTGTTCATTCAGGGAAGAAAATCAAATCTCTATAGTTTCTTTTAATGAATTGTTTCAATTGACATTTTGATTCAACCACATACTTAGATATTTTTGCTGCACACGATTCAATACATATTCAAAAGTTTGTTTTTCATTAAATGTGCATTACTGAATCTTTCTGGCTTTTTCTATTCAGCATTCATAGATTAACTATTATTCTAATGACTAGAATCCTCTATTTTAGAATTTCTTTTGTATGTTAAATATCATAGGAAGAAAAATATTAATTCAAGGCTTCAAATCAGTATTTATTTCCAGTTTTTTTACTGTTATATATTTATATTTTACTAAATCAATGTTATAAGTATCTTTACCCATTACATATTTGTGAAGGGTATTATGTTATGAAACACACACTATCATTAATTACATTACCTTTGAAAAAACTTCCTTTTCTGGGACTTTTGAGAATTTTCAGAAAAATGGATGGCTAAATTATACAAGTACTTAATCTAAAATCTTTTTCAATATTTATTATTCCATGTATGTTTATCTAATTATTTGATTTCTGGGTTATTTTGTATATTTATTCATATATGCCTACATCTTTAAAAATGGGTATGAATTAATTACGACTTTTACCTTCAAGGCCTTATCACACATGCATATTTGGAACAACTGTTTCAAGAAATTTTTCAAGAAGCTGTGAGGGTGAAGGGTTGCCGCGTTAACAGAACGATACACTCTGACATTAGCCACGCCATATCTACACATTGAAAAATTACTCGCCAATTTTTCTGCTTCTGAAAACGAGCATCCAATATTATTTCTTTCATCCCCCTCGAGCTTTTGTTGACAGTTGTAAACAGAAATGGAGCAGCATTCTATTTAAAATATTACACGCCATTTCCGATGCGTTTGACGAAGCCAAGGCTACCATCTTTACCGCCATCTTGTGTATGACGTAGGGAGCCGAAGAACCCCATTGGCTGGAATTTCAAGCAGTTTTTATTTGGAGCAATTCTTTCAGCTCTCTGGGGAAAAGTTGTTCTTAGCCGTTGCCAACTAGGTAAAAATTGTTCAGAATGGTTGCTATCGAGGAAAATTTCTCCAAATGCGTATACGTGCGATAAGGCCTTCAGACATACTACTAAAGCAATTGAATAGATGTTTTGTTAGAGTATCAATTTGGTGCAATATACAATAGAGTCAGTATAAAATTTTTGATTTATATGTTTTTTGCGATTTCTTTTCAGGATGGAATGAGCTGTTAATTGCTGCTTTTTCTCATCGATCTGTTGCTGTTAAAGATGGAATTGTGTTAGCTACTGGACTTGTCGTTCATAGGAATAGTGCTCATAGTGCTGGTGTTGGAACAATTTTTGAGCGTGTTCTCTGTGAATTAGTTGCAAAAATGCGAGAAATGAAAATGGATAAAACAGAACTTGGATGTTTAAGAGCAATTGTGCTTTTTAATCCAGGTAACAAATTTCTAAAATGTTTAAACTTGTTCTAAAAAAGTGGTTTGATGCATTTAAATATCTGTTTTAAAAGCATTCTTTTTTTATATATACACTTATAAAATTTGTCATTTTACGATTTTTATTAGCACCATTCCAGAACACATTTAAACTTTCCTTTGTATTTTATATCCATTCTATCTTAACCCCTTCTACATCCTCACTATCTTATTTTAACTTTGATTTAAAAAAAGTTCTTTGTTAGAAATTTTAGAAATGTAGTAATGATTGAATTCAAAATTAGATTATGTTGCTAGCTAATTTAAGTAATACGTATTTTTTTAATTTGTGTCGATAATTTATTTAAATTTAGTTTTACAAAAATGTAAATGAAAGAATATTTCAAAATTGTCTAAAAAATAGTTATTAGAACTCTTTCTTAATGTGTTTTTATAGTTGAGTCAATTCTTAGGGTGATGAGGTGAGTACACACAATAAAGTTAAATATAAAATCCTATTTATCAACGAAATTTTTAGTAGTAAAATTTTGAAAGCTCTTTATGACAAAATATCTATGTAATTTGATAAATTTACTTTAGCAGTAAAATTAAAGTTTTGGAGCTGTTTGTTTCATTTGCTCATAAAATAAAACAGGTAATATTAACTTGATTTTTAATGTAGTACATTTATCAAATGCTTATAATATAATAAGGCGATAACATTTAGAATACATTTTTCAAGCAGAGATGTAGGTCCAATTTTCAATCATTGAGGGTTTACTGTTTACTGACGGTTTAATGCACAAAGGGTTTACTGTTAACTTTTGTTGAGGCTAGTATTTTGACATAAAGAAGAGGGTATTTAAATAATTGAGAAATCATTTTGTACAGACAAAGTTAGTAGGCAAGCAGTTAGGAATGGGGATGATCAAAAGAAGAATCTATTTTTTTAATTTTTTCATCTTAAAGGATGATAACACCCTACTCAGTACTCTGCTAAAAGCCTCCTCTGAACTATTTCTTCTTAATACCAAAATGAGATAATTTGTCAAACTTTTCCTCTTCATCTACTTATGCTCTCAGCTCTTTTTTCATCTTCTGTTTATTTTTATTTGTTCACTGAGACTTGATATTCATTTGTTGCCAAAATATATTGTTTCCGGCATCTATTTTAAACTTAAAAGGATGTTTCAAATTGAAGCATCCCACTGCTATGCCATGTTCTATAACAAGGAAGTTCTTGGATATTGCAATTGTAATTGAAAATCTTAAGCCTTGGGATATATCTACAGAAAAAATTGTACACATCAATAGTAACTTTGAAGCTAGTGATAAAAATAGCAACAATAGTGGTGAATCTAATTACTTTATCCAGCGTTAAATACAATATGATGATTTTTTAATAATTACTTAGAAGTACATTGAGGAATACTGATGACGATCAGCTTACAGACTTAATGTCAGAAAAAGAAACCATTCAAGCTTAATAAAAATGAAAGCTATTTTTCCTGATATAAAGTATTAAAAAAATATTAAAATTCTGTTTGATATTACTTTTTAGCAATTAAAAAAATAAGTCAAGAAATTTAGGTAACGATTCTAAATTCAAAGCAATAGATGAAAGTGATCCTAAAATCAAAAAAAGTAGAAAATTGTTTAAATTAGGAGTTCCTTCTAAGTAATGACTATCTGTTAAAAAAAATGAAGAATAAATTAATGTAATTGCATATATTCAAATTTGACAGAGATAATTTTCCAGTTACTGCATCCTAAGGGAAAAAAAATATCTGAATTGGGGATATATCAAATTCATTTTCTATGGAAGAGAAGTATTAGGTTGTTCCATTATTATTGGCCTCAATCAATATAGGCAACTTCTACGGATAGTTCCGAGGCATACACCACCAACCACCCCTACAATGTAAAGTGGAAAAGTCTACTCACTATACTAAGGGGGCTCACCCATGTGACGCCCTGTTTTTTATGCATTTTTAGGAAATTATTTTTGATGACCAGTAAAATATAGAACTTAAGGTTTTTGATAATTTATTTATATGTTTCGTAAGAGTATGTATATAAAATTTTAGCCAAAAATATCCAATAGATCGTGAGTTATAGCGCTCTAAATACACCCGCCTCGAAAAAATGGAGGCTCACTTCCTCCATGATTTCGATTGATTGGCTTATCAGATATAAATAAATTAATGGCATTTTAATATATGAGCTTAAATGCACCGAATGAACTATACTCAATTTAAAATATCAAAAATTGGATTTTTGGTAGACTTCTGAAAAAGTTTAGAATTTCATGGGGGGTTTTTTGTTATAAAAAATAGAAATATTTTGAACTTTGGAATCATCGTAGTTCATTTGGTGTGTATGTTTGTGCTGAGTCTATCCTGTAAATTTGAAGTCATTTGGTCTAACCGTTCTTGAGATATGATGGAAGAAAGTTTCAAAAACTCAGTTTTGAGAAAAACGCATTTAAAGTTTCAAGTCTGATTAAAACAACGAAAATCTTCACTTAGACATCCGAACAGCAGCTCTTCTAACACCTGCTTCTTTATAACGGTTTCGAATTTTAAAAAATCACTTTACTACCGTATTCAAGACATGTTAAGAAAGCAACTTATGGAAAAAAAATTCTGATATTTTGAACCCATTACATGGGGGAACCACTGTAAACCCAGTCAAGCAGACGTATGGAACAATGCGAATCGTGATTCAGCACGAACTCTGGCTTGTACATTCGGTGGCTGCAACAGTGGCCAACGTAAGCAAAGCACGGGGTACGGGCACGACGATTGAGCGGACAGTCTGTAGATTGTTTTCCAAGTTTCTTTGCGATGGTATGGAGATTGGCCAACCTGGTTGTCCAGTGAGGTGTGATGTGGACCATTTACGGCAAAAAGTCGAGGCCCAACTAATGTCAACGGTACGATAGGTAGGAGCCGAATTGTAGCACCATAGACAATCTCCTGACATTTGGCGTCTATGGACATGGTAAAAGCTTGGAACATAGGTACCATATGCCCTAACGTAGGAGCAACGTCTACGGCATCTGTAAATCTCCAAAAGAGCGCGAGGTTAGACAGCTATTCTTGAATCGTATCCTGACTGTGTATGAAAAATGGGTGTTGTATTATAAGTGCAAAGCATAGTGGATGCATAAAACGAACCTGCGAAACAGATCCCAAAGCAAACCTCCATCCGCAGAAAATTCTCATCTCCGTTTGGTGGACTGCTCTTAGACAATTTTTCATTGTGAATTCCTCTCGAGAGGCCAGATCATTAATACGGACGTGTACCATATCAATTGGATGAATGCCGCAGGAAACTTCGCATCAAAAAACTAGCAATGGTTAATAGGTCAGGTCCCATACTCTTGCATGATGGAGCTCTACCCCATGTCTCAGTTGGTAGCCAGCAAAGGATCCAGGAGTTGGGTTATGAGCTTCTGCCGCACCCATTTTATTCGCTAGGCTCGGCTTCAACTGATTATAACATGTTTCGCCAGTTGGATAGGTTTGTGATGGACAAACAATTCCCAAACCAGAATACTTTAATTCATGAGATCTGTGATTTCTTTGACCAATGTGACGCCTTCTGCCACACCGGTGGCATTTTTTTTTGTTTAAAACTCTTTGGATTAAGTGTATGTCTGCAGATGGTGTCTACATTGCTGAATAAAATCCACTTCTTTCTTTGTGACTCTTGTTTTCTTTCTTGTTCCATTTTCGGCCAATAATTACAGAACAACGCAATAGTTATTTTTTATGTTAATGCCTGACTGGTATTCACTAAGAATATTTTAAATTTATACTTTAATAAAACATTATTTTCTTGTGTTTATTATTCGACTGTGGTATGATTTTTGCTACAAATGTATTTTTTTACAATTAACTAATTTATGTTATATTTTCCCTATATGTTGATATAATTTGGAAATCTTTGCAAAGTCTTTATTTAATACACAAATTAAAATTAGAGCATGGGTTCTCAACCACCAAGTCACAATCAATCTTTTGCCTATAGCAACTGTCCACACAGTAGAAAATAAAATGCATAATTGTATAAAATTGTATAAAAGAGATATGTAAACAAACAAAATATATAATTTCATTCTTTTCGAGAGAAAAATGTCTATTGAAACTGATTCTTAGTGCAAAAAAAAAACAAAACAGTTGGTAAACGTTTTCAGTGCTATTTTGCATTCATTTTAATTGAAATGCTTCTTTAAGTCCTAATTAGTGAATATGCTTTTTAATAGTTCCAAAATTGATGCACCTTATTTTACATATTAACTTAAAGGGAAAGAATTACCCTTGAGGTAATAACCTGTATCATATCTTAAAGGAAATAGTAAGCTTTTCAACCCATTTGTTTTTTAATGTTATCATTGATCAATTGACAAAAAAATAAAGGAGTGAGCACATACTGTGTGCGAAGTGATTTAAAAGATTCATTATAATATGTAAGGCTTGCAATGTGGCTCCTTGCATTGACCAGAACTGTTTTGAAGAACACGCAATTTATTTGAAAATAACTTGATACATAAACCAATAAAAAACTATAGATCAGGGGTGAGGAACCTTTATGGATCAATGTGCCATTTTATCCTAAAGTATTTAATGAGGTATAGATGTGCCATCAAATAATTTTTACTTGTGATTATTGGGAAAACAATAAAACTAAATACTGACACAAAGCTCTTTATTATGAAAAAAATAATTTTTTCACTGTATTGTTGTAAATATTTTGGTTATATGTGTAATTCAAATTAAAATAAACATTAATGAGACTTCTGTTGTGTTAAAATGGATGACATATTAGGATTGTAAGATGCTACTTTTAGTAGAATACATGCTGAATTGGAGTCATCTGCCAAATAGTTTATATAATGAATTATTTTTCCTGTGGTTCACATTTTTGACAAGAAGATTTGTGATTTGTTTCAAAATGCCGTTTTACACACGATGTCCTGCATACCACAATTCTAGAACATAAAACACATACCGTTTTGCAGCCTTTACTAATGATGCCATATTTATAGCTTCACCAAATTTGAAATTTTTGTTATCCTTACTATGTTGCACTTTTTGTTCTTTTTCTGAACTAGCCATGTTAAATAACAGTTAAAAAAAAAATCGTAAATATAACACAAATAAACTTAAAAATACAGTTGTGTCAATGACATTGACAAAGCTATGCGTAGACAAACTTTGCATCATAAACAATTGTAATCCACGACATGACTCAGGCAAGACAATAACAAACTAGTGTGCTCCCCCACCCCGCCACCGATCACTCGCGTTTGTTCGCAATACTTCAGTGAACTTTGTTATTTTGAAACAAAATAAGCATTGCTGTTAAACATCGTAGCGCTGTAAACATTGCAAAATAAACAACAAAATTTTGATCGCTGGCGTGCCCAAAATATGTCGCGTACCATCAATGGCACGTGTGCCACTGTTTTGCCATCCCTGCTATAGATTATAATAAAGAAAATTAAAACCAATGCATTCTTATTAAAAAGAAAAAAAATCCAGCAAACAAAAAGGGCTATATTAAAAGCCAAAAATTTTTTAAAGTATGAAACTCACTTCTCAACATTTTAAAAATAGACTATTCAAAAAAAAAATTGCTTGAGTAACTTCTTCAATTTAAGATGTTTATTTTAAAAATAAAAAGATTTCAAACATAAAAAAGTAATTTAATATATCTTTTCCTTAGTATTAAAAATTTATATAAAAAAACGTTATGCACATTTTCCTTAGAATGTGCGAAAGTTTTGCCTCTTTTTTTTTCTTTCTGTACTTTACATGTTACTCATTAGCTTTGAAACATTAAATTAATTTGAAAACCATTTTTTAATCTCACTTGTCACGGAACTTGAGGCTGCTATTGTCAATTCATGGGTTTGAGTCCTGGTACAATGGAAGACCTGCTGTTAAATCTGTTGAGGCTCAAAATCCTCACATTGGCACAGTGTGGAAATTTAAAGATTGGGGTTGTCTTCCTTGTTACTTGATCAAAGTTTACAATTATGAAATCTATCACCTTTTATTGCTTTAAAGTGTAATACTAATAAAAATTCATTACAAAATACTTGGATTGCATTGATTTCTTTGTGTATTAAATAAGAGCTTTATTGTAGAAAGTAAAATATCTAATAATATTTTTCTGCATACAATATTTTCATCGAATGCTTATTTTTCATTATTTTGAAAACATCAGGTGCTATTTTTTATTACATGGTTTTCATTGTTGCAGTTGAATATGTGAGCTGCAATAATGAGACCTCAAATAGAGTGTGCACACTTACAGATTTATAATTTGTTGTGTATAATTTTCTACTCTAGATCTCTATGCATTCGTGCGTAGTATCATATTGTACTACCAGTTAAAGATTTCTCGAGTGTGCACACCTATATATATATAAACAAACACTGAAATTATTACAACTTTATGATTGAATTGTCGTACTCTCAGGAAATGTAGTTATAAGATTAGAGAAATTATTTAATATATTTGACATATTTAAATGTTATTTTAAGTTACTTCTAGAAAATATTTTGTAATATAGTATAATTATTGACTTCTTTGAAATGTTAATTTTTGAAACATACAACTTTCTCTTAATTATGGCAAATTGCTTAATATTTAATACTAAATGATTATTTAGTGTTTTTAAGGAGCATGAATTTTAAATTTTAAAATTATTTTCACACACAATTATGTAATATTTTTCCATTAATTCTATCTCCATCATTATTGTAATCTTTCCATTACATTTTCTCATATTTTAGCAATGGATACAATAAAAAAATTTTCAAAATAAGTTTTTCAAAGCAATTTGTGATAACTAAGAAAATTATGTAGAGAGCAAATCAAAGTAATGAATATATTCATTTTTTTTATTTACAAAAATGATTACTATTCAGCATGTCAGCATGTTTATTTTAATTTCAGAATTTTCGTAAAAAATTCACTATACTCATTAAAATAAGATATGCATTTAAAAGTTTGTAAATCATTTAATACGAGTCTGAATTTTAAAAAAAAATATTTCGCCAAATATTTGGATTTTTCTTATCTGTGAATTATTATTGACTAAAAATCAGCTATCAGCAACCTTTACCCTCTCCCCTTTCTAATGCAAAATCTTAACAGTTTCACATGTGGCAGAAATAGACATATAGAATTTCCCCATGATGGGAAAGCATTTTCTCATGAGCCCCAAAATTGCATATGGAATATAATTTTGCCTCTGTTCCAACCGAGTTTTAAAGGTTCAATATATTGGCATAAGTTCTTTGTAATATGTAATAAGTATAAATATATATATATGAAAAACAAACTTAACACTAAAATTATTCTAATGGAGAAAAATGCATTGAGTAAAAATCCAAAAATAAGATTTCTCATCTGGGAAAAATCCACTAATTCAAATAATTATATTAAAGAACACCTTATACTTAAGAATGTAAGAAAATGTAGGGATTTTGAAAAACGAATGTAATAAAATGTTTATAAGAATTTAAGCCAAAGGTCTGTATTTAAAATTATAACATTGCGCAATTGTCATAAATCAAATAAAAATTTCCAAAATCAAAATAGCTTTCTTTAAACTTTGATTACATTGCTTTTAATTTGTTTCTAAATTATACGAAGAAATTGACTGTATCAAATCTAATACAGGATTTCTCTATTGCCTATGCAGGATTGTGCTAGGAGCATATCTTCATTTATATATATGATTTTAGGTAATTTATTTTTAAAATTGACAGTTACATCTTGGTCTTTATGATATTCATACAAATCATATGCTTAAAGAGGGACTTTTTTTGTGCTTATATTTCTTGAATCTTGTGCTTGAGAGAAATATATAGACTTTATTTTAAAGATATGTAGTATGAACTCCAGTATTATGGCAACTGAGATTCGAAAAATATTTTGTTGGAATACTGGTTATAAATATTAATATATGAAGTATATTAATATTTATTTTAGAGAAAAATTTTATTTAGAATGGTAAAGATATGTGACATTAAGTGAAGCAGACTGTAATTTAATAAAATTCAACAATTAAGATTATTTGCACTACTCGTACATCCATGTGCGATGAAAGTACACTATGATTCAAGAATATTGTCAAGTGTTTCCAAGAAAGCGACTATATGTTTACACCATTACTTCAATTAAAAAAGATCCTTCCGTAAGAATTGATTAACGTGGAAAAAAACAAAAACCACCTAGACTGTGCCAAACACAGAATTATAAGGCAAAAATATACCTAGCAAATATATTTGTATCGATATTGTATGTGCAAAAAGAGAAGTGAATATTTTATTTCTAAGTGTTATTTGCCTCGTTTTTATTCATTAAAAATTTATTTTGTGTGTACTTTTACAGAAGTTAAAGGGCTGAAATGTGCACAACAGATTGAAAATTTGAGGGAAAAGGTTTATGCATCTCTGGAAGACTACTGTAAGCAAAACTATCCTGATCAACCTGGACGATTTGCAAAACTTCTGCTTCGTCTGCCTGCCTTACGAAGCATAGGACTCAAATGTTTGGAGCATCTGTTCTTTTTTAAGCTTATCGGAGACACTCCGATTGATAATTTTTTAATGTCTATGCTGGAAGCTCCAATTGATCCATAATTTCATTTATATAATGGATTAAATGTTATCTTGTTTTTGTCTTGTTGGTCTTCTAATTGTCTGTTTTATTTATGGTGACTTTTGTCATGCTTTAGCTGATCGTTAAGAGGCATTTTGAGACAAATAATAATAATAAATATAAATTCAGACATTTAAAGCTAGCTCAAAATGAATTTTTGTTATTGATAAATTACATATCGAAATTTAGATACTTTGCTATTATTAATCATAATTGTATTCTTTAATTATAATTTTATACGTGTGTCTTAGGTTTTAATCTATTTTAATTTTGAACTTCTGCAATTAGTTTGATCAATTTAAAGACTAGAATCATTGAATTACAAGATTTATGAAGTTATTCATATGCTAACTTCATTGTTGAAATTAAGTAATTCATCTTTAATATATGTGTATATGTAGTAGTAAGTAAATCGCACACTGAAAAGTTTGTGAATTTTTGTACAATGGACAAGATTTCAGTTAGTTGTAACATCATCTGCATGGATAAATACTACTTGTTCTTTACTTTATTCAAAATATATTTGAACTGTTTTTATTAAATACTCTATATGTGTTTGTACCTTATATGTAGATATTATGTAAGGTACTTGCTTCCTTTGTGAACATTAAAAAGAGTGATGAAATCTATGTCCAATCAAAGATTAAAAAGAATTAACATTTTTAATCTTCCCTTGTTCTTTCTGTAAAAATATTTGTGTTTTATCTTTTTATATTTATTTATTTGTTTCTATAGAATTACCTGCTGAAAATATTTTCATTGTTGTCTCCTTTTTCCTATTTCAGAATCTCAGTTATTGTTTTTTAGTTTTTGTTCATAATTTAAAAGTTAAATCTGTCTTTTTTTCCCAGTAAGAATAAGTTTAAAATAATATCACACCTTCGTAGTTTTTTTAATTTAATGTAAATAGTTGTTTATCGTGTCTCCAAGTTTCTTGATATTGTCATTTCTTCATGTGTGCTTTTCTCAAAGCTCTTGAGTTTCGAAGTGGATCTTGAATTTTTTAAATTAGCATGAACTTGTGGATTTTGACTAAATGTTGCGTATATATGTATATGATATGTTCAAGCATTAAATGTAAGGCTGTACATTAGCAATATGGGTATTATAAATATTAAAAAGATAGTCAGGTTGTTAATTTCAATATGTGCTTTAACATTCAGTATTTGTATCCAAATTGTTCATGTTTGAACAAGAGTTCAGATGTACCATGTAAAAAGAGTTTCAATAAACATTTTTCAAAGCTTAATCTTTAGCAGAATTCTAAATAACTACCATATGAAGAATTGAGAAATTTGTTCAGTTTTGCCACAGCTGATGAGTATGTGGCAAGTTACAATGTTTTTAAGTTTTTCTTATAAATTCTTTAATATATATTTCTTCTCTTTCTTATAAAATAATAAGTCTTTCTTCTTAGGCGATCTAGACCTATATTTTGTAAAATGTGTTACTATATTACTTTTACCTTCATCAATGCACTTTTTTAAGAATTCAGAAATATTAATGTTTTAATTACAAATGGTATATATTTGTCTGTTATTTCCAAATATAACATATTTTGCGTATTTTTATATTTTAATTAAAAAAATTTTTGTTGTTATTGCATTAACTTTATTATATTTCGCATTTTCACTGAGGTTGAATGGAAGTGAAATGTTACTGCTTTCTCATGAAATTTATGAAGTCATGTAATTATTACAGAACTTAAATTGTAATTTTTAAGATAATTCTAATAAACTGCATTTATTCAAAATATTGTTCTCACATTAAACATTAAAATGGAAATATATCTACAAAAAATGTTATAATTACAATGTAATTGATTCCTGGCTTTGAATATTTTTTTCTCACATTTCCTGTATCTTTTTAAAAATGTGATGACTTTTGATCAATGTGTTACTACAAATTTAAAACTTTTAAAGTTTAAAACCTGAAATACTTTTGCATGTTAATGGCATTTCCAGTATAAAATGCCTGGAAAACTTTATAGTATAAATAACAAAATGTTACTGTTATGAACATTTGAAGTAAGAGTTATATATATATATATATATATATATATATATATATATATATATATATATATATATATATATATAAAAGTGGTTTATTGACTTTAGAAGTGCTTTTCACATAATACTGCCAGACTTACATTTATACATACAAAATAGCCTTTATTCTGTGGTTGCGTTTTTTTTTTCTTTCTATATTTATACATTTAAAATTGTTACATATTGACATCTTATGTACCTTTTTAAAAGTTGTTAAGCGCAATGTTCGATGTTTATCTTACTGTATAACACTTCAAGATATTTGCTGTTGAATGTGTAAGCTAATATTTGTACATTCAGTCATTGTGTCGTTTGTAGTTCTTAGTCCTCAGTGGATTTTGACCACATATCTTTCCTGCATGAAACATACTCAAAATTTTCAGCCTGATGCAGCATTTTTTTATAATTAAATGTTGAAAAGAGATATTTTTGTTTGTTAACTCAATACATTTGATAATTAACATTAAAATCTATAATTTATTTAAATTAGTTTTATTCTTTTTACATTCGTATTAAATTCTTTCAGTGTATGTATTGTAAATATTCCATGGAGCATGTATCATTTCTTTATAGAATGAATTCATTACCAGATAATTTAAATTGTTACTGTACATTGTCTTTTTAACAACTTTGTTATCTTTAATGTAATTTTATAAATTTTTGTTTATAATGAAATAAATATTTTATTCACTTTTTTCCCCATCTTTCTCTCTCTAGATATACATATATATCTACAGAAAGAGAAAGAACACGTTCACACTTATGTATTTGAAATAGATATTTGTTTTTTGAGTTTGGAATCTTTACATTCTTCAGGTTTTAAGTATGATGTGATGATCTCTTAATGTCTGTTCTGCTTTTGAAATGTTAAATTGCTATATTAAATATTTAAAAGTTCCAAAAAACTTCCGAATTATGCTATTCTTATTCATTTTTTCAATTAATATTTTTATTCAGTTTCAATCAATTTTATTGTTGTAGAAGAATTTATTAAATATATGGAATGAATCTGGATATAGTTTTATGATGAATTTTAAATAAATATAATTGTTTCTTTTACATGAATATTTAACGTTTTTTACAAATGTTATTTCTCCCCCTAAAAAATTATAATTTATCAGTTTTTATTTTATTTTTAAATACTGTATTTGATCCATGTGTGAATTTGAATCGGACTAAAACATTTTGTACATAGTTTATATTTTTAAGATAAAAGGAAAAGGGTTTTTATTCCTTTTAATATATTGTGATACACACAAACTGCAATATATTTTGATGTTGGTTTTGGTTTCCAATTTTCCTCTTTGTGTTCTTTAAATGTTTATATATAGAACTTTAAATGTGACATGAGGAATATAATTTTTCAACAAATATAATACCTTCATTATAAGATACAATTGTACAATCTTAGCTCTATTATAAATGCCGATTATATACAATTTATTGAAAAATTTACATGTTAAAGTTATTAGTGTTTCCGTTTTTTCTTATAATATGAAGTAATTGTGAGTGTATATATATAGTTTTTTTTTGGTATATATTCTCCAAAATTTCCTTTTTAAGTCTATTATTTACTTGCATTCTCTATATTAGAAGAAAATAAACTACTTAGTATAGATCTCATTTGGAAAGTAGGCTAGTTCTGTTGCAACATCTGAAGTTTTATATCTTGAACTAAGAACTTCCAATAAAAAGTGGATATTTTCTATTTATATATGAATGAATATAACATAGTGCAATCAGAACATGTGTGTGTAATTATAATGTTGAAGGTACTTGATATGTATAGTTTTGAAAGAGAGTATTTTGGTATATACTTGCTAACTTGTTTTTAGCCAAATTGTTATGTGAAATGAAATTTTACCTTTGCTGAGTACATTTTTTCAAATTTATAGTAACATATTTGATATAAATAATTTATATTGTATTATTTACTTAAATTTTTTCCATCCATTATTAACTTAAAAGGGAATATTAAAGTATAAGAACAACTAATTTAACACTTCAACAAATGTGACTTGCCATCTATCAAATTATTTGGACTAAAGAGAAAAACATAGTTTTAGTCTCAAGTTCTTCCAGTTAAATTTTGTACATTTTACTGCTGTTTCTAAGTAGACTTTTAAGAATACATGAAAAAAATTCCATTGCCTATAGTTTGTGATATAATTATTAGAATATTAAGTTGGAAGAAAACCATTGGACAAATAATAAATTTACTAATGGATGCTTATTGTATTTATAACTGGTAAATATTTAGGTATCAATCATTGAGATGTTATTTTTCATTAAGCATAATTTGATTTATAAATTTAAGTCTCTTGTAAATATCAAATATTTGGATTAATCAAATTCTGTTTCCAAAGTTCCTCTTTTAAAATGCATATTTATACTTGAAGTTTTTAAAAAATGTACTCAGCATGTGAAAGAATGTTCCGTTAGAATGTAGTGTATACTCAGCAGAGCCTGTGATATAATGAATTGTGTATGAATAATGTTACATTTGTAAATTTGTTGTTTGAAATATTTCAGATAATTATTTTATTGGAGATGTACATTGCAAAGGGTGTACACATGTGGAAGCATATGTATTGTTGAACTATTACCTGAAAATGCCGCGTGCATATTTTTTTTTCTCATTGTAAAACAGAAAACTGTGCTTTTTTTTCATGTTAAATTTCTTTTTAAATAAAAAATCTTTCCTAAATTTCGTACTTTTTTTTAATTACCAATGTAGTTACCATATTCTTTTTGTCATGAAATCAATCATTTGTCATTCATCATCTACATTTGTATATCATGATTTATAAACTATTTATATTGTCAGCTTTGTATTCTAATCAAATTGAGGAGAAAACTTAAAGTTAAGGGAAGTTTTTGACCAGTTTTCTTGTGTTTGTAATGCATGCACATTTATGTACTTATTTGTGTATTGAATAAAGCTATATAATATTATTGAAATACAATTAAACATGTTGACGAAGTTTCTGTTTTTAATCTATGTGAATATACTTTTATTAATAAACTCTCTGAATATGAGGTAATTTTTTTAATGTGGAGGTGTTCAGATTTCTCTGTTTGAACTTTGAAATTAATTTCATTAAGTCTAAACAATTCATTTTTGGTACCTTTAGTTTAAAAATATTTCAAACGAATAATTCTCTTGCATCTTGGAAATCGTGATAGCAGTTGTCAATTTGCCGATTTTAAATTTCGGTATAAGGCTTACACACCTTGAAAATCAATGGTATTTATAAATTTTGTACTTATTGAAAAACTAAATATTGCCATTAGTATGCATAATAACCATTGAATCTCGAATAGATTGTGATTAAAAATTTAACTTTCAATTACGTAGTAAGATAAAAGTTAGATTGTTCATTAGCATCGTAATTAGTTCCTTTTTTATATTAACATTACACTTCGAAGTTGCTCAAGGGTTAGTGACTAGCCTCCTAATTTTGAACCTCTGTTATTGACAACACTCCTCTCTACCAACTTCCACGTCAAAATGAGGACTTTGAGCCTCAACAGAATAAAAGGGAATCAGACCTTCTACATGGCTGGTCTTCAGTAGCACAAGGGTTGTCAGGATTTCGTGTGATTACTTCCATTCAGCCACTGCATTTTGTAACACGAAAATAATTGGCTGTTTCTTAGCATCGCACTACAAAGCTGCACTAAGGCTAATGGTGATAGACCCTGTAAATTTGATTCATGATTAAGATGACAGCCCCTCCAAACTTCTACACCTTTTTTAAGAGTTATTATTAAGTTTTTGTGATATAAAGTGAAACTCAAAGGAGTTACAAATGCATATTGCAAAAATTAATCATAATTTGTATATTTATTAAAATAATCCTTTTCTGTTATTTATGTTAGTGTAATAATTTCCTCACAATGTGGTAATCGCCATATTATTTTAGAAATGTACATTCTAGATGGGGATTTATTTACTTTCAATATGGGTAAAAGCGAAAGGGATTGCTAAATAAATATATATATATGTATATATATAATGCCTGCAATTTTTAATTTTTCAAGTATTACTTTTCAGAAGAAAAATAAATGTTTGATTTGCTTAAACAAAAGTCAAAAAAAGTTTGCTGATTCTATGCACAGAAAGATTTTTAATTAATTAATAGTTTAGTTTTATATTTCAAACTTTAAAATTAAAATCACACATATTTGACAGAGAAATGGCACAAAATGGATAACTTATTAACAAAATAAGCATAATACTCCCCAGTTAAATTAGTAAACTGCACGAGAAAACTCAATAAAAATGAGTATCTCACAAAAATCTTCCATACATACTGAGATTAAACGTAATTTCTCTCACTAAATATGTAAAATTAGATTTTCACATATGAAAAAGAAATAAAAGCACGGAGGATTAAGTATTATATATATCAGTCATTAATATACATATAAATACTCTGCTCTAGCTTTAATATTTACTGTTCATGTTTTATTCTTCAGTTTATTTTTGACATATTAATAATTTTGCTAAATGAACCTAGGCATCTAAATCAAATTAGTAGCTCATTTGTTATAAATGTTTACAAAGACTTCGTGATTCAAAAGCTAACAATAAAACTAAATATATTTAAATACTACCCATTTAAAAAAATTAAAATCACTTGGAACTATTTGTAAAAAGGTGACAAGCACTAAAATAAATACTCTAAATCAGGGGTACTCAACCTTTTTTCCCGCTGGGCCCAGGGCCGGCGCTAGCAGTTTCGCCGACCCGGGCAAAGAAGTAAAATGCCGCCCGTTTATAACAAAAATTAAAAGAGATAACCTAAACCCTTCCCACGATTAATGTTAAAGTAAAACGTGAGCAAAAAAATTACTATCAATAATGTTGAAGTTTTGATTAGCAAAAAATACTGATTTATTAATTAATGTTTTTTGGCACTAAATTAAAAGTAGGGTTGCACACAAAAAAAGAAAAGAGTCATTTCTGGTGTATAATTATAAAATAAAGATATTAAAAAAAATACTAAAACAAATTATAGAACCAATAAATATTAAAACTTAATTACATATTAAAAATACATTTAAACCGAGTTAAAAATCTCTTAAAAGTGTTTCTTTCTCACTTTTAAAATTCTGAGATTTTTTTATATATATATATAATTTCTCTTTAACATTAATTTCTTCGGCCAGTTCATGTTCAATGACTATGGTTGTCAAGCCGTTTAGACGATCCTCGGTAGCTGTGGAGCGTAAAAAGTTTTTAATTTTAATTTGGAGAAACTCCTTTCTCCCCTTTCCACACTTATTGGGTGCGTAAGTAATATCCTTATGACTATACCGAGATCTGGAGCAAAATCCAGGTTCGATTTTTAAAATCTCGATTGGGCTTTCCTTTTTATTTAGCAAAGCCTAAACAGCTACTATCTCGTCTGCCAGGACCAGCACGTTTATATCCGATGAATTCCCATCAGTTAACACTGTTTCTAGATTTTTACAATACTTTAGTTCGTCGTTTTGAGGAGTATCTTTTAAATCACAAATATTGTATAAAAATTGGAAATAGTTGCTGTTTGTACTGATCAAATCAAACCTGGATTCAAGTGCATTGATAGCTTTATCTCTCTCTCTCTAATGTGAAAAAATAAAACTCTGATATTTCAAAGGAGGATCTTCTATCGGATCTTCTCGTTCCTCATAGTCGAAATTAACATTCCTTCTTCGAACTCTATGACGTGGCTGGGTGAGCTCAAAATTAGCCGGCATATCAATTTTGTCAGCGAATTCTCGAGCGTCGCAAAGCTTTTCATTTAAGGCTGTGTCCAATCTAAGATCCTTGAAAAAATCTTTACGATTTTCAAGAACTCCATAGCAGATGGCAAATCATAGTCTTCTGTCTGCAAGAGCTTACGTATAGGATTGAAACAATTTAAGATTTTGTACCAAATTACAATGCAGCATAAGAACTTAAATTGTTTAACACAACTTAATAGTGTTGCAGAAATACTATTCAGTAGGAATTAAAGATTTATTGAGTAAATAAAATTCTAAGCACGAAGCACACAGCAAGCATTACAGTAGAAAGGTAAACACCAAAAGGGAAGTCGTTAAATAAAGAGCACTTTTTTAGAAGAGGAGAGGGAAGGAAACAGGGGGGGATGACAGTCTGCAGGGTTACAGAGCTTAGCAAATTTCTCGCCAATATCGGCGCTTGCTTTGAATACGATGCCAATCATTCATTTTCGCATTAGACGTGGACCTCTAAAACAAAATGGGCAAAGTAATTAAGTTATTCATGTTTAAAAATCACCAGACAAGAGATCAAAGCCCTAGCGGGCTAAGTGCTCTATTAACAAAACCCAGCTAAATAAATCTGTTCACACGATGAAGGCTGTATTCTTATCGAAAGCATAAAAAAAATATATAACCATCTTTCGAAATAGCAAGTATAAATACATGGAACAAATTTATTTTAAATGAAATTAAATAATTTATTTCTTCATTATTTTTTGATAAAAAGTTGAATTATGTAATTGCGGTGGTAAGTAATACGAGCAGAAAGCGCTTACATTATTGTTTGATTTGCCGCGTTGCGTGGTTAGACTTTCTTCACTACAACACGGTTGAATTAAATAACAATAAACATTTATTAACTTTAAAGATAAAAGATTAAATGAGCAATTAAGAGGTAAGCTTCCAAAAACTACAACACATGGTAAAAACAGGCACGCTACAAGAATAACAGATCAATTCAGTTCAGTTTTGGAGTCGTTTTGTTGAGCTGTAAGGTCGCTGCATACTCCCCTTCCAGTGTCAACGATACCTAGTTGGAAGATGAACTTTGCGACCAGAACGTGTAGATGGCTGGGTAGGCGTTGAAGCTGTTGGATCAGATTCCACAGTAGCAGGTGTTGAAGCTGTTGCATTAGGTTCCACAGTAGCAGGTGTTTCATTCTTGGTTTGAGGTAGTTGAAAGTCCTCAGTGTTAAGAAAGAAGGCAGGTTTGCATCTATCAATAGATACAGATACCCGTTTACCATTGATGTCAAGGAAAAACACTTTATCCTTCCTTTGTAAGACTTTGAAAGGGCCATCATAGGGTTGTTGAAGTGGACGACGTAACATGTCTCGACGAAGAAAAACGTGTTGCTTCCAACAGTCCTGGATGGATAAAAACTGGACGTTTGCCATGGTGTTTTGGTGGTTTAGGGTGAACTGATTGTGCATGTGAGACTTGAGTTTCGAAACAAAATTCACAACATCATCATCTGGCTTGGAAGAGTCAAACATCTCCCCTGGCAGTCGAATAGTGGTCCCAAAACTAATTCAGCTGGGGTACACAGAATATCTTCTTTAAGAGAAACTCGTAGACCAAGTAAGATGATAGGGAGTACTTCTGTCCAACGCTCAGTAGCATGGCACTTGATTGCACTTTTCAATGGGCGGTGCAATTCTTCGATCATCCCATTAGCTTGAGGGTGGTATCCAGTTGTACGATTGTACGACACTTTTGAACACCAAGTAGTTTGCTAAGAGCTTTGAAGAGCGAGGACTCAAACTGCCTGCCCCTGTCGGTTGTGAGAATTGCAGGAGTTCCAAAGCGAGATACCCAAGAGGAAAAGAAGGCCTCAGCCACAGTCTCAGCAGTTATGTCTTTGAGAGGTTGGGCCTCTGGCCATTTCGAAAAACGGTCAATCATTGTCAGGCAATAGGTGTAGCCATTTGATGGAGGTAGAGGTCCAATGAGATCCAGATGAACATGATCAAAACGTTGGGAAGGTTCTTGAAATGATGAAAGAGGTGATCTAGTATGACGATGAATTTTGGATTTTTGGCAAGCTAGGCAGTGTCTTGCCCACTTAGCTACATCTGATGAGATTGATGGCCAAACAAAACGCTGCTTCATCAAATGCACTGATCGACGTATGCCAGGATGGGATAAATTATGCATAGCAGAGAAAACATCTTGGCGATGCTGTTTTGGGATGTAGGGGCTGGCTGTGCCCGTTGATTGATCGCACATAATTTCAGTAGACGAATTGGGAAAAGTTACCTTTTTGAGTTCCAAGGAAGTTCCAGATGCTATTAGGGTGTGAAGCTCCTGATCAGTCTGTTGTGTCTCAGCAATGCAGTCATAGTCAATTTGACTTGGGAAGGTGATTGCAGAAACACGAGAGAGAACATCAGCAGCAATATTGTCAGATCCTGGAATATGTACAATATTTGTGGTGAACTGAGAGATGAAATCCAGCTGACGGATCTGCCGTGGAGAACACTTGTCACTTTTTTGCCTAAAAGCATAAGTGAGGGGCTTGTGGTCAGTAAACACTGTGAAATCTCTAGCTTCCAGCATATACCGAAAGTGTCGGATAGCCGAGTAGATAGCAAGGAGTTCACGGTCGTGTGTAGGCACTGTAAGACTTTTCAGATGAAGTAAGTTTTCTGGAAAAGAAAGCCAATGGCTGTAGATCAGAGTCCACAACTTGGTGAAGTGCACCTCCTATGTCATAATCAGAGGCGTCCACATGAAGAGCAAGCGGGGCAGAAGGTGAAGGATGAGCAAGAAGTGCAGCATTAGCAAGAGCTTGTTTACACCTCTGAAATGCTGTAATTACCTCAGAAGACCAGTTTAAAGGCTTTGAGTCCTTCTTACCTTTAGAACCTTTTAAAAATTCACTTAAAAGATACTGTTGTTCAGCTGCTTTGGGCAAGAAACGTCTATAAAAATTTAACAGTCCTAAAAATTTTCTCAGAGAGCCAACTGTCTCTGGTTGTTTGTAATCAAGAACTGCTTGAACTTTGTCAGGCAATGGCTTAATGCCATCAGGAGTGATAAGGTGGCCAAGGAAAATGAGTTCAGTCACACCAAATACACATTTAGAGATATTTAGTTTTAAACCATATGAGCTTAGTCTTTGGAATATAGTTCTTAAGTGAGAACGATGCTCCTCAGCATTTTCTGAGTAACACAAAATATCATCCAAGTAGACAAAACAAAAAGGAAGTCCTCTTAGTACTTCATGCATGAATCGCGTAAAGGTTTGTGGTGTATTCACAAGGCCAAAACACAAATGGGTATATTCGTAAAGACCCCATGGAGTTGTTACAGCTGTCTTAGGAATATCACACTCAGCTATAGGGATTTGGTGGAATGCCTTAAAATGTCTATTTTGAAAATATCCCCTTCCCATGTAGTGCATGAGCAAAGTCATTCAAATAAGGCATGGGGTAGCTGTCGAACTCAGTAACAGAATTCAGTTGCCTGTAATCCCCAACAGGTCTAACTGTAGAGTCAGATTTGGGCACAACATGAAGAGGAGAACTCCAGGGACTTTTGAAGGTCTAATAATGCCTTGAGCAAGAAGAAATTCAAATTCTACCTTCACTGCATCATACAGTTTAGGTGTAGCCTTCTAGGCCTGGCAGTGACTGGTGGGCCAGTAGTAATAATATGGTGGACTGTGCCATGTGATGCTGATTTGAAAATTAAAGAAGGGTTGCTGAGGTCTGGATATTCCGATAAGATGTTTTTAAAACTAATGTTTGCATCTACAGTGAGGATTGTGAGGGCTGTACAATATTTGAAAAACACAAGAAGTGAAAAGAGAAGTTTCCACATCCACCAACCTTTTTTCTTAAGGTCGATTAAAAGGTTGAAGTGCTTTAGAAAAAATCAGCACCAATTATAGGAGATGATACATCAGCAATTATGAAAGTCCAGATAAAAGGTCGCCTCAGACCCAGGTTCAGTTCTTTACGGACCATACCATAGGCTGGAATTTTGGTATTATTAGCAGCAAATAAGAAGAAGTTAGACTGAGGTGGTTTATTCATAGTTGGGAGAAGGTGGGATGACACAGATTTCACTTCCAGAGTCTATGAGGAATTTCTGGCCAGACTTGCGGTCTAATAAAAATAACCGGCTGGTATGTTGTGAGGGCTCTGCCATTCCAGCTATGACAGAGCTTACTCGTTTTTTTGCACAAATGCACAAGGTGAAACACACTTGCGGGCCTGCTCTTTATAACGGCGATGATAGTAGCAGATGCCACTTCCTCTATTGACACTCCTAGAGCGTGAATGTGATCTCCGGCGGTCAGAACTATATTGTTGATGGCGAGAGGAATTGCGCTCTCTTGTCAGTTCAGCAACTTGTAGAGACAGCTCTTGGATCTGCCTGGCGAGAGAGTCCATGGTTGGCTGAACACTGCATGAAGATGACTGGGATGGTGGAGGAACAGTTGTGGCAGCACAGATAGTCGAGGACGCACCAACAACCTCATAAACCTTATCAGCGATGATAGCCAGTTTATCCAAAGGCTCTGAGGATGCAGACAAAACAGTCTGGATATCTGGTGGCATTCTTTGAAGCCACAAACTTTGCAGAAAGTCATCCTGGAGTTGGCCATTAGACAGCTCTTTCATTTTTCGCAACAGGTGGCTGGGCTTCTCATCTCCTAGCTGAAGGTCAGTAAGCAGTTTCTTAATTTTTTGAGTATCCGAGTCGCTGAATTGGGTGATGAGCCGCTGCGAGAGAGTGTGATATTTGTCACTGTTCGGAGGGCTTAACACAATGTCCGACACGTAGGAGAGAGTTTCAGCATCCAGGTTCGCAACCAAAGCAGAATACTTAGTATCATCACTGGAGATACCACTGAATGTGAATGCATGGTCGCATTGCGCAATCCATAGACGAACGTTCGATTTCCAAAACGGCGGCAGCCGCAACGCAATACGAGCGACTTTAACGGTTTCACTAGTCATATTGTTGAATAAGCAGGAAGCGAAACGAATCTCCGAGCAGATGCTTCAAGTGGCCTTGAAGGAGTGTGGAAGTGGAGAAGGAGAAAAAAAATCTTTCGCTACTGTAACGTTTGAAAGAATTACGGTAGCGTATTCTTGGTTAATTAAAATATGGAATTTATTTACGTCACAACTATTGAAAATTATTTACTAAATGATACATTACAGTTATTAAAGTTAATTATAGATTGTTAGAGTCCACTATTTTGTGAGAGGAGGATCCGTTGGTCACCGCTCTCGTGCAAGTTCAAAGCATCTCTCCCCTCATCTTCCGGTCGACGAGCTAGATTCCTCGGGGGGGGTCAAACAGGGGTTGCGCTGCACCTGCAGATGCACGTGTGGGTGTCGGGTCCCCAAAGAAAGCCGACTAGATGTTGATGTTTTCGAGAAGTGACGTTACAGCTCTCGCCCTCTCTTATAGAACTTTTCCGTTGAGAAAAGTTTAATGGAATGACGATGAGACAACTGACAGATTACCGACACATCCCTTCATCATGCACCACTATATTTCTGAGCTGCAATTTTAACTACTAAAGAAAACACTGAACTAAATTTAAAATTACTTATTTCTAGTGAGTGAGTGTTCTTGCTAGGGAACTTACACAAATCCATAGTACGAAAATGATCAATAGCAATGTAAGAAAACATACTACAACATTAAATAAAAATACAAACACTCCTATCACAATGCCTATTATCAATTATACTAACAACATGTTACATCAAATGCTAGTGTAAGACCTTACACATAAAATATTCTTCGCCACAATACTTAATAAAAATTATACTAACGACATGTTAATATGATATGCGAAGTGTACAACCTTACACACAAAATATTTTTCACAATATGCCTCTTGCGTAAACTAAATACTCATGTATATTTTAAAACCCTATACACAAAATTAAGCATATTAATACATTTGCTTTCATGGCTTTATTTTTTTTTTGACACCCATCTCCATTCGAAATGATATACAGTACTAGTAAATAAATAAAATTAATACAATTATTAATCTTTAACTAAAAAAAAACATTATAAGCAACAATTATTATTCATGAGCAAGAGAACATTGTTAACAATTCGTAATTATCTATCACCGATCTGCTGAGACTATCTGCATTTTTGTGACTTTTACCCGACCGATGTACAATTCTAAAATTATATGGTTGCAAAGCCAAAGCCCATCGCATCAATCTAGGGTTAGAACTAACATTTCTATTCAACCACACCAACGGGTTGTGATCGGTCATAACTAAAAATGAATTTCCATCTAAGTAATAATGTAACCTTTTAATTGCGAAAACAATACTAGCACATTCCTTCTCTGTCGTACAATAACGCTTCTCTACCTCTGAAAATTTCTTACTCAGGTAAAGGATTGGATGCTCCTCACCTTGTTCAGTTAATTGGGTTAAAACTGCTCCCATACCTGCGTTTGAAGCGTCCGTTTGAACAATGAATTCTCGTTCAAAATTTGGCGCGTACAAGACGGGCTTATCAATTAGTTTCCCTTTTAGTTCTCGAAATGCGTTTTCACACTCGGTCGTCCACTTAATTTCTCCCTTCTTTGCTCTTCCTTCAACGCATCCGTCAACGGAGTAGCGATTACCGAGAACAGATTTATATATTTTTGGTAATAACCCGCTATACCTAAGAAAGCACGTATTTGGGTTTTCGTGCGAGGGGTAGGGAACTCTAGAACAGCCTGAACTTTGATCTCGGAAGGGGTGCGAAAACCCTGACCCACAATGTGACCCAAAAATTTGACATTTTGTTGCGCAAACTTACACTTTGAAGGTTTTATCGTTAACTTAGCTCTCTTTATTCTCTGCAGAACCGTTTCCATATATTTAATGTACGACTCCCACGTATCTGAGAAAATTGCGATATCGTCTAGATACGGGACAACGAAATCCTCTAGTCCGTTAAGTAATAAGCCATGAGTTTACTAAAGAAATATGGAGCATTCTTTAATCCGAAACTCATCCTTAGGGGTCTGTATGTACCAAAGCTAGTACAGAAGGCTGCGTATCGCTGTGCAGTTTTACTCAAAGGTATTTGCCAATATCCCTTAGATAGGTCTAAGACGGTAATAAATTTAGCCGCCGATACTTTTTCTACACGTTCTTCGATATTCGGAAGAGGAAAATATTCCGTTCTAATGATCCCGTTTAATTTCCTGTAATCTATACATGGACGAGGTTCTTTCCCAGCTACCTCAATTAAAATCATAGGGGACATGTAATCCGATTCTCCTACCTTAATGATTCCTAATTTTAACATTCGGTTAATTTCGTTTTTTAAGATTTCATTTTGTCGGTGCGACATTCGATAGGGCTTCGTCTTAACTGGTTGATCGCTAACTAACTGGATTTCGTGTTCAACCAGATTAGTTAAACCGGGATTGTTTGAAAAACATTTAGAGTATTTACTTAAATTTCGCGCAGTCGATCCATTTGTTTGTCGTGAAGGTGTTTGTTCAACTCTCTAGCCTGGATTACGTCCTCGAAATCATAAACGAGAGAATTGTTTTCTAAGTATGGGATTTCTAATTCCTGGTCTGCGAGAGAGTTTTTTGTTTCATCATCAATAATTACGTTAACGTGTTCTGGCCTTTTGTAATATGGTTTTAGCATATTTATATGATAGATTTGAGATGTTTCGCGTCTGCCGGGGATTTCGACTAAATAGTTCGTTTCCGAAATTTTATTTAAAATTGTCCCAGGACCTATCCACTGCACTGCTAATTTATTTGCTCTGGATGTAGCTAACACTAGGACTAAATCCCCATCCTTAAATTCACGTTTTACTGCGTTTTTATCATACCAAGTTTTCCGCTTAACTTGTATTTCCTCCATTTTATTTATAGCTACTTCTTGACATCTTTTTAATCTATTTATTAGCTTCACCACGTTACCTAACTTATCTTCGCGATTTTTGACCAATAATTCCTTCTCTAGCAAATAAACCTGATTGGTAACCTGCATTTGACTGGCTGCCTGTTCGTATAAGGATTTAATCTCCTCGCTATTTTTTTGAGCATTGATTAAATTTTCTCGCGTAACCCTTAGCAGCGCTAATTCCGGAACATATTCCTGGAGTGCAGGTATTAAAATTTCATCCTCTGCATCCGAAGAAACAATTATAACCTCATCTTCCCCTTTTTTAGCATCACCACTATCTATTCCCCTTTCTTCTCTAGCCGCTTTGACTTGAGACCTTGTTTCGACAGCATTCAATATTTCGACGGGCAGGAAATTATAGCCTAAATTTCCTTTTATTAGCTCGGCCGTTTTATTTCCAAGCAAATATCGACCGTGTTGATTTAAGTGATTTCCACAAACCGCTGCCTTAGTTTGCACCGTTCCAAAATTTCCGGAAATTTCCACGACCGCCAAAGGTAAACAAACTAATTCTGGGCTTAACGGTTGTTTTACCCAAACATTTTCACCAGATAAAGAAGAAGGATTTATGTATTTTGCACATACTAAATCTATTGTCGCTCCCGTATCTCTAAGAATGTCTATCTCGTGACCATTCACAGAGCCCTTTGTTGTATATGAATTAAGAAAATCCGGGTTTTCCATTTCCTTCAATATTATTGAGAGTTTCCGTCGTTTTGTTTTTTATTAATTTAGGGCAAACGGCTTTTATATGTCCGGGCATATTGCAATGATAACATCTTTGTATCACGCGTTTTCAAAAGTTCTCTCTCTAGTACTCTCCGAACAGAAGCTCCTAATCTGGGGGAAGTTTTCCCAAATCTATTTTCTTTTTCCTTGACCCCCTGAGTACGTCAAAATTTTATCATTTCTGCCCCACCTATCCATGGGTTTCGAATTTACCTTTCGGACGTCCTCATAATTATCAAAGAGTTCTGCTATTTGAGTAGCTGATTTAAGGTTTGCCCAATTATCTAAAAAAATGATCTTTCATACTAGCATTGGCGCGTTTTTAATTGATCTACCACCATTAGATCTTTAAGATCTTGAAAGGTATTTATTTCTAAGCCAATCAGCCACTCATCTAGATAATTCGTAATTTCAAAAGTGAAATCCTTCCAGGTGCTATCGGAATTTTCTGGTGTTGGACAAATTTTTGCCGAAAGACCTCCGGACTTAACTTGAATCTTTAAGTAATAATTTCTTTACATAATCGTAATTTTCGGCTTGTTCCTCCGGTTCGCGAGCAATAAATTGCACGATCTCTAGGGGTAACAAACCCAATAATTGCCCCACCCACTCTGTCTTTTCTATTGACGCCCTTTTAGCCTGGTGTTCAAAGATCACTAGATATAAACTAATATCTGACTGCTTAGGATCGAAATCTGGGATCAATTTTTTAAAGTTTAAATTAGAGGTTACAGAACATGCATTTGTAGAATCGTTTGATTCATCGTTTACCCTAAATCCGGATTCTATTTTAAACCTTTCTAAATCAAATTTCAGCTGTAATTCTTTCTCTTTTAATACCTGCTCCTTTACTAACTCCTCCAATCTTATTTTTTCAGCCCTTTCTAACTCTTCAAATATTTTTCCGTTTGCAATGATAGTCTCATACAGATTTTTAACAAATTCCTCTTCATAACCTTCACTGTTAGTGATTGCAATTTTTATGCTAGGGACAGTCATATTTAAAGTGGCATTTATTCCTAATTCCTCAGCAAGTTGCAACATGTCTTGCTTTCTCCCTTTACCAAGGAATGTCATTTTTTTAAACAATATCAAATAAATATCACGCTAAATTTTTCACTATTTTTTTTGTTACTATTCTCTATTAATACAATAACACTGGTCCCATGCATACACAGAAATACACAAAGAAAAACTTAACACTAAAAATAATCAAAATCATTCAAGAGACTTAAAACACAATAAATCTTAAGCTAAAATTGCACACAATGCTTGAAATACAATTACAATTCTCTAGAAACAAAATAACACTCTTCCCATGCAAGAAAAAACACTAAGTATTTCAAAATTTGTAAAGAACACTTTAACCAAAATTCCTAATACAATATGCAGTTTGCAACTCAAAAATATAACAGTACTCACCCATTTGAAGTACTCAGCTTGCTGTCAGAAGCAAATTATGTGCAGTAATGGCACTAGTGGTTTTGAACTCTTCCGTGTGAACAATGGTCCTTTTGACCAATCTTGAATCTTTCACTCTTAACAATAAGTGTAGTCAGTTTGACCAGCCTTGAATTCACTCGTGGCATGGCTTCAAAGATGAATTCGATCGCAGCGCGGCTTCCGAAAATCGCTTTTCCTTCGGACACTCTCGCCGTTAACACTATAGATCAGTTTGATCTTCTATGAGCAGGACGCTCTTTTTCTCCGAAGCTGAATTCAATCGCAGCACGGCTTCCGAAAATCGCTATTCCTTCGGACACTCTCGCCGTTAACACTATAGATCAGTTTGATCTTCTTTGTGCAGGACGCTCTTTTTCTCCGAAGCTGAATTCAATCGCAGCACGGCTTCCGAAAATCGCTATTCCTTCGGACACTCTCGCCGTTAACACTATAGATCAGTTTGATCTTCTTTGTGCAGGACGCTCTTTTTCTCCGAAGCTGAATTCAATCGCAGTACGGCTTCCGAAAATCGCTTTCCCTCGGACACTGTGGCCGTAAACACTATAGATCAGTTTGATCTTCTTTAAGCAGGACGCTCTTTTTCTCCCTGCGTTGCGGTCCGTCCGTAAAAGCCCAAAATTTCCTCCTCTCACGGGTCCTGAATGCTAACTTTTTATCCCAAAGCGCTGCCACCAAAACTCTAAGCTGTAACGTTTGAAAGAATAACGGTAGCGTATTCTTGGTTAATTAAAATATGGAATTTATTTACGTCACAACTATTGAAAATTATTTACTAAATGATACATTACAGTTATTAAAGTTAATTATAGATTGTTAGAGTCCACTATTTTGTGAGAGGAGGATCCGTTGGTCACCGCTCTCGTGCAAGTTCAAAGCATCTCTCCCCTCATCTTCCGGTCGACGAGCTAGATTCCTCGGGGGGGGGAGGTCAAACAGGGGTTGCGTTGCACCTGCAGATGCACGTGTGGGTGTCGGGTCCACAAAGAAAGCCGACTAGATGTTGAGGTTTTCGAGAAGTGACGTTACACTACGTACTGATCACCTAATGAACCTGATGATCACCTTTTGTACCTAATGAAATTTGAGTTTGAACAAGACAAAAATTGAACTACATACTGCCTGTGTTATAGTGTTTAATTAAATGGAATGAAAAGCCCCAATTTTCTGTCTCTACACGCTATTCCTAATTTACACGGAATAAGTTTTCTTATAAAGAGAAAGTTGAAAATTCACAAATTTAAAATGCAAGAATTCTCGTTCCATAAGAAACCATAGGATACTCTCTTATGGTTTCCTCTTCTAAAATAACTATATTAAACGCCGAATTAAAAATAAATTCCCTAATTTAAATGCCTATAAAATGAATGAAAAGGTTTATTGAAATATTTTTTTACCTTAGCAACAATGGAAACTACAATTTCACACAATTGTTTCTTTACAGTAAATTATTTTAAATAAAAGGGGTGCATTTCTCTGCTATGTTAAAAATCATACGGCCAATTATTTACAAATTACTAAAAAAAGAACACTTCTAAATTTATATTCATTTAAGTATACGAAGCATGTTTTAATTTTTTTAAAGAAAAAGTGATCAGAATTTTTTACAAGATTTTCTGGCCGTAATTTTATATTCTTGCTAATTTTAAATAATTTAATTCGAGTTTATCCATAGAAATGTGTATCTAATTATAAAACTAAAAATTTTTTTCTAAGAATGTCCCTAAAATTTTAAGACACTTTTACCTATATAATGGACATCATACTTGAATTCCTGATTGATTTCATTAATGAGTTCCAACCCTCCTCCTCCCAAACTTTTTAGACAGTCATAAAAGCGGGATTCTTACTGATTAGTGTGTGGGGGGGGGATAAGGATGATAATCTTATTTTTTCTGCTTCTTAAATCTTCAAAACATGCATATACTCGAAAATAGTTTATTTATTCAACCATATAATAGTATTACTTCTATTTGTTATTCTCTCTTCCGTATTCTTTTGATAAATTCTGAAGTGGGAAGAAAATTACTTTTGAGTCAAAGATAATATTCAGTTCTCTAGTGTAAATCAATTGATTTTCATTTAATGTTAAATACAGTAAATTGTGCCAATCCTAGTTCATAATGACGTATAAAAATTTAATCACGCAAAGTGAGTGAGAATATGGTGAAGCATTGAATATCGCAAAATAGGTGATGACACAGATAATTTTTATCAAATTGCAACTGTAGCATTTTTTGCTGAAATAAAAGGCCATTTGATTTCATAAATAATTGCATTATATATATATATATATATATATATATATATATATACATAAACTTTTTAAAGAAGCGTGCAAATAACCAAATATCATACAAAAACAGGATAACCAACATGAAATTGGGACTTGTAAAACACATGACTTTTAACAAATTTGGTAAATTCAATGCAAAAACAACATTATTTTTTTAAACACATTTAATACAACTGATCACATACACGAGTACATTTGTTATTTTGATAAATAGTTTTGAAATGAGACAATCTAAAACATAGTTTAAAATTAGAATATAATACATTGTTGACTAATTGTGATACTGGCTGCTAAATAACATGGAAACATTAGATTTGTGGTGCCTCAATTTCAATAGTATGCGACTGCATTAAATTTGGTAAAACACCATTTTCAATAATTTGACCGAAAAAAAAACGAAGTTTATTTTGCTTTTATCTCAACTTTCATATTATTCTATTCTCTGTATTTTAATATTGGATCATATCTGCAAGCAGCTGTATTATTGGCTGAGATTTATTTTTGTGGTAATTTATTTAAGAAAAAAAAATACAGCATTATGTAACAAAATTTGTTTCAAACGTATAGAGCAGTGATTCCCAAAGTGGTCTATATGGACCCCCAGGGGTCTACGCCCGCGAAAAAATAATTTGGGGGTCCACGAAGGGTAAATAGGGGTCTACGACAGCATCTTCAGGATTTTTTTTTCTTTTTGAATTTACATGAACATTGAAATATTTCTGGTTTACGTGTTTACACTTTTTTTGCAGCTTTCTCCCATTCGTAGAGTGGGGTCGCAATGGATATCCCTAACGCTCACAGGATGTCCGGTGTCATATAACTAGCTAAAAAAAGGACGGGGGAGCTGTTGAAAGTAGACCCACGCAGTCGATGTCTTACTCTACTTCAGGGGGTTACTTTAAGACAAACAGTTGTGATTTCTGGATTTCTTTTCAAAGAAATTGGCCAACTGAAATAAGCACAAAATTCCATCTTTTACAATTTAATCGTTTGAAATAAACACAGAAAATTATGCTTTTAATTTTTAATTATTTTGTATTTTTTATTATTAACATTTTAAGATTTCAAAGATAAGTTTGTGTTTCTCTTTAAATAAATCAAATATATTGATGACCTGACAAATCAAAGTAACTTTGAAAGGGAAAAGAAACAGAGACAAATAAGTGCAACGCAATGCGTTCGACTCTTCAATTCATAGACAAAACAGATAATAAAGCGATTTTACTTTGTGGTGGTGCCCTTTTTCTTTGGATTTACATGAGAAATAAAAATGCGGGTTAAAGCTGACACAATACATAGGCTTTCAAAATATCTGTACAACTAATTATTTTCAATAAATTTCTATGAGTACGAAATTCGCGCGCGATTATTATTATATAAAACAGTGCTGATAATATAAAGTATTGCGTAAAAAAAAAGAAGCACTATTTCATTTTAATTAAAGGTACAATAAACTTAGATAAAATTAATTAAATTTTGTTAAGTAAAACTTATTTATATTCTAATTTTCAGTAAGTGTATTAAAATATGTAAATTATTATAAATTCATTTTTCATTCTATTAAATGCAGGAATTTGTTACACAAACTTAATTTACGCAGGTGTCAAAAATAATGTAATTTTTAATTAATTATAATAATGTATAATCAATAATATAAAATTAAAGAAAATGGAGAATGTGTGCTTGCTTTATGTCATAATGCAAAATTTATATTTTCTTAGATCGTTAAAGAATTATTCTAAAATAGTTTAAAACTTTGAAGCTCTATCTTTTTTTAAATGAAAATATCTACTTTGAGACACTTGCATACGGCTTTTTTCAATCAAGAAGAAAATTACCTGAAATATGTGTTTTGTTTAAAAGTTGTTGTACGCAGTGGCGCACACACAAGGGGGGGGGCGGACCCCCCGCCCAAAGCCCTTGATTTTTTTTTCCGATTGATTATAATTCTAAGTATATAGTACGTAAAATTTAATTAATTACTTGCTATTAATGATTAATTTTACTAATGAATGCTAATTATTTATTCAAAAACTAGTTTTTTACTGTGTTTTGTTCCCAAAAATCGACAAAATCAAAAGGAGCATGATACAAGAAGGGTGAACTTTCGACCCCCCCTTGAAAAATTCCTGTGTGCGCCACTGGTTGTACGTATTTGCAACATATGTATTCCAATGGACATCGTCAAAAATCAACTATGATTCTTAGGAAACTGCACTCACTGTTAATGATTTTATAATTGTTTTTCTCTTTTAGAATATACTTGCAGAATACATGGTACTCTTAATCCATTCTGTTTTGATATATTAGAATTCATAATACTTAACGAATCCTTAGAATAAGTCTAAATTTTATTTACAAGTATTTTTCAAAAATTAAAATTATATTTTCCTTTGACCTAATTCTTCCTATATATACTGAAAATTTTGATAAAACATTTACTGTGGCAAATAAATGAGTTGAACAGCAGGTAGGTGTTTCGCATTATGCTTTAAAATGTGAATTTTCTAAGGCTATAAATGTTGGCACATGTTAAATAAATAGTGCCACATTGTAGTCCCTTCATGTTTTTTTTATTGAAAAATAATCACAATTAGGGGTTCCATCATGTAACAGAGCTGATACGCATTAAGTCAAATTCCTTACGTTGTCGTGGTGTGGAAATTAGAAGTGGGGGCTCTTGCTCGACTATCGTTCTCGTTACTTGATCGTCATTTAAATTACGAGGTTCGTCTTATTACTTTGTTCCTAATGAAACTCGTAAATGAAATATTAATAATTTTTCAATTTACCTACATGTTCCTAAAAATAAATTCTTTAAATACACATAAGAAATTTAAGATTATATTTTTTTCAACAATAAATTGTTTTCATTTGTAAAAAAGAGGAAATGCTTTTGAATTTTAGAATACTTGATAGTAAAGTACAAACAATAAGCTGGTATCAAAGACAAAAAAAAAAAATGACTACAAACATTTTTAATTTGCCGAGGAGCTTCATGTATCTCGGTAAACTAGTTTACATAAAAGGATTATATTCTTCTTCTTTGTACTGAATTGTTTCTTTTGCGAGTAATGACAACATACTGGGCTTCTTAATTTTTTTCGACTTTTGTACAAAAAAAGTTATATTCTTAGCCTTTGGATAATCCTTACTTTTTATTTAAAATTTCAAAAGAATTGCATAATGCCTAAATTCTAAGATTACCGCTCTGATTTTTGTGCGATGATGAACTGATTTTGTGTGTAAGGTAGAGCCAAAACATTCCTACGAAGACAACTCCTTCGATCAACATTCAAAACAATTACAAAAACATTTCCTTCTCAACGCACTGATTCCTCAATCGAGTTGCAGATAACTGTGACAACAATTTTCTTTACTTTTTTCAAAACGAAGAAAGACTTTAGCTTCAAATATCACCCCCTCCTCTTCGTTTGAAAAGTTCCCTAAAGGGGTAAGTAGAAGAGGGCTTTGTCGGCATAGTTTCTATTTATCCTATGTCCGACAATTTAACAGAAAAGGAAATGCCCTTTCCAAAGATTTATTACGGCAATAAGAGGAAGAATAGTTTTCCGGCTACTTGAAAGAAACCTTAGAAGATTTACAAGAAGGCAGATGTGCATTTCTAGGTTTTCTTACACCAAATAGGCATATGATAATCAACAATGACCAAAAACTGAAGAATCAACAATAATCAACGGGGAGAAGCATTTTTTGTTGATATAAAAGATTTTACGACTTGCTTTCCATATTCATTTATAAGAACCATCTTATTCTATATTCAGAGTTTCAAATGTTCAACAGCCTTAGAGCGCCCCCGAACACTCCTTTCTTCGTACTATTGTACATAAAATGCGTGACTCACGAATAAATAGGCGAAAAAAAAAGAGAACGAACATATTATTTTAATTTAAATGTAACTATCTGTTCGACTACGTTCTGATTATATTTATTTTTTCAGATATTTTGGATTTGATAATTTTTTTAAATTATCCAATACTGTAGAACTTTCTAAGTTTGAAAGTCCCCATTTTCCTTTTCTTAGAGAAACTTGTGTTTGGAAATCGCGTGTGATAATTACTACTGATTTCAGTTCAAAAAATTTCTTTTCCTTTTAAAGGAGACATTTCCTACGAATTTAAACCACATTCCACCAAGATTTCTTTTTCAGTATTATTAAAAGGCATTGAATGAAATAGTATAAAACATTGATTATATTATATAAAACACTAATCACAATGATAACTATTGCACAAAAAAGGAAACGCTTATTTCATTTCAGTCAAAGGTATAATAACCTAAAGCAAATTTAAATTAATTTATCAAGGTAAAATTTATTTATATTTTGATTTTCAGTAAATGTTTTAAAATGTTGAAAAGGTTATAGATTTATTTTTATTCTGTTAAACGCAGTAATTTCGTACATACAAACTCAAATTATCGTGTTAACTCTTAAATTAATTAATTTTGAAAAACAAATAATAATATAATTGTTTGAACATTTAGATACATACAATGAATTTAAAAAATGGAAAGAAAAAGCAAAATTTTTGTCTGTCTCTCTATGTCATAATGTAAAATCTCAAATCGATAATGGGCTATTTTATAATCATATAGTACTCTGAAGCTCTCTGTCTTTTTATAATGGAAAATATTTGCTTTAAGACACATATATAATTCTTTAACAAATAACAAAATTACATTAACTATATGTGAGTTTAAAAAATCTTATAACTATTGAACATCTGTGTACCAATAGACATGTTAATATTCAACTAAGCTATATTGTGGTTAATCAATTTATAATTGCTTCTCTGAGAATTAATTAGTTATTTATACAACACTCTGTTAAGAATTTTTCTATACTTATTTCTTAAAAGAATAAAAACATTGATAAATGTCATTTTTTTATTGCCTCAATAATTCATTCTGTTTTGATGCATAAGATTTCATAATAATTATTGAATCTAAAGATTAAGTTTAGATTTTTACACCAAGTATTTTTCAAGGATTAAAATTATATGATAATGTTCATCTTTGATCTAATTGTTCCTATGTATGCTGAAAATTATGATAATCGATTAACAATGGCAGGTAAATGTGATAAATGGCAGGAATGTGGCGTTAACTTAATACTATATCTCAAAATCATAAAGAAATGTCACTTGTTAAACAGTATCACATTGTAGATTCCACATGTTTTTACAGCTGTGGTAGCCGAGTGATCACAATTGAGGATTCCATCATCTAGCAGGGCTCTAATACACGTTAACTTTCTAAAGGCTTAAAGTACTTTCATTGCCGTCATAACATAATCGACTGGGTTCCAGGTCGGATATCATCCTCGTTACTTGATTGTTATTCAAATAATGAGGTCCGTCTCATTGTGATATCCCTCATGTTTCCTCTGAATGAGACATTAATAAACTATCGATTTATTTGCATGTTCTCAAAAATAAATCCTTTAAATATAAAAATGAATAAATGTAAAATTTATATTTTTTCCAACTGTAATATACTGCTTTCGTTAGCATAAAATATCAAATCCTTTGAATTTTTAGAAAAATTCTTGATTAGTAAAACGCAAACAATTAGTTGACATAAGACAAAATTATGACTACACATATCTTTAAGTCAGCAAGGAGCAAATCATTCATGTATCTTGGTAAACTTATTTATATAAGGAAAAAATATTCTTATTCGTATTTAATTGTTCTTTTATGACTAATTACAATACATTTATTTCTTACTTTTTCATCTTTCATATAAAAAGGTTATTTTATTAGTTTTATGAATAGAAGTTAAACTTGTTAGTTTCTTATTTTTAAGTTACAATAAATTATAATTCTTTTGATGCATCAGTTAGTATAACATTGCTGAAATTCTAAGATAAATGCTCTGATCTCTGTGTGATAAAAATAAATAAACTTCAAAAATATTTTAAGAAACATAATGCACGCGTCATTCTAATTCTAAACACAATCTTCGTTTTTAGGACGTATGGTAATACAATAGTTTCCAAATGTGCAGCTCAGAAAAAAAATTAGCCCCAGTCCAAAATTAAAACGAAAAATTCACAATAATCGAATATTCTTTATCAACATAGCAATAAAAACCATTGCATTTGAAAATCAATGTAAGATCAATCCCCTCTCCCAATAATTTACACTCAAAACGTGTAAAAGGCCTCCACAGGTATCTGCCGTTTTTTAAGTGATTGATTAGCTTGAACTTATTCACTACTGTGCAATTTTAACTGAGTTGGCCTGATTATAGTTATGTTGTTACCTTTTATATTTATATATTAAATGTGGGAGAAATTATCGCAAGTTCGACTTGCTTGGTGGTCAGGGTGCGAGGGCCCCGCTTGAGGTTGAGGGCTCTGGTGCACGGCACCGCTTAGCCCATTGGTAGGTACGCCACTGTGTTCACTAGTACTTTCTGTTTCAGTTCTTGATGTAACTACTTGTAGAAATCAAATTTAATTCAGTTGAATGAACTTGCTGATGACTTTTTTTAAAAAAATAAAAAGTCTTCCAAATTTTGATAGAATTTAATTTTTGTTTACGATAGAATTATATTTGTAGTACAAATAAGAATATACGTAAAGTAAAATTTTTCATTCAGATCTGAACCGAAAACCATTATTTTTGGCAGAACGGAAATCGGAAGAGAAACGATATATGTTTTTTTATAGTTGAACTGGAAAAAAAAATTACGGTTTGAAGTCCCGGCTCTCTATGTTTAGAAATCACTTATTCAAATTATTATTCCAAGATTTAGAAAAAAAAATAGTGTACTCTTCCAGATCTACATTTGATAAGGAATTTGATTTCTTTTAACTGTGAACACACACAGTATTTCGATATATGTAGAAGTCTAATTTTTTTTCCAGGAGCTTTTTTCTTATTTTTAAAGGTAACATTTTTTCCCCAGAGTATAATGCGCACTCATGAATTTCGATCTTATTTTCTGTGTTCAAATTGTGCGTTATACGCCGGCTTTTACGGTAATTAATTGTTTCTATAACTGTTATGGTTATTTTATTTCAGACGTATATGTTTAGTTTGTTGGGTTAACTGACAAATAATAATTTTTTTAAATAAATTCTTACATTTTCGTATAATATTAGTGGTGTTTCGAAAATTTACCGAGTGTGTACTTTATACTTTCAACGCCATTGTGCTCATAAATAACGAAATAAAATGGAAAGTACAAATACATCTTAAAACGATACCAGAACACACGTGAATATAAAGATATATATTTCTCGAAAATTAAGCCCATTTCTGGATATTTTAAAATAAACTAGGGACTACTATATATATATATATATATTCTAAGAATGAAAATGTTGGAAAAAGAAATTTTTCTAAATGATTTCGTTAAATGTTTTCTGCTACGTATTATACTTTCTTGATTATCTCTAATTGTAGCTATAAGAAAGTGAATAATTAAGAGTGTGAAAATTCTTGTAAGTTAGTATGCAAAATCTAAATAAGTTTTTGGAAATTATAATTTAATGGTTAATTTTTATTTTTGCTCGAAAACGTATAATTTTATGTCATATTTTCGTATTAATTTTCGAGCAGTAGCTTTACAGGAGGAAACATACTTTAGGAAAGGAGAAAATTGATGTGCTTCGAGTGACACAACACCGATCAGCAGTGGCGCACACAAGGGGGGGTCCGGACCCCCAAAGCCCTTGATATTTTTTCCGATTGATTATAATTATAAGTATATAGTACATAAAATTTAATTAATTACTTGTTATTAATGATTAATTTTATTAATTAATGCTAATTATTTATTCAAAAATTAGTTTTTTACTGTGTTTTGTTCCCGAAAATCGACAAAATCAAAAAGAGCATGATACAAGAATGGTGAACTTTCGACCCCGGATCCCCCTTGAAAAATTCCTGTGTACGCTACTGCAGATCAGTAAATACTTCTTAAAAAGAATCCAAATTCCAATAATGACCATTTCTTCATCATACTTGCCTGTTATAAAAACAAACTATTCTCTATAACAAACCACTGATGAAGGGATTCAAGTGGTACTCTATTTCAGGACTTTTGATTTAAACCCTGAGGGAAGATTTATATGTGTGAGCATGTTAGAAGAGAAAACCTCTAAAATAATTGCAAAAATTGAGAATTATGTGAATAAATGTGTCGATGATAACTTGAACGAATAATATGGATGTGATGTGGAAGTTTGATCAGTGAGGTGTTTCTTATACAATAGCCACGAATCACTTTATTTATAGTATTTTACTAAAGATAGAAAATAAAAATTTAAGTACGAGTTTATTTATATAGTTAAGTTTATAATAGCTAAAACTTTAGCAGTAAATTTAATTCTAAAATTTAAAAGGAAACAGAGTATTAGACAAAATTTTTTTATAAATGTGAATAAATGAGTCTTTCACAAACACATATATATATACACAAAAAACAAATCACTAATTACAAAAATGAAATTAAGTTAATAATTTAAAATATCACTTGCCTGTACAAATTCATTCTGATATATGAACGAATTCATTTACCTTTAAAATGTACATTAATATAACCAATAAATATATATTATAAAAAAAAAAACATACATTTTCTTTATTTATAAGTGACTTCTTTTTTCTTACATAAAGATAAAACTCGAAACATGTAATTCATTTTCAAAGTATTATTAATCACTGTAAATGGATTATTAAAAACTTAGAACAATTTTTTTAATTTGTAATTGAGTTCCTCATTTATTAAGCTCAAACATATATTTCTTCTACAAAATTGAATCCATTAAAAATATTTTGATTTACGTGAATGAAAAAAAAGAACAGATTGTTATTTTTACAATGAAAATTTCATACGCAAGGGACTTTAACTATTATACTCAAGACACGGAAGAAAAAACTGCCTGAAAAACAATCTCCCAAATGGGGACAAAACTTTTATGTTTCAATGAACCACTAGGGCATAGAAAAATGCTATAACGCCAAACCAGGAAACTCAGAATAATGACGTCATTACACATCTACCAATGACAAGCAACCTCTTTTCCTTTGACCGTGCCGAAGAGGAATGCCCGAGGTGTGAGGAACTCAAAAAGTGCTCTTTATTTAACGCTACGCCACCAAAAGGTGTTGCCAGATGTTTAACTAGCAATACAACAAAACGATTACGATTAATTTGATTATTACAATACTCTCCCTAAATCAAAATAATCTGACAATATTAAAAAAAGGTACATATACATACATGTAAATACACTAATAAAATCAATCACTTAGAATACACATGCTACAAGAAAATAAAATAACATATTATTAAATACACAATAGCAATGTTAATAGTATAATATATATATGTATACATGCACTAATTAATTTCCAAAATTATACATTCCTAGCATTAACTTTAGTTTTAAAAATCTATCTTTAGCAAGAGGTTTAGTGAGTATATCAGCAGCTGAATTTCACTACTACAATTTATGACATTAAGTTGCTTATTTTCATATTGTTCTCTTATAAATTTGTAGCGGATGTCAATATGCTTTGTCCTATTATGGAACTCTGGATTTTTCACTAAACGGATGGCACTTTGGTTATCTATTTGAAGACTTGGAACAGAAGTCACACAGCACAATTCTTTAAAAAGATTGTTCAACCAAATTGCTTCTTTTGCAGCTTGGCTTGCTACAATAAATTCTGCTTCAGTTGTGGAAAGAGCAATACAACTCTGTCGTTGACTTCTCCAGGCTATAGCACCTCCATTGTACTTGAACACCATTCCTGATGTTGATCTCCTGGTTAATGGATCCCCAACATAATCTGAGTCACTATATGACTCAAGGGTAGCACTAGAAACACTCAGATACATAATGCCATACTTTTTGGTTCCATTAAGATACCTCAGGATCCTTTTCACCATGGTCCAGTGTATCTGTTGAGGTTTATCGAAAACCTGGTAAAGCACTCCCACTGCATATGCTATGTCGGGTCTGGTGACAATATCCAGGAACATAAGACTACCCACAGCTTCACGATAGGGTACATCAGCTGAAAGAGATACCGAATCATCTGTAGAAATAGCCCCCTTTTCAATAGGTGTGCTAACATGATTTGAATTGATCATATCAAAGCGAGATAGGATCTTCCTACAATAAGCTTCTTGGTGTATAAATATTTTACCACATTCAAGATGCTCAATTTGCATACCAAGAAAATAATTAGCTTCACCTATCACCACAGAGAATTCACTTTCAAGCTTTTTAAGAAACAGATTCCCTGTTTGCTCCTCATCTGCAACAATGATTCCATCATCAACATACACAATAAGATACATGGATTTTTCATCATTAAAAAACAAACATGGGTCACAGTTAGATTGCTTCAATCCACTGTTCTCAGCATAACTTTTAAAGCGTTTATTCCAACACCTTGGAGCTTGTTTTAAACCATATATAGACTTTAGTAGTTTGCATACCTGACCAGAACTATCACTAAATCCTTCAGGTTGAGCCATGTAGATATCCTCGGAGAGATCTCCATACAGAAAAGCAGTTTTTACATCAAACTGACCCAGTTTCAGTTTTCGAGCAGCAGCAATGCTCAGGACAATTCTGATGGTATCCCACCGAACTACAGGACTAAAGGTTTCACTGAAATCAACTTCGAATTTTTGGCTGAATCCTTTAGCAACAAGTCGAGTTTTAAAACGCTGTACAGTTCCATCAGCATTTTGTTTAACTTTGAACACCTATCTATTACCTATGGCTTTTCTGTCAGAAGGTAAATTTGCAAGTACCCAGGTGTTGTTACTGGATAGGGATTCCAACTCTTCCTTCATAGCAGCAAGCCATTTGTCACTATCTTCAGAAGCTATTGCTTCTTTGTAGGTATCAGGTTCTATGTGTTCTGCCAATAGAACAAAGTTGTCAAATTTGGCTGGCATCTTTAATATGGACCTGTCATGCAAATTTCTGCAACTCTGCTCGGCTAAGATTTCTTCTCTTTCTCTATCTTCAGCACTAAATGGTATCTCCTCTATTTCTTTTCCCACACCTGGGTCTGGTGTTTGAAGAGGCTTCTTCACTATTTCCATATCTGAGTTTTGAATATCAGAAGATACATCAGGAACACAGCTGGATTTTTCATTTTGAAATACCACATCTCGACTCAGGATAACCTTGTTCTGATCTTTTATCCATATCCTATAACCATCTTTTTCACCACTGTAGCCAACAAAAACTCCTTTGACACTCTTTTTGTCCCATTTCCTTCTTTTTTGTTGAGGTACATGGACAAAGCACTCCGTTCCAAATACACGCAGGTGATCTATACTGATCACTTCTTTGGAAAACCACAGTTCATAAGGACTTTTGTCTTTAACTGATGTTGGCCCTGTTCTGTTCAATACATAAACAGATGTGTTTACTGCTTCTGCCCACAGTTTCAAAGGAAGATTTGCATAATAAATTATAGATCTTGCACATTCTACAATAGTTCTATTTTCACGTCCTGCAACTCCATTTTGTTGAGGCGTATAAGGCATTGACATACGAGAAGAGATTCCGAATTTTTCAAGAATATACTCTTCACTGTTGAATTTATAACCTCTCCTCCACCATCACTTAGCACCTCCTTGACCATATGCCCAGCATTTTTCGCTTCATTAAGAAACGTTTCAAGGCACTTAGAAACTTCACTCTTGGACTGCATAAAAATACCCGACGGAATTTGGTAAAATCATCTTTGAAACAAACATAGAATTTAGCACCACCTAGAGACTGTTGCTGCATTTTGGACCACATACATCTATATTTATCAAATCTCCTGGTGTTGTAGACCTTTGTTTCCTTGTTCCAAAGGGACGACGACATTGTTTGCCATAACATCCATCACATATTTTGCTGTCTTTCACATCACTTTTTATTTGATATTTTCTCAGTACATCCCTAACATGAGCCTTGTTTTGATGACACAGTCTTTCATGCCACAATTGTAAGGATTGGTCTGCTGAGGCAACACATACTTCAGCAGATATTCCTGGATGAAGAACACGCATTTATAATGCATAAAAGCCCTGCACAGTTCTTACATCTTTCATGCGTACTCTGTGATCTCTCAAGAGGGAGCACTCATCTTTTGATGCTTGGAACTTGAAACCCTTTTTTAAGGTTTGGCTGATGGAAAATAGATTTCTACTGATGTCAGGAACATACCACACCTCTGTCAGATGATGCCTCTCCCATTTGTTATTGATCCTTATTTCAATATTTACAGTTCCACACACACACACACACATGTCCATAAGCCATAATTGCATCACTATTTCCCACATATACTGGCTTAGATGAGTTGAATTGAGTGAAGTCCACAAAATAATTTTTGTGCTTTGTCATGTGAGCTGATGCTCCACTGTCGGCAATCCACACTTCACTTTCTGGAACACCTTCCACAGTACACACAAAAGCATCACCATCAACTTTTGGTTTGCTTTCTTTCTTCCAGCAGTCCTTGGCAAGATGACCCAGTTTACGACACACGTAACATTTCCTCTCAGGTTTCTTGAAAATTTTCTTCCTAGTAGCAACCAGGGCTGTGGAATTTGTTGACTTGGACGGTAGCTTCATTTCAATAAGTTGAAGTCTTTCAGTCAATTTATTGACTGATCTCTCCTCTGTTGGCACCGACTCCCACACACTCTTAAACTCGAAGTATTCTGAGGGCAGTGTGGACATGATTATGCTCATCAGCAGAAGATCCGGAAATGTTGTTTTAGCAACACGCCTTAGCTCATCATTTAACTCACTGAAGTTTCGCTGCAGCTTTGCAATATGGCTTACAATATCGTCCTACAATTCTTTATCATTGTGGAAAAACTTCTCCATTAAACGATCCAGCCGTTGCCCTGAGCTCTGTTCATACACCGACAGCAACTTTTCCCACACACAGTTAGCTGTGTCGCATATCGATGTCAATTCGGCGTTACTATCATCCATATTGCCCACAAGAATCAGTTGGGCAAGGGAGTCGTCCTTAATAAAAGCTTTCTGCGCTTTCACACACACACACACACACACACACACACACACACACACACACACACACACACACACACACACACACACACACACACACACACATGTGCGGCAACCGCTTCAGATGAAGCATCGGCCGGTAAGCTTGTGCATTTCCGATCTCCACAGACAACATCATGCACATCGTGATGTCGCAACAAAAGTTCGATTTGCCGCTTCCATTTGCTCCAGTTGGCAGCTCCTACAAGCTTTTCAATATGAGCTTTAAATTCCCTCTCAGTCTGTACACGTGCTTAGGCCTAACGAATACACGCGGTATTTTACTTATATTTTTTTTTAAAAAAAACTTTTCACGAAGACACTTAACAAATTTTAGCGATTCCTGGGCCCATAACCTGTTGCAGAAATACTATTCAGTAGGAATCAAAGATTTATTAAGTAAATAAAATTCTAAGCACGAAGCACACAGCAAGCATTACAGTAGAAAGGTAAACACTAAAAGATGTTGCCAGATGTTTAACTAGCAATACAACAAAAAGATTGCGATTAATTTGATTATTACAATAAATAGTCCAGAAGCCTCAACTCTTATAGGGTTGTCAATCTCCAAATTATTACAGACAGCAATTAAAGCGTCGTATACCCCTCCCACTTCATACCTTAGTGGTTTTAATGCATCTATTCGGGCTTTCTCAACGATTTTGTTTGAAATCACTTATCTACTTTATAAATTGTGTTCTTCATATTTTTATTTCTGTAATGCACATTTTGTTTCCACTTTAATTAAATAGTTTTATACTAGGAACACATACACAACAACAACAAAATTATACCTATATTCTTTCACATTAATTATTGTTCTGAAACAATAAAATTTAATTAAATCCTTTTTCTGTTGCTTTTTATAAGAAATTTCTTTCATATAATTTTGACATTCTTATTGTTGTCTTTTTTAAAGATTTTAAATATTGCTATAGATTGAAACCAATTATTACTAGAATTTTTTTCTTAAATATACATACTAACGCTTTTAAACCTTTTCACAATCACGAAAAATACATTTTAAAGAATTTTTGAGAAATATAATAGTAAAATGAAACAGTGTAAATATAAAAACTATTGCTAATTGAAAACACCGATTGTTTAATTTTTAGTGCACCAGTGTTCTACTGAACTCTGATTAAAAGCCTTTCGTTTATGTCTTGGATGAGTGGTTATGTTCTGAAACGTTTTCGGTAAGATATTGAAACGGGAATTCTAAGTATTTTATATTTGTATGCGTTGCAATTAAACGATTGAGAATTAAAGCCTTTATGTATTAATATCACAAATAAAACATATTTTAATAAGATTGAAACTTAGTTTTAAAAATGCTTTGGTAGTTATTCAGGCTTAAAGTCATTGTTGTTTGCTTATTAAAGCTGTTAATTCTATGTTATTTTGAAATCACTAAAGATTCAAACTAATTGTCTATTTAATAATCGTCTTCCGAAATTTAAAATTCACGCCTGAAATTTTGCAATTTATTTATCTAAAGGATGTTTTTGCATTGAGTTAAATGTTTGTATTTTTTAAAATACTTCTATTTTTTTTGGTTTAAAATCAAAAAGTCTTTCTTTTAAATATTTTCTTAAAATTTCTTCATATTAAACTGCAAATAATTTATTAACTCAATTTTTAAATTTTTCGAACTATGCGTTTTGATGAACTTTATTAGTATCATACAGAATGTTTTACAATATTTTAAGGATATTATACATTTTTTATATATTTTTATAATTAATTATACACATAATTAATTATTAGACTGCATTATAAATATTCCTTCACATTGTCCATGTAAAACAGAGGTTCCCAAACTTTTTTGTCTCATATACCCCTTGCCATGTTTTTCGGTTTAGGGTAGACCCCTGCTTAATTAATATCGAATTTTTGCAAATTTATCACCTTAAATGTCTTTTTAACAGCTAGTACTACTATTACTACTTTAAGAGAATTAAATTTATAACTAATGAAGTATATAGTTAAAAGTTTAAAAGGCATCCGTTAATTAACTAAATTAAAAGTTAATTAATATATAAAATAACTGTTAAATAAAATAGCCAAACAACACACAATTGATTTTAAAGGGAGGGATGAATCTGGGGCTACAATAACAAATTTTCAAAATTTAGTATCTCTCTCTCTCTCTCTCTCTCAATCTTGTCAGATTTAACCTTATAAATCTCCTCTGTTAGTAGTGTCCAGTTTCTTTTTTTTTGTTTTGGAGATTGGCAACTGCGCCAAAACTCCTTTTTGCTAAGAAAAATAATTATAAACTTCCTCAGAATATTCCATAATTCGGGACAAATAACAGGTTTGCATTTTTAAATCCAAAATTGCTGGCATCCATTTCTAAACTTTAAAATCTTTATTGGTGCATATCACGATCAGTTCCTGTTGTCATGTGACATTTTTTTTCAATATGACTACATAAATTCATTGCCTATTGTGGTATTACCATAGTCAAGCATTCTCAAACCTGGTTTCAAAATCTCAAGAAAAGGTAGTTAAATGTTGACGTAGGTTAAAACGTCCTGACAGATTGGTTGGGTTTAATTTGAGAAAAATTTCCGGACCTCCAGTATTATACTTCTTTAACTTAATTCTGGAAAGAAACGCTGAAATGGTTCCTGTTTTAAAAAAGTTTATGCTGTCACCTTGTATGGATAAATTAACCTCATTAAATTTAGTAAATAAATCTGCTAAATAATTAAAATTTGGTTTCCCCACTTGATTAAATTTTCTTTTAAAATTAAAGTCCCGATCTAGTTTAATGAAAGCCACTATCACATAAACCCCCCACTTACATCTCATTGACCGCCAAACTATTTTTTTGCTGACGTGGACCCCTTGCAGGTCGTCATAGACCCCTGGGATCTATATAGACCACTTTGGGAATCACTGGTGTAAAAAATCTGAATTAAAAAGGCATCGTGCAGATTCCTCTTAAAATAGCAATAATATGCAATATATATATATATATATTGTTCAAGTTTTTAATATTTGATCTTACAAAATAATGGCTATCTTAACACAATCTTAGAATAGATAATAAAAATTATATGTTTATTTCACATGTTACATTCAATAAAAAGAAAAAAAATGTCTATGTAAGTAAAATTAACTTATATTTTTCTTTGAAAATTCTTTTAACAGTTTGAAGCAATATAAGTTAAATATTTAGCAATTATAGACTAGTTCATTTATAACTAAACAAAATTATCACAATATATTAAAAGTGCAAAACAAATTCATCGTAATAAATATAACTACGTTCTATTTCAATTTCGAGCTATTGCTATTAGGATCCTTTAGATATGGTAAATAATTGATGAATGTACTGAAAAGCTCATTAACGTTTTACATTTTAAATTACCTACTATTGTCCTTTATAAGTGACTAAAGAAGTTATTTTTATACGAGAGGGTCAAATAATATATTTTTCATTTCAATAACAATGTCAATCGAAAATGTTTCAAGACGACGACGGTACATTGAAGCTACAAAAACTCACATACTTAAAAATATTAATCAACATAAAAATATTCTACGAAACTAATGACATCTATATTTATGCATATGAAACGAAAAATAAATAAAATAGAAAAATCACAAATGCAGCAAAATAATTTTTCTTTTCACTTTATCTTACGCAATGATTAAAATTCCTGGGCATTAAGAATCTAAAAAAGAATTTGAAAATAAAAATATTACCTTTTTTGTTGTTCGATTTTGACTTGTCTGCATAAGCACAGGAAGTTAAAAGAATTAACTCGTAAGTCAAATTGACACAAAATTCCCTCAGTTTTCTTCGAAAAAGGGTCTTTTTCTCAGGGTCATTTTGCCTCTTTCTTTTCATTCATAAAACTTGACCGTGCTTTTCATCACTTTTGTTGAGACTAATCTCTGCCAAAATCTATCTCTTTCAATAGTACCCGAATTCACGCATACAAAGCAGTAACACTTGTAGGAAATTAGTTGAAAGAGAAGGAACCGGATGCAAAATTCTTCTTTATCGCCCCCTCCCCTTTCCCCCATGGGACCAACGTTGGAAAACACGGCCTTATACTAATGAATACTCGTTAAAAAAACTCTAGGACTCCATAGAAAACGTGAATATTTTGCATTCACATTTTTAGGGGTTTTTTTTCGAATTATTATTTTGACTCGTGGAACCTCTGGGTAATCTTGGTTTATTTTCTTCATAAACTAGTTAATTTTACAGCCAATTTGCCGCCTCCTAAGGTTGCCGCCCAGGGCAGGGGCCCGGCTTGCCCACCGCTAGCGCCGGCCCTGCTGGGCCACATACATATGACATGAGGATAATGGAGAAAAAACACTATAAGACCAAAGCAGCATTGGACAAAATAAAATTGATCAAATTATTAAAACTCTCAATTTCGGCTTTTATATTTTAATACTTTATTAACTCTTCTATCAAACACTCACAAAAAATATTTACTTGTATGCATTTTTTACTGAGTTCTGAGGGTAGTTTCGGTTTCTTTTCATCCATGACCAGGCTTCTCTCTCTCTAGTTTACATTCTACTATCAAAAACAGCAAATTGATAGATTTCATTGCTTTATGATAGAATTTCCCGCTAAATTTTTAGTACATTGTTCTTAAATCAGTGCTTCTCAAACTTTCAATACTGGCGCCCCCCTTTTAAATCACAATTTTTATCACCCCCCCTTATACAATAATAATGTACTGAATGCAATAATAATGCACTTTGACGCTAATGCAATAATCTTTATTATAAACCGTACAAATTCATGACATAAGTATTAAATTTTGTATATGTTACGTTTAAGCAAAAAAAAAAAAAAAAAAATTAAGTAATAGGATAATTATTATGTTATTTTTCCTTTCTCTAATTTTTAAATTGGAACATATTGCAAAATGTGGTGGTTGCTTAGAAGACAAAATATAGATATCAGCTAAATGTAGAAAAAGAACTCAGAGGGTCAATTTCTAATAATAAGTATTCCTTTGAAAAACTTTGCTCTGTAAGACAAGCCCATGGAAGTCGCTAATACTTATTAAACTTGTTCTTAATTTAGTATTAATTAATTAGTTATAAAATACTCTGTGTAGCACTGATACATTAAAAGTATACCGGCTGAAGTACCCGCTCTTTGCACAAGTTCATTTATAAGAAAATAAAACATTATTGATATAATCGCTTAATTGTAAGGAGAGAGTAAAGCCAAGTGTGCGACAATGTTTACAAAAATGTAAAATGATTTTTTTAAAAATGATTGCTCAAATTATAATTAGTTTTAAGCGAACTGTAATTTTAAGCCTCAAAGAATTAGCATTTAGAATTGATGTTGAATAATGAACAATAAAAAAAAATTCTGATGAAGAATAATTGTATTATTTTTAATATTTTTAAAGCGAAAAGACTTCAACATGTTTTAACCCTGGAGCAGGCGCGCACTCGATACTAATGACAGAGCGGGGTTATTGTGAGTCACTCCAATCCTTTTTTTATAATTATTTTTATAGTACACAATAAAAATCGTAATTCCAGTGAATAATTTAATTAAGAGAAAATATACTCACCTACTTTCAAGGACACAAAATATTTCGGAAAAAAAAGTTATCACACCGGGAACTCAGACAAAACAAGTACCTTAAGATCGTTAAAAAACGTTTGTCACTCCCAAAAAAGAGGGAGTATGTGACAAATATATTTTAGTTCACGTTAAGATTGTCAAACAGGAGGATAGTGTCAGGGCCATTGGTAACAATTAAACAGTTTTGTCAGAATTACCGATTTTATGCACTCTGTGCTCGGCGTGACCACTCCCGGATTAAAAGTGTATTTATTACAATATGGATGTTCTAAAAAAATGATGTAAAACGTTTTTCATTATGCTTGGCTTAGTAATCCTTCAAACTTCCCTAAATGAAAATACAAATACATAAGAGCAGGGACGTAACTAACCGTACAAGTAAGCTCGAAGGTCAAACCGCAACAAATACATTCTGCTGCCTACAGCTGATGGCATTAATATATAACAGTGATGTGTGTGGACCCCAAGATTAATTTGAGGCAAAGAATCACTAAGAGCCATTTCGTATAGTAATAACTTGTATTTATTATAACATTTCAAATATCAGAAACTCTAATAACATATAATATTTCTATGTTAAGTCAAACAAAAGGGATTTACCTTTAATATTAAATTAAATTACGAATTATGAAATTAATCAATAATTATGCGCAAGATCAAATAAGGTCTACCAAAATAGGAGGTCCGAGAAATACACGTTACTCGAATTATTAGCTTTCATTAACTTTACCTAATTTTATTAAACTAACGCTTATTTTAAGCGTAAATAAATTATAGTTACCGCTTGGTATATCAGCTTTCTAGTTCTTCCGTAGAATAACAGCAATAAGGCTTCACTAATGTAATCCAATGGAATCCTCTAAATTTGAGGCTATTGCTGCTGGCTCATACTTGCTATAGCTTACAACTCTCTACTTAAATAACCTATCTACTTTGCATATCCCGTTCACTCTTTGGAGTTGATTGGAAATATACGCGAATTTATAATCCCCAAAAAGATGTCTAAGAATATTAGTGGAAAGGTTCCGTACATATTCGTCACAACTCCTCCAAAAAGAAAATGGGATTTATTCGAAGGTCACCAATGGCCTGAAAATAAATTACGTAACCAATTCTTGATTCATAGTCTCTACGACTTAAATATATATCTAACCATCGAATACTTTATAAATTCTCCTTCCCTAAGAGAAAGAAAAGCATTACGACCACAAACTTCATTTTGTTTGACATAACATTTAGAAGTTTAGATTTCCCTACAGCACACCCATTTGGCTGAGAGGCGAGAGAAAAACCATCGAATTGGAAAAAAACCTGCCTATGCACTTTACTTAACTACTTAAAAAACTATACACACTTATTCTTGCTTCATTTACAGTTGACTCGTCGCTTTCTATACAATGCTCATGGTCAGCTACCCTGAAATGAAAACTTCTTTAAGTAGTGGAAAGAAACAAACATATACTGTATGTACAAACTCATTCACATTTTACATAACATTTTCTTATACATCAATTAAAGCATCTGGCTCCTTAAAATTCCCATTCCATGCATGCTGCGCTTGTTAGTGTTAAATGTTAGCACTACCTAACTACGCCGCGTCCCAAGCCACCAGATGTGAGAAAAAATATACACATACATATACATTCAATTTCACACATTTTTCAATAAAACATTAAAACAAATATCCAAAGGAATTGTCGCATCTTAGCGAAGTCATACATAGAAGCAAACAAATGCATTCTTACAAATGTTTTCTCCATATTTATATAAAAAAAATTAAGACAAAATCTTATTTTCCTCTTCAAGAAAAACACATTCATTGCAGTGTCCATTTTTGCTTGGCTTCTTAAATTTTAAACATCCGCCCGTGACTTGCTTCATTGCAATAACTCTTCCGACCACTTGTTCGAAAGGAGAAAAAAAAAGAAACGATACAACCTGAGTTTTTTCTTTGTCCTCTATTTGCTCCTATCCACCGGATCTCCGTCTAAGGCTTCCATGCTGAGGATCCTTCTCCTGAGGTTGTTCTGTGGTAGACTGTCGATCCCATTGCTCCTTTGATCCTCTGGTATTCCTTCGGGCTTCTTTAATCGGCTCCTTAGGTAGTAAGGAGACAAGGTCTCACTGCTGTCGCCTGTCTAGATTGGACCGGTCTCCTCTCAGCTGCACTGTTTCCTTCGCTCGGAGGTGTCCTGGTCTCCCGGTCCCTGTCATACTGGACACTTGCTCCTTGCCTGCTCCCTTCTGTAGGTGGCTTGTACTGCCTTGTATTTAGTTGATGTGAGGGACCTGCAATGGACTGTGGTCCCTGGGAAGGGTTATTAGGTCTCCTATATTTATGTTTTCTTGCTGATACAGAGGATGGGACTGTTCTCTTTATCGCCTGTGTTGGTATAGGGGTTGGTCTTTTCTGGTCCCCCTGTTCGGACCCCTGCAGAGATATTTTCCTGCATATTTTGGACCGCTTTTTATCAGTCCTCTCCACTGGCCCATTTGATCTTACTTTACGCTTCAATCTCGGATTCTCCAATCCGACATTTCCCTTATTTGATTTTCGACCCTTACTCTCCTCACTCGAGGTTTTCCTAGATCTTTTGAATTTTCCCTGGTGCGACCTACTCGACTAATTACTAGACCTCTGTCCTTCATATATAGTGTCTCAACATGACTATCAAAACTAATTGTGTCGGACTGTCTCTGATGGTACACTCGCACCTAGTCGATATTAACTGTGACCCTTTTTCCAAATGATCAAATTGTTATTCCCAACTTCCAACAGTCTATATGGCCCTTCAAACTTAGGCATAAACTTTCCGACCACTCTCCTACCCGCATCACTCATAAAATGAGTTTGTACCAACACCAAATCATTTACTTTGATGTTAACCTCTCTCCTTTTCCGATTATAGTATTTTTCCCAAGTCTTATGTTGTTTCCGCATATTCTGCCTTGCTTCATCGAATAATTTCTCAATATTTCCTCCCACATATTCAGCACCCTCTGTGACATTTATTAATTTACTAAAAGGTGTTATAATCTTTCTACTTAAGAATAACTCAGCCGGAGTTTTACCTGTCGTTTCATTAACTGATGTGCGCAGCGCGAAAGCGAACTCATGGAGAAATCGGTCCCAGTTATCGTGATTTTCTTCTACAAAACAAGCTATCATCTGCACTAAAGTGCGATTAACTCTTTCCGTTCAATTTGCCTGAGGCCGATATGTAACCGTTTTAATATGTTTTATGTCCAACCTGTGACTTAGGTGTTCAAAGACCTCGGGTATAAATTGGGGACCATTATCACTAATCAAAGAAATAGGAGCTCCATATGTGGAGACCCCCTTGGGTCTCACCCTGGACACCTAGATTAATTTGAGGCAAAGAACCACTAAGAGCCATTTTGAGAATAATAATAATATTTATTCATTATTTCAATTTCTCAAAAAAAACTCTAATAACATATAATACTTTTATGTTACGTCAAATAAAGGGATTTGCCTTTATACTAAATTAAATTATGAATTATGCAACTAATTAATAATTACGCTCAAGATCAAGTAAGGTCTACCGAAATAGGAGGTCCGAGAAATACACGTACTCGAATTCTTAACTTTCATTAACTTTAACTAATTTGACTAAACTAACGCTTATTTTAAGCGTACGTAAATTATATTTACCGCTGGTTATATCAGCTTTCTGGTACTTCCGTAGGATCGCAGCAATACTTCTTCACTATTCTAATATCTTGGAATCCTTTAAAATTGAGGTTAAAGTTACTGGCTCAATAGCCTTCCATCATCTACATTGCTAGCTTACAACACTCGACTTAAATACCTTATCTATTTTGCATATCCCGTTCCTATTTTTGGAGTTGATTGGAAATAAACGCGAATTTATATTCCCCAAAAAGACGCCTAAGAAGATTAGTGGAAAGGTTCCGTACAGATTCGTCACACATAACGTGAAATATAATTTTCAAAAAGGGCGTTAGCTGTGGCCTGGGCCGAAGCTTTTCGTAAAGGAATAAGCTCACTCCACTTAGTGAAGTGGTCAGTTATTACCAATAGAAATCTATATCTTTCGGGTTGAGATGCGGGGAAGGGGCCTAATAAGTCTAACGTTAGGATTTCATTGGGGTAAATCGATACTATAGGAATTAATCGACCAGCTGGTAGCGCGTTTTAATAATTAAATTTTTGACACCGGTCACAGGTTGATACATATTTCCTCATATACGGAAAATAACATGTGTCACGCAATTTTAAATAAGTCTTCCTCTTTCCTAAATGGCCTTCTAATGGCAGATCATGAAATTCTTGCATTATTGGTTCGCGAAGAGATCTAGGAAACTTCGTTAATTTTTAAAAGTCGATGGAAAAAGCTATTTTTCAACCTATGATTTGTGCTGCTAGCATAACAAATAACTTCTGGAATTTCTAGCCGAAAGTGCGATATGTACTTTTTCTGAGCAGCAAGAAAACTACTCTAGATGATGTACGATTTACTATTGCTGGTGACAATATGCCAACTTTACAAAACATTTATTAACTTTGCCGCTTGTGCTGTACTAAAGCACAGAAGAGATAAAGACACGTTTGTACAACATGCAATGTCCCACTATGTGTTGATTCATGTTTTCTGAAATTTCATGTAAAGTAATATGTGTAGATTCTTAAATTTTTGAATATAAAATATATCTAATTTATAAATCCTTTTATATATTTTAATATATATTTGCAAATTATATTTTATAAATATCATATAATGAATGCTATATAAAAAGAAATACAAAACATATAAGATAGCCACTGACATAGCAAGCTCTGAGGGGTCCTTGTATCAAAATTCCTTCGGGGCCCTGTTAGTGGGAGTGTAGCTAAACATGTCTGGGCCCCTGTAACTTGGGGGCCCCGTATCATTGATACGGCGGCAGCTACGCCTCTGAAGATAATCTACCTTTGTATAGTAGCTGCCAGTGGGTGGTGGGAAACATACTTCCTCAAAAAAAAGGTTTTAATAATCGCATAAATTTCACACACAGATAATATGTTAAAGGAATATTTTTTTTTATTTTTATAAATCAACCTGAATACCAAAAATATTATAACATAACTAGAAAACCAATTACCCTTTTATGGGTTAATTCTTGTTTATCTTTTTTAGTCAAATGTTATCAAATCGCATTTGTATCAACTGAAATAGGAAATATTGGCATGCATATTAAATCATGAAGGATTATTTATGTTAACGAACAATATAATGTGTTCAGTTTTTACAAGGTCAGATTTAAGCTGTAAAACAAAATGAAAAATATTTACTATATTAGATATTTAACTTGTAACAGCAGGCTTCCAATGGAATACGTAGACAAATCAAACTAAAATTAGTTTTAAATATTTCTATCATTTTAGAAAATGAGTTATTCACAATATATTCATATTTGTTGTGAATAAAAAATATTTCATACAATATAATATAATGTATGAAATATTTTTTATTCAATATGTTCATTCAAAGCCAAAAATTTTGTTAACCTCTGTCAAGAAGTGTATTCTTGTGTGAATATACACTGCTGGACAATTGCTAAGGACGGATAACACTATCATCCATAGCAACCACAAAATGAAACGAAGCAAAATGTGGAAAATTAAAATAAGTGCGGGATATTAGTAAGAAGAAGTATGAGTATGCAAATTTTTTCCCACATCTGTTCATCACGTGATAGCGTTCATAAGAGCTTTAAAGGTTTTGACGCGTGTGGACAGTTGTGGTTTCAAGTCAAAGTTTTACAGGAAAGATTTAATAGACGAACTTAAAATTTTTGGCATGTCTTCCCGACATCACATAGATGATTTTATGCGTGGCCGAATTATTGGAAAGATTGAAGAAGGGCGAAAAATAACAGAGGTTGCCAGGGAGTTCGACATCGCTCACAGCGTTGTTTCACGGCTGTGGAAGTCATTTAAAACTACTGGAATGTGTAGTAGACGGCACGGGGGAGGTCGTGTTAGAAATACGACGCCTGCAGAAGACAGATATATCGTCTTATCAGCAAAAAGGAACAGGCGCACCACAGCTCAGCAGGTGGCAAATCAGTTTCTTGCTGCATCAGGAAAGCAGATCTCCCGAAAAACTGTTGCCAGACGTTTGAGGGGAGGAGGACTATACGCACGCAGACCTGTTGTGTGTGTCCCATTGACCAGACAGCACCGTACCGCCCGTTTGCAATGGTGCCGTGAGCATCACAACTGGACTGAACAGGACTGGGCATGCGTACTATTCTCAGATGAGAGTAGGTTCAGTCTGTCATCGGATTGTAGACGCCAACTGATTTGGCGCGAGAGTGGTACTGCTTATCGTCCAGAAAATATCCAGGAAAAGGACCGATATCCGACATGCAGTATCATGGTGTGGGCCGGCATCATGATCAATGGCCGCACGCGCCTACATGTGGTTGCGAATGGGACTATGACGGGCCAACGATACATTGAAGAAGTTCTACTTCCTCATGTTCGTCTTTTCCGTGGTGCTGTCGGTGATAAATTTATTTTTATGGACGACAACGCAACATGTTATCGAACACTCGCTGTTCAGGATTGTCTAGACACCGAGGGTATTCAACGTCTCGTATGGCCAGCGCGTTCTCCAGATCTAAACCCCATTGAAAATGTGTGGGATGCTTTGGGAAGGCAAGTTGATGGTCGAAACTATCCTCCGACAAACAAGAACACCCTCATCCGTGCACTCACAGAGGAATGGGATAAATTGCCTCAACAGCTGCTGGATAATGTTGTGCAAAGTATGGTACGACGTGTGGAATGTTGCATCACACTCCACGGTGGACATATCCCGTACTGCTACCTTTCTTTAAGGTGCCTGCTGACTTTTAGATGCATTGTTCCATTTCTCCGTACGCAGATCAAATGAACATTTTTTTTTCTTTCAGATGTTTCACAGCTTTTGTACTTTCCAGAACAATAAATATTCTTTATTTTAATGTCTGAACAGTGTGGCAACTATATTTTATCCTATTAGGCCTCATGTCTCACTTAATGTTGTGCTACATAGCAATTTGTGATCCGTCCTTAGCAATTGTCCAGCATTGTATTTGTACTATATAGCTAGTGTTTATCATATTAATAACAATACTTGTACCATCATACGATAAAATAGGAAAATTTGATTTAATTACCTAATTCATTCGAATACAGAGGTCGTCAATCAAATAACTTAATTAATGTATCAACATTAAACTTATGACATAATAAAGCTGCAGTTATTTAGTGAAAAAAAAGGAGAAAAAATTTATAATAGAATAATTGCATTTGTTTTTGCATCAAATTTTGTAAAATAAAACAAGTAGCTTAATGAGTTTTAAGTGTATAACAGCATTTGTCAAGATAGTAGAATATGCTTCTGTATCGAAAGGTACCAAGCAGTTTTTACCTGAATTTTAAATGTAAAGTCAAGTAACTTTTAACTGTAAAACAGTTAAGTTAATATAAAAAATTTATCTTTAATTTTTGTAAGAACAAATGCAGTTAAAATTAACCAGAAAAATTCTTTTACACCCTGTGTTCAGATTTTGTCACCATTTAATATAATAAAGAAATAAAATAAATAAATGCAATAACTTACACTGATAACCACTCCTAATTCGAATCTCTCTATATATAAAGAGTGTTTTTTCCAGGTATAGAAGTTTAAGTTGGCATTACTTTCCAAGATGGTGACCGATTTAACAGCTGTCAAGTGATTTATTCTCAGTTTGATTTGGCAATTCATCAAAACGATCATCAAGCAAGGCGTAGATTCGTCGAATGGGCCCAAAACGAGATTGCCGTTGTTCCCGATTTTCATAAGCGAATTTTGTTTAGCGTTGAAGCGCACTTCTGGTTGAATGGCTACGTCAACAAACAAAATTGCAGCATTTTTGAGTGAAGCTAATTCACAAGTGTATGTCGTAACACCGTTACATCCAGAAAAACTGACTGTTTGGTGCGATTTATCCTTCTTCAAAAACGATGGTGGAATCCTTCTTAAAAAACGATGAAGGCCACGACGTTACAGTCAATGGTGATCGGTATAGAGCCATGATTACTAACTTTTCATTCCTGAATTGAACAATCATGATGTCCAGGAGCTGTGGTTCCAACAAGACGGCGCAACATGTCACACAGCTCGTGCCACAATCGATTTATTGAAAGACACGTTTGGTGACCACCTAATTTCACGTTTTGGACCTGTGAATTGGCTTCCAAGATCTTGTGATTTAACACCGCTAGACTATTTTCTGTGGGGCTATGTAAAGTCATTGGTCTATGCGGATAAGCCACAAACGCTTGACCATTTGGAAGACAACATTCGCCGTGTTATTGCCGATATACGGCCACAAATGTTGGAAAAAGTCATCGAAAATTAGACGTCCAGATTGGACTACATCCGAGCCAGCCGTGGCAGTCATATGCCAGAAATCATATTTAAAATGTAATGCCACAAGATTATCTTTCGAATAAAAAAAATTCATGTCAATCGAGTAATACATCGTTGTTTTATTGCAATTTAAAGTTCTATACCTCTAAAAAAACACCCTTTATATACACATCTAATTCATAAATTCTAATACCATATTTCGAAACGCATCTCACTTTATCTTTTTTTAAGGCATTAAAAACATTATACTTGAGTATTTATTACTGATTCTTCAGACCTTGAATTTTTGATAGATTTACTGGCGATTCCAGAAATAAAAGATCTTTAATTTTTTTCATGCGCCTTACTAACCGGGATTAATGTTCCCTAAGCAATGATGTCATTTCTACAAATAGCTAATTTTTCCCTCCACCTAAACACGTGACTGAAATTCTTATAATGCGTTTTTCCCTGTATATAAAAACTTGATATTTGAATAATTCCTTCTCTTGTATTTTAGCACTGCACGAGAAGCATGTTCGAATAAATGATGTGATCACAAATAAGACTTTCTAATTTTTCACCCGCGAACTTTTTAATCACCTCTAATCAAAATGTAAATTTCTCGCTGGCTAATATATTGCATATATGTAGGAAATAGTATTAAATTAATTTCGAGTAATTAAGGTATCCGACTACCCTAAAATCATGATTTTTTTTCAAAAATTGACACATTTTTTTATGATTTTATTTTATAGACCATCTAATTGGCTTAATAAAAATACCAAGTTTTTTAATGTCCCTTCATTAGAACAAAAACTACAAGTGTTTTAATAAAAGAAGATGCCATAACTTTACACAAGATGTCGAACTTTAAAAAGCGGTTTACTCGAAATGGGTTTTTTTCGAAAAACTCAAACGGGGACAGCGATTGCTCAAAAAGTTTTGAAAATAATTTGCTGAAATTTTTTGTGAAGTTTTCGTATAAGAGTAGAAGTATTTTTTGATCTTCAGATTTATCAATAACTGTCTTATTTCAAAATTTACAGTTTTTTATGTGAATATAATCACTGTTTTTTAAAGCAATTTCATATAGTCACTAAGATAGAGTGCTCTAGTTTTTGTAAAAATTAAATTATCTATTATCCTGAAGGTCATTTCAAACATGAATAACGAAGTAACACATTAAAACTGAAAAATTGAAAATTTGTTCAGAACATTTTTGTACAGAGCGGGCCCCGTTTATGTAATTTTTTGTACATTTTCCCCAATTTTTTCCCATTTTAATAATAATACATTTTTTTTCTAATTTCAATTTTACGATTTTTTTCTTAAAATACACTAAATAAATCTAAAAATCACAAAAAAAATCCCCATAACTCCATTTTTTCAAAAAAAAGTTGTCGCAAGTAATCGGATTCCTTAATTAAAATGTTTTAAATTTCAAATACATTGCGATTGTAACGGATGGTGACGCCAAACGAACCAAATCAAATCTAGAGGGATTTCAATGTCCAACGAAGGAATTCGAGCTCCATGACGTCAGACGCATAAGGCCACTGAGCGTGAGAGATCACTTTGCACACCTACACCGACTAGGAACGAGTAAAGGCCGTATCACACGTACATTTTTGGTGCAACTTTTCGGACCAATTTTTTGTCCTATCTGAGGGTGAAGGGTTGCTGTATAAAGACTTATTATTTTTTTTAATAACTTCTCAAATCAATTCATACACACATAATTAAATCTTGATTAACACATATATCTTGATTAAATATAATCATCAAATAACAATCAAACTACAATGTTCGTTGCTTCTCAAATCAATCAATTTAAAATCAATCAATCAATCAGTCCCAGAAGAGACTATTTCTTCTTTCTTACACTAGACCACCCCTGTAGTCACTCTCTCACCGAAGGAATTCCATTCCCTTCGGTCCAAAACAATTCAACGCCTCCGCTTCCAAAACAAGGGATTTTCTCTTCCCTCGACCGTACTCTCCGGGGTAAAAAAACCCTCTCCCTCAGTCCGTTCCGTTGCAAAGACTGATTGATTTTCAGTATAGTTCAATATGGATTCAAAAATGTATTGAAACAAGGAAAAAGTTGGAATTGAGAGATAAAACTTATTTTCCGACTCTCCCTCGTAATTTTGTCTCCCACATCCTTCCGCTGCTCTTTTGCTGGGTTTTTTAATAGTTATAATAATATTGTTTTGTACTTTCTTGTTCATGCATACCTTTTGTATCATTTTATCTCGGTGAATCATTTTATAGCTCTCTAGTGGGGTGAGTTCGAACCTCTCGAATACATTGTCAGGGATTTTCCCAAAGACGTTTTGTAACGTAGCATTACGTTCTCCTTCCTCTTAACGTTAGTAAGTACTTGAACACTCACAAATTGTTTTGCATAAATTAGAAAACTAAAAGTATGGATATCAAAAAAAGAAACCCCCAGTGGTGAGTTCAAGCTCAAACGATAAGAGACAAGATAAGAGTACAAAAATCAACAAATTTATAAGTCAGCTTTCTACAAGTATTCAGTGTTGAACAAATCATTCTTGTGACGCCCACAACAAGTCAATATTTGTCGCGAGAGGGCGCTAGTGTGTGTTGTGCAGTGTATGTGTAACCAGAGTAAGAGCAAGAGCGTATGGAGAACTCTCTAATAAAATTCCTTTTATCTTAGTCCTAGCCATTTAATGTGTGGTGTAATTTTTTAGAGATTTTAAAAAAAATGTATAGTGAGCTAGTGCGACAACATGGTCCGTCAGAGTCTGAAATGGCCGGGACTGAAGAAAAAGAATTTTAAAATGTGTACGCAACGCGCGCGAGCACAAATGAAAACAAAGGAAGCGTCCATTTAGTGGAGAGAAAATTGATATTGTCACTTGGTGAGAGGTCAATCTTCGATTTTCTTATTTTGTGTTTTGAGAAAAATTATTTTGTGACTTATAAGTGTTTAAATTGTGATTGAAATAACTTTAATTTGTGTTTGAGATAGTTATTTGTGATTTATATGTGTTACATTTGTGGTCGAGATAACTTTAATTTTTGTGATTGAGATAGTTATTTTGTGACTTATAAGTGTTTAAATTTGAGATTGAGTTAACTTTAATTTTTGTGTTTGAGATAATTATTTTGTGATTTTATGGTTCATTTTTGTGGCTAACATAACTTTATTTGTGGCTATGATAACTTTAATTTGTGTTTTGAGATAATTATTGTGATTTATATGTGTTTCATTTGTGGTAGAGGTAACTTAAATTTGTGTTTGGGATAATTGAATTGTGGTTTATTTGTTTCATTTGTGATAGAGACAACTTTGATTGTGGTTTAGATAATTATTTTGGGATTTATATGTTTCATTTGTGATAGAGATAACTTTAATTTGTGGTTGGGATAATTATAAATTGTGATTTATTTGTTTCATTGTTGATTGAGATAACTTTACTTTGTGAAAATGAGTATAGGTAAATTTTAAAAAGATGAATTGAGGTGTATTGCGGAAGAATTAAAATTAGTTGTCCCAGACAATGTGCTAAAGCTCTAGATTTAAGAGAATTAATACAGGAGAGAGAGATTTATAAAATGATACGGAAACGTATCAGACTATTGTTGATTGTGTATTGGAGGAGATAAATGATAGAAGAAATGAAAACGAAAATAGACTAGAAATTGAAAAAATTAAACTGTCACAGTTAGAGGAGTTAGAAATAGCAAAATTACATAATCAATCGGGCAAAAGTTTACCCTTTGCAAAATGAAAATCAATTAATTACAACCGAGTGTAATATTGAAAGCTTGATTAAAAGTACCAAAACCTTAATCCCGGTACCCCTAAGAGCAGAGTCATTTAATTAATTTTTTCAATCAATAGTAAAGGCATTTAAAACTAAAAATGTTCCTGAGAAATTAAAACCCGAAATTCTTTTGAATATTCTAGGAGAAAAAGCAAATAATTTAATGATTTATCTTCGAGAAGAAGATTTAAGTGACTATAATAAATTGAAGGCAATTGTGTCAAAAGAATTTCAACCCACCCCCTATGAATGTTTAAATCAATTTAAAAAGGCTCAAAAATTACCAAGCGAGAGTTATGTTCAACTGACGTCTAGATTAAGTGCGAATTTTAATTACTATTGCCAATTACGGGAGGTCAATGATTTCAAGTCAGTTTGTGAGTTAATAATATAAGATAAGATAATAGAGACATTAGACCGAGAATTAAATACGCATATTAGCATTAAGCAGGGCGAAATGTGGTTTAAGCCGCAAAAGCTAGCTCGCGAGTGTGATATTTTTATATCATCCAAGGAAAAAATTAGAGAACAGAATTTATTTTCTAAGTTTAAACGTAATGAAGCCTATAATCATCGTGGAGCAAAAAATATTTCAAGCGTAAATCTGTCTTCCATTAAAAATGTGAAATGTCTTTGTTGCAAATCAAGAGAATTCCACCCACCGTATTCATGCCCAAAATTTAAATCTCTCAGCGTCAGTGAAAGAGTGGATTTCGTACAAGCTAATCATTTGTGTTTCAAGAGCTTTTCCCCTAACTGCAATGTCAAAAGCTGCCGTGCGAAGGACTGTTTTTGTGGGAAACCCCACAATCGCTTGATTCACTTTTTCGAAACCGGACAAGGAATCTTTCTCCCTCCACCAAACAGTTCAAAGGTCCGTTCTTAACCCGCTCACAGATGTGTTCGGGGGACCGGAAGGATCAGATTGCGTCGTTTCCCCCAAGGTGGAAATGAAGAAAAAAAGTCATTCGTAGCAACGAGTTTTTTTTAAAAAATAAACAAAAACAGTTTTACTCAGTAGTCTTCAGGGATAGATTTGGCATCTTACATGAGGTAAGAGCGCTTTTAGATGTGGGGAGTCAATCAAATTTTATTACTAAGGATTGTGCAGATAGATTACAATTAAAAAATGAAAAAATTAATTTGTTGGTATCGTGTTTAAATGAATCAACAATGAGAATAAATGAGGGTATTACGACCTCCGTATGTAATAATGAGTTAAGTTTCAAAAAATAGTTAAATTAATTAGTTGTAAAAAAAGATAACTGATTCGACTCCGTCTAAAATAATAAATGTATCATTAAATAAACCAAGTGAAATTAAACTAGGCGATTATAAACATGGCCGATCCTAGGGTATAGGCCGCCCTCGTGCAAACACGTAAAGTGCCGCCCCCCTAGAGTACTTTTCATATTTTGATTCATACTTAACGTTTACGTTAAAAACTCATCTACTTTTATAAGAATAAAAAGTAAAACACATTAATAATAACTGAAATAAAATTAGAAGTGCAGAACTTCATTTTTTGCCCAGGTAATCAGTTATAATATAGCGACAAAATACTTTAACAAAATAATAAACTAACAAAAATATTATCTTTAAAATAAAAATAAACATTTTATAATTATAAATGAAAAAGAAAAGAATTTACTTAAAAATACAATCTAATAAAAATAAATACTAAGGTGTGAAACGAAAAGTATATAAATCAGTCCTTCTACTAAGACTAAGTAATAAACTATACCGTAAAATCCGGTGTAGAACGCGCACTTTTAACTCAGAAAATAAGATCGAAATTTACGGATGCGCAGAAAACGCCGGGTATAGAAATGAGAGCTTTAGAAATACAAATAGATGAGCATAGAAAAAGATCAGACTTTTACATAAATCGAAATACTGTTCCTGTGAAAGAAATAACATTCCTTATGAACTTTTTTTTTTTTTTTAAAGGGTTGTAATTCAAAAAGTACACTATTTTTTACTAAAGCTTGCAATCATACTCGAATAAAGGACTTCAAAACATAAGATCATTGCGCACATGCATTTCAGGTTTCTTCGTAAAAAAGGGAATGCGTATTGTGCGGTGAATATGTGTAGGGGCACGTTATACGCCAAATTTTACTGCAACTATAAAATAACTTTTCTGGATTTCTGAGAAGCAAATTTGTCAATAGTTTCGATTAAATCAATTTCTTCTGAGGTTTCGGATTCAATTGAGATTATGGCCAAATCTGAAAGCCTTTCTTGTGTTTTATTATTTCTCAAGTAATTTTTAATTTACTGAAACTTTTTTCACCAGAAGCTACAGAAACAGGTTAGGTTAAAAAAATTCTTCATGTTAGAGCGAAATTGGGAAAACAGGGGAATTAGATCATTTTTCACTATAATTTCTAATATATCTTGTTACCAGTAAAATTTCTTTTAATGAAGTTATTTCATTGAAGAGCTGTAAGTAGTTAAAATATACCGGTTCTGGGCCTGAGGAGCTATGAGGAGCCGCGAGAAAGGGGGTGGAAAATTTCACCCTTTACCTCGGCGGAGCGGAGGACCCCTGGGAGGGAAGAACAGAAAGGCTGATAAAGGGCATCCTTATCTAAAAAATGTTTTGCGCATGCGTTGTGAAATGCTGTGGATTTATTGAATATAATAATTGATTTACTATATTGATTTTTCAATTAATACATTTTAAAAGCAAAAATAAGAGTACAATAACATTTTCTAATTTACTTCAGGGCAAACAATAATTGCAAAAAATAAATATTTTTTAGAAGAAGATGAATCATTCCAATCCTTTCTCGTATTGGCAAGGAGTCTTCTCTATCAATATAATTTGAGGGACTTTGAGAACACTCGTATGTTTTTAATAATAGGCGTTTCGTATTTTTACTTAATTAAATGAATTACTTAGTTAAAATTAATATACTGTTCGACTTGATTGTAGGATCGGATGCAATTTTTAGTCTTGAAGAAGGGGGACAGACTTTTTTGGAAAAATGGAACTTAATGTTAATCAGGGCTATTTTCGTTTCAATAAATGTTTTTCATTTTTTTCAAACTAATTTTTAAAAAAGTATATTTACTAGTGGTGCTTCTGTTAATGATTTTAATTTCTAAGTGTGGATTTAGACTTATTCTTAAGTTGAGTTTTGAACCCCAAAAGTCTTCGTTCATGAATGTTAGAAAGTGCGGTCCTAACCATTCACCCATGAAAACCTGTTACCATACATTTAGTTTACTCATATATTATCAAACTTCAAATGAAAATATTTGGTATGAAGTTGAATTGTAAGATTCCTATAACTAAAAACTTAATATCATTCCATAATATTTAAAGCTATTATTTTCTTCATTTTCTACGTCATGTAATAATTTCGAAGATATATATACATATAATACATGCTTATGCTTGTAAAGGTCATGATAGATTTATCCTGAAGTGATATATCTTATCTTAGAGGGAAAGGAATGCGTAAACATCCTTTGAACATGTTGTTACATGAATATAGATAGCATTACCGAACTACAGCTAATGTAACATTCCGCACGCGTAAGAATACATTATTCTATTCCACCAATCAGCTTCTTAAAGTTTTGTGATAATATCCTTACAAACCAATCACAGTTCAACATGGGAGTAAAGTTCTAATCATGGACTTGGAATATATTTGGTTTAAAGACATTTCTAGTTCCTTCTCTCTCCCAGTTAGTCCAAATTTTATTATTGTTGTAAGCAGAATTATACTCGTGTAGAATTAGAAACATGAAGTGAATGTTTAATTCCAATAATGGTTCAAATAAGAGAGTATGTTTTAGTTAAGATATCAAATCAGATTCCTCTTTCCCTGACGATGCTGTTCCTCCACACCATTTCCACTTAGGACAGGACGTTTATGCTGCAGTGACATATTTTGCTACCTTCGTGCAAATTCATCTACGTCACTATAAAAGAGATGGGAATAATCGACTGTTTCCAACTAAAAGAGGTGTATGTTTATCGCCTATGCTGTGGCAGTCATTTGTTAATCAAATCTAGCAAATCAACACATCTTCTTCTGTTGAAGAAACAATCGTTATAAAAGACTCTTTGATGATATCTACCGTTTTTACTGAAAATATTCCGAGTATCATCTTCCAGCGCTATTTCAAGAAAAAGACTATTCAAAGAAATTTGTTTCAGGAACGTGTGTGTTCTGAGCGAAAATAACTGGTTGGAATTACAACGAATCCACAAGAACATTACAGAAAGTGCCATGTGGTTAGCATTTGACCATATGCTTCGCAATTTGTTATTGAGTGAAGCCTCGAAAATTACACCAAGTGCTGTAGTGAATACGGACGCTTCAGAAGTTGAATTGATGTTGACAACTTCATTGATTGAACTTTTGTGTGACTTCTTGGGAAACTCCATCACAGATGTGTTCGAATGCTACGGGTGTGCCCAGCAATATGGTAATCAACTTGCACATGAATGTATAACAATGGATTATGAAACCCGTATACGACTTTACGGTGACTTAGCTGTGTTTTCACTATTGACTTTGAGCAACTTATCAAGGATTTTATCCAACGAAATATTCAAATTTTAAATTATCTAAATCCAATGTATAGGTGGCGCGGCCATCGAGAAGAGGGAGACTTGGAGCTGAACGAGGACTGGAAGGGAAAAAAAGAAGGGGAGGAAGTGACCAACGTGGTGGAGCGATAGGACATGGGAGAATGAGCGGGATAGTTGGCGATGATTTAAACAAAATGGTGTTAACAACTTAAAATTAAATGTACATAGTTGGTTTCTTTAATATGTATTTGTGTTGTGTGTGTGTGGCTATAAATCAACAATAAATTTTGAGCCACTAGACTCGGAGCATTCATTGTGCCTGGATTTTCTGTTGGAATCTTCAATTGAACGAAAAGAACCTTAAAATTCCTTATTGGCGCAGTCGGCAAAATTTTAAAGATTTCATCGAAGCTCCAGGTAAGAAAGGGTGGTCCACACTCACAAATTAAAGTTATTATTGTACGTATTGTAATGTAAAGAGTGCATTATCAATAGCTGTAGTTGTTTGGAATAGATGATATGTTATTGTAGTAAAAGTAAAACAAGTTACAGTTTAACTTATGTATGTTGATTCATTAGAAACCCCAGGGTAAGAAAGATTAGTCGGGTGAGTCATTATAATCATTAAATGATCACCGCGAGAAATATTTTAGTTTTCCGTCAGAGAAGACGTTGTTCGGAGTGACTCATTATAATCATAAAATGGTCACTGTGGAAAAAAATGAGTTTTCTGTCATAGAAAACATTTTTCTTTTGATTTAAGTTGAGAAATATTTTAGTCTTCTGTCAGAGAAAAAACTTTGTCCGGTGTGAGTCATTATAATCATTAAATGATCACCGCGAGAAATATGTAGTTTTCTGTCATAGAAAACATTTTTCTAATTAATGGTATCATCTATTCCAAGAGGTAAAAGTATATTTGGGTTTCATCAGAAACATTATTGCATATTGGATATATATTTTTTATTGAACATCAGTTCAGATAGTTATTGTGTTTCATCAGAAACATTATTGCATATTGGATATATATTTTTATTGAACATCAGTTCAGATAATTATTGTGTTTCATCAGAAACATTTGAAAAAATAATTAGATACATAATTCTATTGAACACCAGTTCAAATAACTAGTGTGTTTCACCACAGAAACGTTACGAAATATTGGTACATATTATTTCTTTTTTTATTGAACATCAGTTCATGTATTGTTTGTGTTAAATCTGAAACTTTGTAAAGTATTAGAATACAACTATATTTTTAATTGAACATCAGTTTATATAATTGTTGTGAAAAGTATAAAATTTTGTTGAGTTTTAAGTATATTAATGACTAGAAAAGAAAGTATGTTTTAATTCAAACCTCAACTTGATGAATAATTTATGGAATAAAAAAAAAATTGCTGAATTATATATATAAATCAAATGTCATTTAAGCAGAATATCTAAGTAAAGGATATATATATTGTTTTTTTAATGTGAAATGTACATTAATTGTTAAAAGATTTATTCATTATTTCACTCGATTGCATAATATTCTTTAAAAAAAGAAGATAATTGATCATATATTCATTTCCTTTTCTGCACGCGTATGACTCATTATGAAAATACGATTTTAACCATTGCTGAGTAGGGATAAAAAAAAAGTGAGTGATTGCTCAAGGCCATAAGCTGAAGTGTGCATTTTTTTTTTTTTATTATTAGAGTAAAGTGTAATAACGTTTTTTTTCTTTAGAATACTTTAAGGAATATTATGTCTGCCAAGTAGAACTTGTATTTATGATTATATATATATATTTTTTTGAAGTATCTGATATGTCAAATATGATTACTGATTTTTTATTTTGGCTAAAAGGTTGGTTTTCTTTTATTTTTATTTGGATTTATTTTGTGAAAAGGATATAAACACAGATATTTTTTAATTGTTATGATTTATGATGATCTAAGAATTACATTTTCCAAACATTAGATATTATTTTATGCAGCAGGGAAAACCTTTCTTATTATTGTAGTAATAACACTTAGTTGAATTGAAGTTTTGGTCTATCATATGTGCTAAATTTATCATCCAAGGTATTAATTTGCAAATTTTATGCGGAAAGAAATACAAAACATTTATTTTTTTAAAAAATAAGACCCACCTGGATTAATTAAGTATAATGTTGTGTTGTGAAAGTAAGAGTTTTATTGATTGATTTAGGATAACTATAGTAAGGGGCGAGATGGCATTTTTAGGAAAGGGATCAAAAGTAGACCTGCAATATATGGCTACGAAAATGGGGGTTGAAGATGTCCTTGGGATGAGAGTGTTTGAGTTGAGAGATGCTATCTTGAATAGTGAATACTTCGACGAGGAGTTTTGTAGAGAATTTTTAAACACTATTATAGAGGAACGAGAGAAAAGAAGAGAAAACTGGATGAGAGGAAAAGAGAAAGAAGAGAGGGAACTGGCTGAGAGGAAAAGGAAAGAAGAGAGGGAACTGGCTGAGAGGAAAAAAGAAAAGAAGAGATGGAAATAGCGGAAAGGAAGAGACGGGCCGATTTCGAGCAGAGTATGAGGGATATCGAAATGGAGTTCGAAACCCAGAAAAAACTAATCGAGTTGGAAGGAAAAGGTCATTTCACAAGAGCATGCCTAGACACAGAAGTGTCGATAGATAGAGGCAACAGTGGAAACGAAGTGAGATCAATCTTAGCAGTGAGACCAAACTCAAGGTTGAAGTGGAGGATAGACTCAAGGCTTATGAGGAAGCCAAAGCTGTGGATGAAGGGCGGAAGATGGAAAGAAGAAAGAAGAATGAACGAAATAATAGCTTTGGAAGAAGAAATGAGATTGAAAAATGAAAGATGGCTTGTGGAAGAGCAGATGCGACATGTTCAAGAGGAACATGAAACGAGCATGAAAGAACAGAAGTGTTTACCAGAAAGATGTAAAGAACGAACGAGCAAAATCAATTGTTAAATGAAGAGGAAGAAAAATTTTCCGATGAAGATAGGGAGGTAACCTAAGCAATCGAGAAGGTTCTTGTGTCTAAAGGTGAACAAGTTCAGACGCATAGTGCGGATGAATATGCCGTAGCACAATCTGTTGATGTGATAAAAGATAAAGGTGATCTTAATCCCGTTATCCTTAGTAACGAGCGAATGGACTTTGATGAGGATGAAATTGAAGAAGAAAAGCCAAAATTGCCTAAAAGAAAAAGCAAAAATTTAAGCAGAAGGACAGTTGCCGAATTACAACAAAAAGTGAATCTAAAAGCCTCAAGCAACATGGTACTTATACCCCAGCACTGGAGTCTTAGACGCGAATATTCGCAGGACAAAAGTGGAATAGGAAAACTAGCGTGGAAACTGACGGATTTTATCAAGCGATATGGTACTGTGAAGATACGACGATCATCGCGAGAAAATCGAAGCACCAGGAAAAGAGTTCGACTTAAATTGAGACCACAAGACAATATCTACCGGGACGGGAAGGTTAGGGGTGAAACCCGACACCTAGACTTTAAGATCGTTGACCCAGCGTGGATGAAGAAGGGAGTTGCACGTAAATTGAGGGAGAAGTGAAATAGAATTTCAGAAACGTTGTTTTAAACGACGTACCAAACCGAAAGTGACCATTCCGGGAGATAATTCCTCGCCTCGTTTTATTTGGGACCGAGGAAAGAGGAGTAGCAGAGACATAATCATAATGTATCTTTTTCATTAATATTTTTTGGGGGGGTGTTAATATTGTATATGCATAAATGGTAACCGTCAGATTCGGTTAAAAGTGAAATTTTGCAGTTGCTTTAGAAAACGTCTGTTATCGATTGATTTATGTATTAGCTGTTTTGGAGAATAATGTATTCTTATTCTTATTAATGTTTTTTTTTAATGTTGTATATGCATAAATGTTAATTGTCATATTCAGCTAAAAGTGAAATTTTGTAGGTTATTTAGAAAACGTCTATTATTGATTGATTTATGTATCAATATTTTAAAGAAAAATGTATCTTTATTCTTATTAATTTTTTTTTTAATGTTGTATGTGTATGTATGATAACCGTCACATTTAGTTAAAAGTGAAATTTTCATAGTGTATTTGGAAAAGGTCTATTATTGATTGATTTATGTATTAGCTGTTTTGGAGTATAATGTATACTTATTCTTATTATTTTTTTTTGTTAATGTAGATATGCATATATGTTAACTGTAGTATTCATTTAAAAGTGGAATTTCCATAGGTTGCTAAGAAACCGTCTATTACTAACTTATTTACGTATTTAGCATATATTTTTTTACCTGTGTACTCTTAGAACTAATTAAAGAATGTCATTGAGTAGCTTGATATTCATAGTAAGATAGTGCACTCTCTTTAACTAAGGTTTAGATGTTATGTGTGTGTGTGACTAACCTTTCTGGTAGCACCTGGTCATTGAAGATAACGCATGTGCTTCCGTTGGTGGGGCATGTAAGATTCGCCCGGAAAGTTTAAAATTCTTTATAGGTGGCGCGGCCATCGAGAAGAGGAGACTTGGAGCTGAACGAGGACTGGAAGGGAAAAAAAGAAGGGGAGGAAGTGACCAACGTGGTGGAGCGATAGGACATGGGAGAATGAGCGGGATAGTTGGCGATGATTTAAACAAAATGGTGTTAACAACTTAAAATTAAATGTACATAGTTGGTTTCTTTAATATGTATTTGTGTTGTGTGTGTGTGGCTATAAATCAACAATAAATTTTGAGCCACTAGACTCGGAGCATTCATTGTGCCTGGATTTTCTGTTGGAATCTTCAATTGAACGAAAAGAACCTACAAAATTCCTTATTGGCGCAGTCGGCAAAATTTTAAAGATTTCATAGAAGCTCCAGGTAAGAAAGGGTGGTCCACACTCACAAATTAAAGTTATTATTGTACGTATTGTAATGTAAAGAGTGCATTATCAATAGCTGTAGTTGTTTGGAATAGATGATATGTTATTGTAGTAAAAGTAAAACAAGTTACAGTTTAACTTATGTATGTTGATTCATTAGAAACCCCAGGGTAAGAAAGATTAGTCGGGTGAGTCATTATAATCATTAAATGATCACCGCGAGAAATATTTTAGTTTTCCGTCAGAGAAGACGTTGTTCGGCGTGACTCATTATAATCATTAAATGGTCACTGTGGAAAAAAATGAGTTTTCTGTCATAGAAAACATTTTTCTTTTGATTTAAGTTGAGAAATATTTTAGTTCTTCTGTCAGAGAAAACTTTGTCCGGTGTGAGTCATTATAATCATTAAATGATCACCGCGAGAAATATGTAGTTTTCTGTCATAGAAAACATTTTTCTAATTAATGGTATCATCTATTCCAAAAGGTAAAAGTATATTTGGGTTTCATCAGAAACATTATTGCATATTGGATATATATTTTTATTGAACATCAGTTCAGATAATTATTGTGTTTCATCAGAAACATTATTGCATATTGATATATATTTTTATTGAACATCAGTTCAGATAATTATTGTGTTTCATCAGAAACATTTGAAAAAATAATTAGATACATAATTCTATTGAACACCAGTTCAAATAACTAGTGTGTTTCACCACAGAAACGTTACGAAATATTGGTACATATTATTTCTTTTTTTTTATTGAACATCAGTTCATGTATTGTTTGTGTTAAATCTGAAACTTTGTAAAGTATTAGAATACAACTATATTTTTGATTGAACATCAGTTTATATAATTGTTGTGAAAAGTATAAAATTTTGTTGAGTTTTAAGTATATTAATGACTAGAAAAGCAAGAAAGTATGTTTTAATTCATACCTCAACTTGATGAATAATTTATGGAATAAAAAAAAAATTGCTGAATTATATATATAAATCAAATGTCATTTAAGCAGAATATCTAAGTAAAGGATATATATATTGTTTTTTTATGTGAAATGTACATTAATTGTTAAAAGATTTATTCATTATTTCACTCGATTGCATAATATTCTTTAAAAAAAGAAGAAGATAATTGATCATATATTCATTTCCTTTTCTGCACGCGTATGACTCATTATGAAAATACGATTTTAACCATTGCTGAGTAGGGATAAAAAAAAAAGTGAGTGATTGCTCAAGGCCATAAGCTGAAGTGTGCATTTTTTTTTATTATTAGAAGTAAAGTGTAATAACGTTTTTTTTTCTTTAGAATACTTTAAGGAATATTATGTCTGCCAAGTAGAACTTGTATTTATGATTATATATATATTTTTTTTGAAGTATCTGATATGTCAAATATGATTACTGATTTTTTATTTTGGCTAAAAGGTTGATTTTCTTTTATTTTTATTTGGATTTATTTTGTGAAAAGGATATAAACACAGATATTTTTTAATTGTTATGATTTATGATGATCTTAAGAATTACATTTTCCAAACATTAGATATTATTTTATGCAGCAGAAAACCTTTCTTATTATTGTAGTAATAACATTTAGTTGAATTGAATTTTGGTCTATCATATGTGCTAAATTTATCATCCAAGGTATTAATTTGCAAATTTTATGCGGAAAGAAATACAAAACATTTATTTTTTTTTAAAAAATAAGACCCACCTGGATTAATTAAGTATAATGTTGTGTTGTGAAAGTAAGAGTTTTATTGATTGATTTAGGATAACTATAGTAAGGGGCGAGATGGCATTTTTAGGAAAGGGATCAAAAGTAGACCTGCAATATATGGCTACGAAAATGGGGGTTGAAGATGTCCTTGGGATGAGAGTGTTTGAGTTGAGAGATGCTATCTTGAATAGTGAATACTTCGACGAGGAGTTTTGTAGAGAATTTTTAAACACTATTATAGAGGAACGAGAGAAAAGAAGAGATAAATTGGATGAGAAGAAAAGGAAAGAAGAGAGGGAACTGGCTGAGAGGAAAAGGAAAGAAGAGAGGGAACTGGCTGAGAGAAAAAGAAAAGAAGAGATGGAAATAGCGGAAAGGAAGAGACGGGCCGATTTCGAGCAGAAGTATGAGGGATATCGAAATGGAGTTCGAAACCCAGAAAAAAAAACTAATCGAGTTGGAAGGAAAAGGTCATTTCGCAAGAGCATGCCTAGACACAGAAGTGTCGATAGATAGAGGCAACAGTGGAAACGAAGTGAGATCAATCTTAGCAGTGAGACCAAACTCAAGGTTGAAGTGGAGGATAGACTCAAGGCTTATGAGGAAGCCAAAGCTGTGGATGAAGGGCGGAAGATGGAAGAAGAAAGAAGAATGAACGAAATAATAGCTTTGGAAGAAGAAATGAGATTGAAAAATGAAAGATGGCTTGTGGAAGAGCAGATGCGACATGTTCAAGAGGAACATGAAACGAGCATGAAAGAACAGAAGTGTTTACCAGAAGAAAGATGTAAAAGAACGAACGAGCAAAATCAATTGTTAAATGAAGAGGAAGAAAAATTTTCCGATGAAGATGGGAGGTAACCTAAGCAATCGAGAAGGTTCTTGTGTCTAAAGGCGAACAAGTTCAGACGCATAGTGCGGATGAATATGCCGTAGCACAATCTGTTGATGTGATGAAAAGATAAAGATGATCTTAATCCCGTTATCCTTAGTAACGAGCGAATGGACTTTGATGAGGATGAAATTGAAGAAGAAAAGCCAAAATTGTGTGTGCCTAAAGGAAAAAGCAAAAATTTAAGCAGAAGGACAGTTGCCGAATTACAACAAAAGTGAATCTAAAAGCCTCAAGCAACATGGTACTTATACCCCAGCACTGGAGTCTTAGACGCGAATATTCGCAGGACAAAAGTGGAATAGGAAAACTAGCGTGGAAACTGACGGATTTTATCAAGCGATATGGTACTGTGAAGATACGACGATCATCGCGAGAAAATCGAAGCACCAGGAAAAGAGTTCGACTTAAATTGAGACCACAAGACAATATCTACCGGGACGGGAAGGTTAGGGGTGAAACCCGACACCTAGACTTTAAGATCGTTGACCCAGCGTGGATGAAGAAGGGAGTTGCACGTAAATTGAGGGAGAAGTGAAATAGAATTTCAGAAACGTTGTTTTAAACGACGTACCAAACCGAAAGTGACCATTCCGGGAGATAATTCCTCGCCTCGTTTTATTTGGGACCGAGGAAAGAGGAGTAGCAGAGACATAATCATAATGTATCTTTACTCTCATTAATATTTTTGGGGGTGTGTTAATATTGTATATGCATAAATGGTAACCGTCATATTCGGTTAAAAGTGAAATTTTTGCAGTTTATTTAGAAAACGTCTGTTATCGATTGATTTATGTATGAGCGTTTTGGAGAATAATGTATTCTTATTCTTATTAATGTTCTTTTTTTTAATGTTGTATATGCATAAATGTTAATTGTCAGATTCAGCTAAAAGTGAAATTTTTGTAGGTTATTTAGAAAACGTCTATATTATTGATTGATTTATGTATCAATATTTTAAAGAAATGTATCTTTATTCTTATTACTGTTTTTTTTTTAATGTTGTATGTGTATGTATGATAACCGTCACATTTAGTTAAAAGTGAAATTTTCATAGTGTATTTGGAAAAGGTCTATTTTTGATTGATTTATGTATTAGCTGTTTTGGAGTATAATGTATACTTATTCTTATTGTTTTTTTTGTTAATGTGATATGCATATATGTTAACTGTAGTTATTCATTTAAAAGTGGAATTTCCATAGGTTGCTAAGAAACCGTCTATCATTGACTTATTTACGTATTTAGCATATTTTTTTTTTACCTGTGTACTCTTAGAACTAATTAAAGAATGTCATTGAGTAGCTTGATATTCATAGTAAGATAGTGCACTCTCTCTTTAACTAAGGTTTAGATGTTATGTGTGTGTGTGACTAACCTTTCTGGTAGCACCTGGTCATTGAAGATAACGCATGTGCTTCCGTTGGTGGGGCATGTAAGATTCGCCCGGAAGTTTAAAATTCTTTATAGGTGGCGCGGCCATCGAGAAGAGGAGACTTGGAGCTGAACGAGACTGGAAGGAAACCAACATGGGGGAGGAAGTGACCAACGTGGTGGAGCGATGAGGACATGGAGTTAACTTAAAATAAATGGGATAGTTGGCGATGATTTAAACAAAATGGTGTTAACAACTTAAAATTAAATGTACATAGTTGGTTACTTTTTAATATGTGATATTATTTGTGTTGTTGTGTGTGTGGCTATAAATCAACAATAAATTTTGAGCCACTAGACTACGGATGGGAAAGCATTCATTGTGCCTGGATTTTCTATTAAAAAGAAATTTGAAAAATAGAATCTTCAATTGCAAACTGAAAAGAACCTTCAAACTTTTTCAGAATTATCTCAAAAGAAGGAAATAGTATTTTTTATGACGAATAATAATACGAAAGCCTCTGTTGTAGAACGATTTAACAGAAGGTTAAAGACAAAAATGTGGAAGTATTTTACGGAAATGAATACAAAGCGTTATATCAATGTTATTGACAAATTAGTCCATAGTTATAATAATACTTGGAACAGAAGTATTCAGATGGCACCCGCTTCTGTTACCGAGGAAAATGAAAAGGAGGCATGAAAAAATTTATATAGAAATCAAAATAAAACAATATCTAAACCTAGATTTCAAATAGTGGATACAGTTCGATATAGCAGAGAGAAATTAATATTCGAAAAAGGATACGAACAAAATTGGACGCGAGAGATTTTTACCATTTATCACATTCTTCGTAGGGAGCCCACTGTTTATAAAGTAAAAGTCTTAACAGGAGAAGTAATTCAGGGTACATTTTATGAACAAGAACTTCAAAAAGTAACGCATTCAGGCTATTATCCTATCGAAAAAATTTTGAAAACACGAAAAAAGAATGGCAAGATTGAATATTTTGTACAATTTTTGGGGTATCCAGAAAAATTTAACATGTGGGTACATGACGTGAAACATCTATAAAGAACGATCCATATCTACTTAGTCATCAGTCGTAAAAATGTCTTTCTACGTAACACTTGTGAGTGATAGCTCCAAGGATTTTTTTCCAGAAAATAAAATTTCACATTTTATCACACAACTTCCTACTCCTATGACTCTAAAGGGAGAATGGGAAATGGGATTAGTTGACTTTATTTATCCTCATACATGGTACAATATAAGAGAAGGTAATAATTTATTCGGTTTTGATCTGAGCGATGGGAAGTTGATAGCTAGAAAAATTCCTCAAGGATGTTCATCCCTGACATTTTAGAGGGAATGTACTAAGAAGATTTTAAGAACAAAATGGAATTTCATTATCATCGTGTTGTCAAAAGAGTGAATATCAAGACAAAAGGACATGCTAAAATCTTTTTAGCTGACGGTGTTTCTGAACTCCTTGGTTTCGAATCTGGTGAAATTAAAGGGAAAGTAGAAAGTCCTTATATCGCTGATCCTAATGCTTCGTTTCCCCTTATATATGTTTATTGTGATTTGGTAGAATCTCAAATTGTGGGTGATATTCAATCTCCCCTTTTGAAAATTGTAAAAGTCGAAGGAAAAGATGGAGAAAAGTGGTGAATTCACACTACACAAGACCTCATTATGTTCCAGTAATACGTCAGCATTCTCAAACAATTGAATTGAATCTTAGATTACATTCAGGTGATTTAGTACCCTTTGAAAGGGGTAGATTTATAGCGGTGGTCCATTTTCGCATGAGACAAATAGTATAAAAGAAAATTAATGGAGGTATAAAGTTCATTCAAGAATCAAACTTTGTGGAATAATGATGCTCGTTCCGTATACTTGTTGTTTAAAGCAATATGAAAACTTTTTCATCGACCAAGCTGGCAATGGACTTTCTTATTATCAAAGTCAATCTTTTCAAAAGGGATATGGTATCGGAGGATGGTTTAAAAGACTATTCCGTTCTGCTCTACCCTTTTTATCCCGAGGAGCCAAATCTGTTGGAAAAGAAGTTTTAAGAACGGGGGCTCAAATAGCGAATGATTTATTAGAAGGACGAAATTTGCAAGAATCAGCTAAAGAGAGGGCAAAGGAAACGTGAAGAATATTAGCAAAGAAGGCAATTAAAAAAGCAGATGATATGCTCGGTAAAGGGAAAGCCTATAAAAGGAAAAAGAAACTTCCAAAGTATACATATCTCATTCAATCGAAAGTAAGGAAGAAGAAAAGACGTGATATTTTTGATACGCAATAAAAATGGCATTTCTTTTGAAGGATTCTCCAGAATGTACGAAATCCGAACTTAATTTATTTGCACTTCCGCCTACCCAAACGGTAATTGAAAGAGGTCATTGGGTTCAGTTTCATCCAATAGCAAACGTATCTGACGGAGGACGTATTGAATTTGTCATTTCAGGAAGCGGTGAAGAGTACCTTGATTTATCTCAAACTCAACTTTATGTTAGAGCAAAAATTTTATAAAGTGATGGAAAACAAATAACAGAAGAAAATAAAGTCGGCTCCGTTAATCTTTTCCTTCACTCTTTATTTTCTCAAGTGGATATTAGTTTAAACGAAAGAATCATTTCATCTAGTAGTAATACTTACGCTTATAGAGCTACCATAGAAACTCTTTTAAACCATGGGTATTGATTAGTTTGCACCGATTCATTTACACACATTAATTAAAAATCTCTAAAAGATTCATTACACCACACACAAAATGGCGAGACTAAGATAAAAGGAATTTTATTAGAGCGTTCTCCATACGCTCTCTTCTTACTCTGTTTACACATACACTGTTTACACACTGTTTTTTCACACACTAGCGCCCTCTCGCGACAAATATGCACCTGTTGTTGTGGGCGTCACAAGAACCATTTGTTCAACACTGAACATCCACCCCCGGGTTGAATGGCACATTCAACAACTTTCACATAACACAATGCACAAAACCAATGATACACATAATACAAAGACAATAATACTCAATACAGAAAACACTAATACTCAATAAGTAATCGTTCAATACACTAAAGATAAAGTACTCAAACACACAAATTGAATTGAAAAAATACACAAATTTGAAATTTTCACATACATTATATTCACTTGAAAAAGGTAAAATACAAAGTTTAGTTATTGGACGTTTAAAAATTCCATTTTTAGTTTTCACTAACACTACTCGAATTTTATTATCTTTACCATGATACACTTCAAGAATTCTACCAAGAGGCCAATTACACACGGGTAAATTATCCTCTTTCAGAATTACCATATCATGTATTTTTACATTATTCTTTTCAAAATACCATTTATTTCGATTCTGAAGTGTACTCAAATACACTGCTCAAAACAATTAGGGGAGCACATGATTTTAACAAAAGTAAGCAAAGATGTATACCAATATGTAACATAAAAAGAATCATCCATAATTTAAAGCCTACCAGGAAACGGAAGGAGAAAACTTTATATGCAAATCAAAGTTTATGACGTCAAAAACCAGAAAAAGGAGATAAGGGCAGAAATCGGGACGTTGCAGAAACATCTGTTTTATTGCCGTAACTGTGAAATTCGATTGCGCAGTATTTTTTGAGACAAGGTTACACGCTTGAGAATGTCTCAACAACGTGATTTACCGGAAGCCCCCCATGGCATGGCGTGTTATAGGCAGACTGGAATCCGGGCAAACACAAACAGTGTCGCGGACGCTGTTGGAGTCGCCAAAAGTGTTGTTGCAAGGCTGTGGAATCGATTCCAAGAAACAGGAAATGTTAGACGTCGACCAGGGGCAGGTCGGCCACGCGCCACTACATCAACTGATGACCGGTATATACAGTTAACAGCCCGTCGAAACAGAACAGAGAATGCTACGCAGCTGCAAAGACAGTTGCTCTTGGCAACAGGACAAAGGGTGTCCAGCCAAACAGTACGTAATCGGCTTCATGAGGGAGGGCTCTATGCACGTAGGCCAATGGTCTGCATTCCGTTGACCCCACGCCACCGTGCGGCCCGAAGAAGATGGGCTGATGAACATCGAGATTGGGAGCAACATGATTGGAGCCAAGTGCTGTTTACAGACGAGTCTAGATTCAGTCTAGAGTGTGATACCCGACGTGTTCTTGTATGGAGGGACATGGGCACTCGAAATAACCCCGCATTCGTTCGTGAAAGGTCACAATACAGAAGAGCTGGTTGGATGGTATGGGGTGGAATCAGCATAGGCGGACGTACGGACCTGCATATTATTCGGAATGGTAAATTTGACGAGCCGAAGGTATGCAGACGAGATACTTCGACCTCATGTCATCCCTTACGCTGGAGCCATTGGAGATTCCTTTGTTTTCCAGGATGATAATGCCCGACCGCATAGAGCTCGTCTGGTGGAAAACATGCTTGAAGCTGAAACAATACAGCGTATGGAATGGCCAGCGTGCTCTCCTGACCTGAATCCAATCGAGCATGTTCGGGACATGCTCAGACGACGCATTGCTGCGCGACCAAGGCCGCCTGCTACGTCCGAGACTTGGAGATTGCACTTCTTGAGGAGTGGAACAGTATTCCCCAAAGTCTGATCGATAACCTCATCGCATCCATGGCAAACAGGTGTGCAGCAGTCTTAGCTGTTCGAGGAGACCACACGCCCTATTAAAACTCATGCATCATGTCTAAATAGTACCTTTTTTATCGTTTACATGTAACCAAATTGTTGCCCTAATTCATCTTTTAATGTTTTTTCCATAATTTTCAAAGAATTAAAGCTTAATTCCAAATTTTTTACGCCTTTTTTCTGTATTGCGCATTGATACGCGTGTACTATGCATTGTATGCCAATACATGGCTGTCTCACACGGTTTTCTTCACTTTTTTGCTTGCTCCCCTAATTGTTTTGAGCAGTGTAATTATTTGACCAACGTTTCCAAATATGTTGCACAATTTTTGTTTGTTTTTGCCACACTTTTAACCTATTATCAGACACTTCAGTTAAACTTGGCTCCGCAATGGCTGTGATGGGACGACCAACTAGGAAATGACCAGGAGTCAAAGCGTCAAAATCGCCAGGGTCACACGACAAGGGGTAGAGGGGACGTGAATTGAGAACTCCCTCAATTTGGTTAAGAATGGTTAGAAATTCTTCGTATGTAAATCTTAAATTACCCATTACACGCCTGAGGTGATATTTGACGGCCTTCACTCCAGCCTCCCACAGGCCTCCGTGATTTGGAGCTCTTGGGGGAATAAAGCTCCACTCAACACGTTCTTCACACAAAAATTTACTCAAATTACTAACACAATTACTCATAATTTCTCTAAGTCTTTTTAACTCTAACTGTGTGCCAACAAAATTGGTAGCGTTGTCTGAAAATATACGCTCCGATTTTCCTCGTCTGCAAAAAATCGCTTTAACGCTGCAATAAAAGCCTCACTAGATAAATCAGTAACTATTTCGAGGTGACACGCCTTTGTCACCATACACACAAAAATGCACACATAGACTTTATTTAAAACTCCCTTTCTTTGATTAGGATATTTAATCCAGAAATGTCCACAAAAATCTATTCCCACCTTGTTAAAGGGAAAACTCTGAGAAATTCTCTCGGCTGGTAATTGACCCATAATTTGTGAACAAGTAACGGGTTTTGCCTTAAAACAAATTATACAGTTATTTACAAGTTTTCTACACATATTACGACCATTTAATGGCCAGAACCTTTGTCTAACAATAGACAGTAAGGTTTGTGGACCAGCATGCAAATGTCTCTTGTGAGTCATTTCAAGAATTAAATTTGTTAATCTGTGATTATTAGGAAGAATTATCTGGTGTTTTTTATCAAAACACAATTTACTGTGGGCCAGTCTACCTCCTACTCGGAGCACATTTTCGGAATCTAAGAATGGTGAGAGATTTCTAATCTTACTTTGAGGGTTAACCATACCCTTACAGGACAAATCTTTTATTTCCGAGTTGAATTCCATTTGCTGGACCAGCTTCACAAGGGTAATTTCAGCTCGTTGAATTTCACACATCCTTAGTGGCCCAATTTGTTTGTTGGAGGGCCTTTTGCAATTATTGATGAACCTGTAAATATAACTGAAAATACACAAATTTTTCTGAAAATTATTAGATACAGAGAGGATATGGTTCAAAAGGTTGTTGTCTAAAATCACAGTCAAAGTTTTTCTCTCAGTAGGTTTTAATTCCTCCAAATAGGCACTTTCATCACTAAGTAGCACATTGTTGCTCACAGGAACAGTATTTCCTTCTTGTAGGAAACTCGGTCCTTTCCACCACTTTTCACAGTTTATCAGTGAATCAGCACTGATGCCTCTCGTTAGAAGATCTGATGGATTGTCCTTTCCAGGACAATGACGCCATGAATCTTTGTCTGTTAAAGATCGTATCTCTTTCACTCGGTTGGCGACGAAAACCTTCCATCTGTTGCTGGGACCTTGAATCCAACTCAAGGCTATAGTCGAATCTGTCCAAAAGTAGTTGGTTGTAGATATTTCCTCATTGAGAACACGTGAGACTTCTTTCGCCAACCTCGCAGCAAGCAACGCTCCCATTAGCTCCAAACGTGGAAGGGTTAATACCTTTAGAGGAGCCACACGGCTTTTGGAAGCTAAAAGATGTACCGAGGTTTTGTCAAAGGTTCTCAATCTAACATACGAAACAGCTCCATATGCCTTAATACTAGCATCTGAGAGCGTATGTATTTCACACTCAGGACAGTTCACACTATCACATTGCAGGGCATATCGAGGAATCTGAAGTTCACATAAGAAAGACGCTTCCGAACACCATTGTTCAAACTTCTCTCTAATATCAGGCAGCAACTCTTCGTCCCAGTCCGTTTTTCTCTGCCATATTTCTTGGAACAAAATTTTAAATCTTATGGTGAAGGGGGACGCAAATCCCAAGGGATCAAATATCCTGCCTGCAGCCATCAACAAAAATCGTTTAGTGTTCTTTTTTTTTTGAAGGAAGTCTAAGAGACTGGTCAGACGAAGACTGAGATAGTCTTTTTGAGGATGCCATAAAAGCCCCAAAACACGATGTGGATGGTTCACGAAATCGTTCATATTTAAATGATCAAAATGTTCCAACTGCCATTGCTTCATTAACTCACAGTCATTTGAAATCCACTTCCGCAGGTTCATTCCTGCTTCACTCATGATTTTTGCCGCCTTGCTCGACAAATCGAATGCTGATTTTGCATCATCTTCACCAGTGATGAGATCGTCCACATAAAAGCAATGATCAAGTGTCCGCACAGTATCAGGATACTTTTCCATGTACTTCCCTATATGCGTCTTAATCGTTGCAGCCAAAAGAAACGGAGACGCGTTCACGCCAAAAAGAACTCGATTAAATCTGTACACCTGCACACCATTTTCGCCGTCATCTATAAGGAACCGTACTACATCTCTATCCTTTGGAGCCAAAGAAATTTGAAGAAACGCTTTTTCCACATCAGCTAAAACAGCTATTTTGTTCGAACGGAAGGAGATCAATAGGTCTAAAATATTAGGGTTCAAATTGACTCCATGGAAAAGGCAGTCATTTAATGAAAGTTGTTTTTCTTCATGAGCACTAGCGTCAAACACTAGTCGCAGTTTCGTTGTGAGAGATTCGTTTTTAATTATCACTTGGTGAGGAAGATAAAACACAGGGTTATTCGTTGGAATAAAGGGATTTGTTACCTTCTCAATTATTCCCACATCCAAATAATTCTTCAAGACCTTACAATACTCAGAATACAACACCTTATCCCTTTGCATTTTTCTCATAAGACTTCCAAGTCGTCTTTTCGCTAAACTAAAATTATCACTTAACTCATCACTATCTCTTTTCCACGGGAGTTCTACCTCATATCTACCATTTTTAAAATGTACTCTCTGCTTAAACATTTCAAAGCTAACGTCCTCCTCACTACTACAATTCTCGTTTTTGACACCAATCGATTCTAACTCCCAAAAAAGACCTTAATGTTGTATTTAAATCACTATCTCTAATTAATCCACAATGAATATTGTTATCCCTCACCTCATCTCCTACACTTCCGCTAACTACATATCCAAAAACAGTATTTTGTAAAAGTAGTCTTGAATCTCTCCACAATAAATTTGGCCTGGTCTCAGTAATTCGTAAAATATTTCCGCGCCTAACAACACATCAATTTTACCAGGAATATTAAATTTATAATCGGCTAGTTTAATTTCGTTTGGCATATCTAGCGACACATTTATTATTTGTGACGGAGTCAAATCGGTTATCCTTCTTACAACTAATAAATTTAGCTCCTTTTTGAAACTTATATCACCGTTAAATATGGAGGTCGTAACTCCTCCATTTATTGTCATTGTTGACTCATTTAAACAAGATACTAGCAAATTAATTTTCTCATTTTTTAATTGTAATCTATCTGCACAGTCTTTCGTAATGAAGTGTGACTGACTCCCTACGTCCAAAAGCGCTCTTACCTCATGTAAAAAGCCATATTTGTCCCTTAAGAAGCACTGGACGCTACTCAGTAAAACGGCTCGCGTTTTATTCTTTAAAAAGCTGGTTGCTACGAACGACTTGTTTTCATTTTCACCTTGGGGTGGAACGACGCAATTCGATCCTCCCGGTCCCCCGAACACATCTGCGAGCGGGTTGAGAACTGACCTTTGAACTGTTTGGTTGAGGGCGACAGACTCTTTGTCCTTCTTAGGAAAGTGAATCAAGCAATTGTGCGGTTTCCCACAAAAACAATTTTTCGCACAGCAGGTTTTCACACTACAGTTAGGGGAAAAGCACTTGAAACACAAATGATTAGCCTTTACGAAATCCACTCTTTCACTGACGCTGAGAGATTTAAATTTTGAGCATGAATACAGTGGGTGGAATTCTCGTGATTTGCAACAAAAACATTTCACATTTTTAACAGAAGACAGATTTACGCTTGAAATATTTTTTGCTCCACGATGATTATAGGTCTCATTACGTTTAAACTTAGGAAATAAATTCTGTTCTCTAATTTTTCCCTTGGATGATATAAAAATATCACACTCGCGAGCTAGATCTTGTGGCTTAAACCACATTTCGCCCTGCTTAATGCTAATATGCGTATTTAATTCTCGGTCTAATGTCTCTATTATCTTATCTGAGATTACTAACTCACAAACTGACTTGAAATCATTGACCTCCCGTAATTGGCAATAGTAATTAAAATTCGCACTTAATCTAGACGCGAATTGAACATAACTCTCGCTAGGTAATTTTTGGGCCTTTTTAAATTGATTTAAACATTCATAGGGGGTCGGTTGAAATTCTTTTAACACAATTGCCTTCAACTTATTATAGTCACTTAAATCTTCATCTCGAAGATAAATCATTAAGTTATTTGCCTTTTCTCCTAAAATATTCAAAAGAATTTCGGGTTTTAATTTTTCAGGAACACTTTTAGTTTTAAATGCCTTTTCTACAGATTGAAAAAAAAAAAAATAAATTAAATGACTCTGCTCTTAGGGGTACCAGGATTGTTAAGGTTTTGATACTTTTAATCAAACTTTCAATATTACACTCGGTTGTAATTAATTGATTTTCATTTTGTAAAGGTAAACTTTTGCCCGATTGATTATGTAATTTCGCTATTTCTAACTCCTTCTCTAACTGTGACAGTTTAATTTTTTCAATTTCTAGTCTATTTTCGTTTTCATTTCTTCTATTTTCGTCTTCATTTCTCCTATCATTTATCTCCTCCAACACACAATCAACAATAGCCTGATACGTTTCCTTATCATTTTTATAAATCTCACTCTCCTGTATTAATTCTCTTAAATCTAGAACTTTAGCATTGTCTGGAACAACTAATTTTAATTCATCCGCAATACTCCTAAGTTCATCCTTTTTAAATTTACCTATACTCATTTTCACAAAGTAAAGTTATCTCAATCACCAATGAAACCAAATAAACCACAATTTAATTATCTAAGCCACAAATCAAAGTTAACTCAACCTCAAATTAAAGTTATCTTAACCACACATGAGACACATATAATCACAATAATTATCTCAAAACACAATTAAAGTTAACTCAACCTCAATTTAACACTTATAAATCACAAAAACTATCTCAAACACAAATTAGACACCTATAAATCACAAAATAACTATCTCAATCACAAATTAGACACCTATAAAACACAAAATAACTATCTCAATCACAAATTAAAGTTATTTTAACCACTTATGAAACACATTATATTTTTCTCAAAACACAAAATATAGTTAACTCAACCACAAATGAAACACTTATAAATCACAAAAACTATCTCAAACACAAATTAGACACCTATAAATCACAAAATAACTATCTCAATCACAAATTAGACACCTATAAATCACAAAATAACTATCTCAATCACAAATTAAAGTTATTTTAACCACTTATGAAACACATATATTTTTCTCAAAACACAAAATATAGTTAACTCAACCACAAATGAAACACTTATAAATCACAAAAACTATCTCAAACACAAATTAGACACCTATAAATCACAAAATAACTATCTCAATCACAAATTAAAGTTATTTTAACCGCTTATGAAACACATATAATTTTTCTCAAAACACAAAATATAGTTAACTCAACCACAAATGAAACACATATAAGTCACAAAATAACTATCTCAATCACAAATTAGACACCTATAAATCACAAAATAACTATCTCAATCACAAATTAAAGTTATTTTAACCACTTATGAAACACATATTTTTCTCAAAACACAAAATATAGTTAACTCAACCACAAATGAAACACATATAAGTCACAAAATAACTATCTCAATCACAAATTAAAGTTATTTTAACCACTTATGAAACACATATATTTTTCTCAAAACACAAAATATAGGAAAATTGAAGACTGACCTCTCACCAAGTGATAACTTTCTCTCCACTAAAAGGACGCTTCCTTTCTTTTCATTCGTGATCGTTGAGTATACTACAATTCCTTATTTTCAGTCCCGGCCATCTCGGGCTCTGACGGACCATTGTTTAGTTTGCACCGATTCATTTACACACATTAATTAAAAATCTCTAAAAGATTTATTACACCACACACACAAAATGGCGAGACTAAGATAAAAGGAATTTTATTAGAGCGTTCGCCATACGCTCTCTTCTTACTCTGTTTACACATACACTGTTTACACACTGTTTTTTCACACACTAGCGCCCTCTGGCGACAAATATGCACCTGTTGTTGTGGGCGTCACAAGAACCATTTGTTCAACACTGAACAGGTATGACAGCAAGATTTCACAGCTTACATCTCAAGTTTATTATAAGGATACAGCGGGTCGAATGAGTATATATGACGAAGATAAGGATCCAAATGAAGGATTCAACAAACGAGTTTCATTATTCAAAAACAGCACGACTGTTGATATGATGGGGCGACTTCATGTAGATTTGTTTAATCAAGATAGACTTTTGCTTAACCTAGTGGATTTAAAGATTAAACTCATTAGAAGTAAAACAGAATTTTGCTTGATGGGAGATGGGGATTATAAAGTGGTTTTTGATCACATCTCTCTCTTTGTAAGAAAAGTACGTGTAAATCCAGTTCTCATAGGACATGCGAAAGCTTTAGAAAAAGCAACAGCTAAATACCCCATCGATAGAGTTGTATGTAAAGTATTTTCTATCCCTCAATCCAGCTATTCTTTCATTCAGGATAACGTTTTTTCGGGGCAGATGCCCAAACGATTGGTGCTGGCTTGCGTGGATAGTGATGCATTTAACGGAAACTACCAGAAGTCTCCCTTCGAATTCAACCATTATTATATGAACTTTTTAGGAGTTTATGTAGATGGTCAACCTATGCCTCATCAACCATTAGAACTAGATTTCGAAAAAGATAACTACATTAGAGCATACCAGAATCTATTCTTAAAGTCTGGAGGTCTTTATTTATCGAGAACTGAGTTTCCTAAAGGATATGCTTTATATCTGTTTGATTTATCACCTGATTTATGTGATGGGGAACATTTCAATTTGATCAAGCACAGTAACTTAGGAATAGAATTAAAATTTAATATATATATATATATATATATATATATATATATATATATATATATATATATATATATATATATATATATATATATAAAGCTCTAGAACAGACCGTTTCATTAATAGTTTCTACCGAATTTGAGTCCCTGATTGAAATCAACAAAACAAGAAACGTGCTCTTCGATTTTGAAAGCTAATGTATGCCTCACAGATTCATCGAACTTTGTCTAGAGATAGAGATGCATCAAGATATTTCATTGGAGTTTTCCCATCAGACGAAATACCTCTTCCAAAAGAACGTGCTACCACACATAGTTGTAAATACTGATACACGTGACCAAGAAAGATCACACTGGTTGGCGATGCATATTAAAGACAAGAACACTTTAGAATTTTTTGATTCTTATGGATTCCTACCAGAAATGTACGGGTATCATATTTCTAAGTATTCTGAACAGTTTACGAATGTGGAATGGAATAAGAAATCCATCCAAAGTCTCACATCAAATGTTTGTGGACTTTATTGCATGTATTTTATTTTTAAAATAAGCCAAGGTTATTCTATGGAATATGTGTTATATGAATTCTCTCGTTGTAAACTCAATGATTTTCGACTGTATCAATATTTTAAGAAAAGATATAATGTAAGATTAAATTTTAGATGGTGAATAATATATATATATATATATATATATATATATATATATATATATATATATATATATATATATATATATATTTCTTATATTTTGTGTTTGTGTTATTATTTTTGTACGACAACTATAATTTAATTTTTATTACAAACGTATAATATTGTTTGATGTTTAATGATTAGTATGAATAAAAAAAAAAAATACTATATTATTTTACTTTCTGAAATAAATAAGAACTAAACAAAGTATAAATTGAAAAGAAAAAGCAATTTATTTAGGAACAAAAAATTACACTTAATATTCTATCCATGATGAAGGTTTTCCCATACAATATTTTTGTTTTCAGATATTTATTCTTAATATAGCTTGAAGGAAAATTTTTTCTTTTTAAAACTTCATTAAAAAATTCAAATCCAAAAGGTTTTTTTCCTGTCCCTTGCTAGATGAGTAATCAGATTTATAATATTTGTATTGCGTATAATTTTTCCATCCACTATTAGCTCTTTATCGGGTGTCCGGTATATTTCTCCTTGATTTTGCTGGATAAAGTTTAAAATTTTCATTGGGATATTTTTGCATTTCACTGGGGCTACACTTCCTATCTCCTCTTCAATTGTATCAGCGCTTGTTTCCTCTTTGGGACGGGTTTTAAAATGCTCTTTTGCTGATAAGCTTGTAAGGGTATTTATCTTATCTTCAACCCTGTCTGCAGACTGATTTTGATAATTTTCTTGTTTTGTGTCCACTGTCTCAATGATACCAGGATTTTTACTAGGATAGGGAAAGTTTACAAACTTCTGAAGAATTTGAAGATAAAGAGTTGCTTTTTCTTCGTCGGTGATATTTTTCCGTTGAAGAATGGTATGCATCTGTTTATCTAGTGTAGACAATTGGTCCTGAGCAAATGTTCGAAGTCCCTCTTCCGGAACAAGCATAAGTTTCTTAGTATGCTCCATTAAATAGAGAAGATAAAACCGAAAGGGCAGCGGTTATTAAGAAACTAAGGAATCCTTCCCCCTTTTGAACTAACAAATGCCTTTTCTTATATAAAGGAATAGATCTATCTCCCAACTTCCGTACGACCGTTTTAAAGGGGGTCAGATTTGACTTCTGGCGTTTGGTCAATGGAACATTACCTTTTAAAGTGTTCATAGCACATTCACATATGGCCTTTATCAGAGAGTTTGGACATTTTCGCAAAATCTTTTTCTTACTTTTACTTTTAGTTAAAAGTTTTAAATGCTTAACATGTTGCTTAGTCGACACGGTTAAAGCGAATGTCGTATACCATACGTTTCAATCCTTTAAATACTATATTTTAACACACAGAATAAATATTACGGTAAAATGTATTATTTCTGCGAGCAATTATGATCGAGGGACATAAACAATGTTTTTATCCCCAGGGAAAAAATATTCGTAGTACGCGTAATTCATCATCAGTTTCAGGTTTCAAATCGATAAATAAATATCCATATGAACGAATTGTTGCATCGTTGTAGCTTTCAAGAAAAAAATTTTGATTTTGAAGGATACATTTGTCTAGCTAAACAAGAAATCTGTTGTTTGTCTTTAACGCTTTTGAAACAGCATAAATAAGAAGCATTTGAAGAAACATTTCTCATTTCTCGACCCTTATAAAAACTGTTTTGAACAATAAAGATAACAGATATATTTTTATGATGACTTCCCTTTGTAAGTAAATTTGATAATTTTTTATTCTCATCACCCAGTTCACTCATTAAATCATCTATTATTATAAGAACATCTCTCATATTTTCTATATCATGGGGTATATACCTTCAGGAAATTCAACATCAAGTATTTCATTAAAAAGTTCTTGATAAGCACCATAACACCAAATGATTTTTGAAGGGATTGGTTTAATCAATTTCGTATCTAATAAACGTTTTACAAAGTAAGTTTTACCAGAATTAGACGGACCACATATTAGCATAGAAAAGGGATGTTTTATGTAAGGAAACTCCATTGCAAATGAAAAAAATATCTCTAAAACTGTTATTTTATATGTATATGCTTTTAAAAATTTATCTTAGAAGTAAATTATACAAAAGTACAAAAAAAACCCATGAAATAAAATAAATATATTTTATTTATGCACAAAATATCGAATTTAAAATGAGATAAACAATTCGTAATAAATCCAACCCGAATAATACAATTTTTAGAAATAGATTTATGCAGAATTAAATATGCATACAGAATTATATAAAGGGTGTTTTTTTGAGAGGTATAGAACTTTAAATTGCAATAAAACAACGATGTATTATTCGATTGACATGAATTTTTTTTATTCGAAAGACAATCTTGTGGCATTACATTTTAAATATGATTTCTGGCATAGGACTGCCACGGCTGCCTCGGATGTAGTCAAATCTGGACGTCCAATTTTCGATGACTTTTTCCAGCATTTGTGGCCGTATATCGGCAATAACACGGCGAATGTTGTCTTCCAAATGGTCAAACGTTTGTGGCTTATCCGCATAGACCAATGACTTTACATAGCCCCACAAAAAATAGTCTAGCGGTGTTAAATCACAAGATCTTGGAGGCCAATTCACAGGTCCAAAACGTGAAATTAGGCGGTCACCAAACGTGTCTTTCAATAAATCAATTGTGGCACGAGCTGTGTGACATGTTGCGCCGTCTTGTTGGAACCACAGCTCCTGGACATCATGATTGTTCAATTCAGGATTGAAAAAGTTAGTAATCATGGCTCTATACCGATCACCATTGACTGTAACGTTGTGGCCTTCATCGTTTTTGAAGAAGGATTCCACCAGCCCATAAAGCGCACCAAACAGTCAGTTTTTCTGGATGTAACGGTGTTTCGACATACACTTGTGGATTAGCTTCACTCCAAATGGGACAGTTTTGTTTGTTGACGTAGCCATTCAACCAGAAGTGCGCTTCATCGCTAAACAAAATTCGCTTATGAAAATCGACCATTATTTTCGAAATAAAATTGCACAATTTGAAAGCGTTGTTCAGGCGTGAGTCTTCATGATGAATTGCCAAACCAAACTGAGAATAAATCACTTGACAGCTGTTAAATCGGTCGCCATCTTGGAAAGTAATGCCAACTTAAACTTCTATACCTGGAAAAAAACACTCTGTATATATGCAGAAAAATATACAATGATAAATTTCAAGCGAAAAGTTAATTAACTTTGTCCACAGTTAATAGAATAATGTCCTAAAGCCAAAGTATTTATTTTATTATTTAGCAAGAACCTTTTTTCATCATGAGCAGAATGGGCAAGCTTGTTGAGAGTGATACTGTAAATATTATGATTTACACATCTAATTAGATTCATTGAGGTATACAAATTAAAGTCTTCTAGTAGGCACCTACGGTAATCTTCAAAATCAATTTTTTTCTGCAAAGTTGATTTCTTTACACCTTAAATTTTTCTTATCAAATGACATTACCCTTTTTTAAAGGAATACATTTTCGAACGCAGACCTATAAATTCGGTCATTACTTTACCGCAATTTTCATCTTTCATTTTACCTAAAACTTTTTTGTTTATAGGAGGAATCCCATATATTTTATTTGTTGGGTATTCTGAAGTATCAAAGAGATTTATATTTTTTTTTAATATCACTATAAATATCATCGCATTTTACATCGTAAATGAAGCTATCGGTATCGGTATATAAAAGTTTTACATTTTCTCCGTAGCACGCTTTCATCTTATGGTAATGAAACTCGTACATCAAAGTCTTGGAAATGTCGAGTATCGACATCCGTACTGCTATGGGCTTGTTCAATGTTAGTGAGGTTCTCCCCATATGAAAAGCTACTAAATTCTCACCGAAAATTGTCCTATCTTTAAAATTGGGTTTATAGATATAATTTTTTGCCTTCTCCTCATTACTGCACAGTCGAATATCCACACGCTTTCGTATGTTTTCCATCGTTTTCCCAAAAATTGCATTATTCATTAATTTGTAGAAATTTTTCTCGAATTCGTTCTCAGCTTCAGTGCGGAATTGCGTATTCATTTTTATATATGGCTGAAGCCAGGATTCTTGAAGAAATTCTAAAATTTTATGCACCTTTTTTAAAACTAAGCCCAATTTTAAATATTGTTTTAAATTCCTGATATGCACTACATAGTTTGTTCTAGGGTATATTGTGGTTAATAATCTCTTTTCTTTATATCCGGGGAGTACTGAAGATTCAGGGGCTAATGGTAAATCCGAGTGATAATCATGCAGAGATTCCGGATATTCTAAATCCACTTCCAGGATATATCCTTTTTCACCATTCTCATCGATATGATCGACATCTAAGAAATCAACCCACTTAAAATTATTCAAAGGAAGTGGTTGACTCATAGCCCAACCGTAAAGATTATTAGCATCCAAGTATAGTAAAAAGTTTGGCGGTTTACTAGGTTCAAAGTTTGGGAGAAACTTATTATTTGCTCTTGCATACCGATTAGAGCATTGTGAGATCCCACCCCGTATACCCTTTTCTACGAATAAATACATATCATAGTCAATCAGCAATTCAATTTTTACTTTGGTCACAGTTTCAGCATTGAGTCCCATGAAAGACCTGGTGCACGGTATAATACCACACTGGATCCAAATTGTAAGCTTTCATGCACACGCTACGAAAATTCTCAAAAATGTCGCTTAAAAGAAGAACATCGGTTTTTACATACAAATCTGAATAATCCCCTAAATTTTTAATGTTAAATGCATTCCACACGTGATTTGCATGCTGATAATCATCATCGGTTATATCTTCATCGTTGAGACGACTGTAAAATTTCTCTTTGGGGGGTAAACATGTATCATTCAGTTTTTCAACATCTGATACATAATCATAAGGGAAACATCCTTTTCTCATAAGCAGTGATACTTTATCATCTGGAATAAATGATCTCACATTTCTAAATTGATTAGATTTTAGATTTTTTACCAATTTCTCCAAACTACTAGGCATAAATCTACAAGAATCTAAAAACCTTATAGAGAATCTTTTACTAATTTTTTTGGAAAAAGAAATGTATTTTTCAGTCTTTTCAGGTATCCCATTTATATCATAATTATCATTCCCAAGCTCTTTGATGAACAAATGGGAATCATAACCGGATAAATTATGAAATATAATAGGTAGAAAGTTTGGTACTTTAAATTATACGAGTCATGTGCAGGACCTCTGTAAACACCTGTTAAGTGGCAGTGATGGCGCACTTTCCAGTCCTCTTTCGTGAAAGGACCATCGCAGATATAACAATGAGTAGAAGAAGCGTCAGCATCTTGCTGCTCTTTCGTGAGGGGGATCATAGGCTTTTTATTTGAATAAAGATATTCAATTTCTTTTGCTTCCTTCGTCACAACTTCCATAAAAACCTTAGCAGCATCGCTTCCTATATATATAAACAATAGGATATTTATATACACCATTCATATAGCATATATAAATACAAAAACTATGTGGTTCATGTTTTTGATATTTCACCGTAAAAGAGTTTACAGAAGAAGGTTCACAAGATGAGATTGGCTTTGTAAGACATTCAAAGTCTGCGTAAGCAACGAATGGGATTTTTACAGAGTGCTGAAAATTTTTTAAAAATAGCAATTTCTCTTTGGGCATTTCAATTCTTACACTATCGTGTGAATTACAATTTGTCCTATGTTTTATAAAAATATTTTCTGAAATAAAATGTTGCAAGCAGCGACGGCAGATATATGTCTTATGGTCGAAATTGCTCAGTTGACTTGAAACAAGTCTAGATAAAGATTTTATCCAGCAATAATGAGAATTACTACTTGAATTTTTTACATACATCAGGTCGAGATGCTTATTCCTTTCAATTTAACCCACAGAGGAAACACTATTTTTTTCATTTAAACCGTACACATTTATGGTGTATTATTCTTTTCTTCAAATTTCTTTATATCTTTTAAGGGAGTCGGGAAGTTTATTCCAGTGAGTATTCCTAAAGAGTTAGAATAATTACTATATTGTTGTGTGCGGTATGTGTATGCTCCTTCACCGGGAATAGTGCGGATAGTAGGGCCCATTTAAAACAAAGATTATCATCGTTTTGAACATTTATCACAGCATGTTTCGTTTTTATTATAGCTGGTAAATCAATAAATGAAGAAGCATGTAATGCAGTGCTTCTCAAACTTCTAATACTGACGCCCCCTTTTTAATCACGATTTTTATCTCGCCCCCCTTACACATTAATAATATACTGAATGCAATAATAATGCCCTTTGACGCTAAAGCAAAAATTTTTATTATAAACCGTACAAATTCATGACATAAGTATTAAATTTTGTATATGTTACTTTTAAGCCAAAAAAAAAAATGTAATAGTATAATTATTATGTTATTTTTCCTTTCTCTAATTTTAAATTGGAACATATTGCAAAATGCAGTAGTTGCTTAGAAGAAAAAATATAGATATAAGCTAAATATAGAAAAATAACTCAGAGGGTCAATTTCCAATCATAAGCATTCCTTTGAAAAACTTTGCTCTGCAAGACAAGCCCATGGAAGTCGCTAATACTTATTAAACTTGTTCTTAATTTAGTATTAATAAATTAGTTATAAAATAATCTGTTAAGCATTGATACATTAAAAGTATACCGGCTGAAGTAGCCACTCTTTGCACTTCATTTCTAAGAAAATAAAACATTATTGATATAATCGCTGAATTGTAAGGAGAGTAAAGCCAAGTGCGCGACAATGTTTACAAAAATGTAAAATGATTTTTTTAAATGATTGCTCAGATTATAATTAGTTTTAAGCGAACTGTAATTTTAAGCCTCACAGAATTAGCATTTAGAATTGATGTTGAATAATGAACACTAAAAGAAATTCTGATAAAGAATAATTGTATTATTTTTAATATTTAAAGCGAAAAGACTTCAACATGTTTTAACCCTGGAGCAGGCACGCACTCGATACTAATGGCCGAGCGGGGTTAATGAGTCGCCCCAATCTTTTTTTTTATAATTATTTTTATAGTACACAATAAAAATCGTAATTCCAGTGAACAATTTAATAAAGAGAAAATATACTTATCTACTTTCAAGGACACAGAAAATATTTCGGAAAAAAAAGTTATCACACCGGGAACTCATTCAAAACAAGTACCTTAAGATTGTAAAAAAACTTTTGTCACTCCAAAAAAAGAGGGAGATATGTGGCAAATATATTTTAGTTCACGTTAAGACTGTCAAACAGGACTGTATCAGGGCCATTGGTAACAATTAAACAGTTCGGGCAGAATTACCGATTTCGTGCACTCTGTGCTCAGCGTGACCGCTCCCGAATTAGAAGTGTATTTATTACAACATGGATGTTCTAAACAAATATGTAAAACGTTTTTCGTTATCATAAAAATCATAAAAATATTTTACAAGGAAAAAGGCGCAACAGAAATAGTTTATTTACAACTTCTCTAAATGAAAAAAACAAATACATAAGAGCAGGGACGTAACTAACTGTACAAGTAAGTTCGACGGTCAAACCGCAGTAAATACATTCTGCTGCCTACAGCTGATGGCAATACAACAGGGATGAATTGTTTATCTTCCTAAATTTTTTTTTGATTATGGGTCTGGGTTTTGTTTTTTCTCACGCAATAAAAAAAATCTCTCATCATGGGATTACAGCAAATCAAATAAAATGTGTTTTATTTGGTTATAGTATCAAAAAAAAGATATATAATGAGGTTTTGAAGTAGAAGCTTTCATTTTTCATGACGTAATATCGCAGATGATATATATAAATTATATCAGTGTAAATGTGTATTTTTTTATTATGTCAGAAAGTATTTTGTTTTACTTCATTCCAGTAAATAATTTTTTTTAATCTTTTATTTTCGATATGCTCGCGCCCCCCTTGTAGGTTTATCGCGCCCCCCCCAGAGGGGCGCGCCCCACAGTTTGAGAAACACTGATGTAATGGGTTAAATTTGTTAACTCTTATTTCCAAATACAAAATTGACTACAGACTCCAACCGGATTCTTTTTCTTGGAAATCGGCGGTCTCCGCTAAAAGGTTATCCACAATAGAATACTAAAGTTCACCAATATTTGTTTGGGTAAGAATGATATTATTTTTTGTTTTGAAGTTTTCTCCTCCGTGACAATCCCTGTATTTGAAGCTTTAGAATATTTACACATTAACATGCAATTAACTTTTAATTCATTCTTTTGCAATTCTTTTAATATTATATCATGAAATTCCTGTTCTTTTGAATTTAAGAATTGCTTTATTTCAAGAAAATTATCACTATTTTCTAAACGTAGAGTTTTTATTCTGCTTTTAAAAGCACTCTGAATCACAGCAGATGATTTTAATAAAGGTAGCTTCCTTACCTCCGTATTGTTTTCATTTGAAGTGCTGGGTGCGGTGGCGTCTTTTCCTTGGTCCGTGGGCCTTTAAATGGTATCGCTTTAGGTTTCCATTCTTTTAAAAGTATTTCTACAAGCTGGGCAGATAAATGAAGACGCTGAATGGGATGATTTTACATGACGAATCAAGTTTTTTTTTAAAGAAAAAAGCTTTTTGCACTCTGGACATGCAAAGTCAATTTCCTTAATTGTCTCAAAGGGCTCATTCCATTGTGTACTGCTGATATCACCATAATCCATTTCAGCCAATAAATTTCCATCAATGGGAATATCAACCTCGTTAAATATTTGTTCTAATTTATCCATAGTTCATATAAATATTGAATAATTTAAATCCTTTAAACTCAAAATATGCTATGAAATCTAGGGTTATAACAGAAGGAAGCAATTCCCCCCCTAAAGAGCGTATGAAATTCAAACAGTAGGTGCAAAGCTACTAGAGAAAGTGTGTAGACATACATACATAAATTAGATGGAACGCGGGCGACGGCGCGACAGCGCCTTTACCCAGAAGGATGGGCGGAATAGAAAAACCATATGAATGAAAACGGATCTAATCAAGAAAACTCCCCGGCAGAACGGGGAGGGAGGACGTACCCCGAAACTCGAAACGCTCTAACGAAGCAGAGCGCCGGCGGGGGGAGGGGAAGAACGCAGGAAGGCAGTCGGGACGGCGGAATGTGAGTGAGTGAGTTAATATTAACGTCGCACTGTTCAGCTACACGAGGGCTTTTGGCGACGGACCACGGGACGGCGGAAAGCAGTAAATCAAAGCAGTGACTAAGCACACAAGAACCCAGTATCAAAGATGCAGTGCAGGGCAGCGAAGGAAGTGTTGTAAATAGAGTGTGAAAACGTGTTTTTGTCGGATTTTGTGTTTGTGCGGTCACTCGCGTGACAAGTGTAGATCGGAATGCTAATAGAGTCCAAAAAGGACGAAGAGCGTTTCTATGTTCCCGATTACGTCGGGGTCAAAAGAAGTACAAATAATAAAATTTTTAATGAAGAATTTAAAAATATTAGCATTCCAGCTAAAAAACCTGAGAGAATTTATTTAAACTAAAACAGATGAATTTTAATTTAAAGTCTAGACTGTAATAAGGACAGCATATCTCCCCACTGAGACATCATCTGGGCCATTTTTGTCATAACTTCTTTGGCATCCAGTGAGTTGTTATTTGAGCCTTTAACAATTTCTGCAAAGGAAGGTTTTGATTGTTTAGAATTTTGCTTGCGCGCAGTCGCACGCTCTTGCCAGACGTTTTTCGTCGCTTTTGACTTTGTTGTTTTGGTGTTGATGGGGTTTTGGGGGCAACCCGAGAAGTTTGCAGGGTGCGGACCGCTGCAATTGGCACACTTAGCCGGGGCCTTGGCTGACTTGGTGCATTCAGAGGTGAGATGGCCTCCTGAGCATTTCAAACACTTCGGTGCTCTAGTGCAAAACCGAGAGTGATGAAAAAATTCCTGGCATCTATAGCACTGTGGGGGCAAGGTGGATTTATTGAGCGGCTCAACCGAAACTCTAAAAAATCCAATATTTTTAATGTTGAAAATACCCTTATTTTCAGGGTTTCTTAGGAGGGTTACCAAAAATAGAGGCATGTTAGTGTTCGTTTTCCTGTTTCTTAACAAGGAAATATGGTTGGGCTTAAAGCCAAGTGTATGTAACTCTGACATGAGTTCTTCTTGATTGTAGTCGGTGGGTAACTCTCTCAATACAACTTTAAGTTGCTTATTGTGGGCCATCTCGAATGTATGCGACCGCATTTTTTTGTCCGAGACAAACTTCTGAATGATTCGGTGCTCTTCGGCAGAAGTTGGGAAAACTCGGAGTTTCCCGTTCTCAAAGCGCCCCTGAAGTGATGTATTATTACATAAGTTCCCTATCTGTGTAAGGAGCTCGGTTGCATTGCTCTGTGCATCAATCACAATGGGAGCAATGCGTTTCCCTACCGAAGTAAAGCCGTCGTCTTTCTGATTCAATTCGGGAGCGCTCTCGGCGGCTTTGCGCGATCACCGACTTAGCAGATTTAGCTGATTCGACCTCTACCGAGCTCTCTTCGGTTGACGATACCCCTTCCTCCATAGAAGACGCGTCTTCGATATGGCGAGGGGAGGTGGATGTGCGTGGGAGCTTTCGCTCCGACTTCGCCTGCTTCTTCGACGGAACGTCTTTCTGAGGCGATGCGGGCTGGCGTTTCGCTTGAAGCCGCTTCTGCTGCGAAGCGGGTGAGGCTGCAGTGGGGGTGCGTTTAGCAAGCTCGACCTCCCTAATGTACTTTTTGAACTCCGCATTTTGGAGTCGAATTGATCTACGTGAGCATTTCAATGCTGCCCATTGAACAAAATTTACAAGCCTGAGTCTCTCAGGCGTGTTTGCTACTTCTGCGTCGACGTCTTCGAGGGTGTAGAGTATCTCATCGAGAATACCGCACAAATCCTCAGACTCGGCGCACGTGGTACAATTATCAATGTAATCCGTTGCTGCCATTACATCAAAAGACAAAGGTTCAATAGTGAAGAGATCACTTACCTCGATTGATGAAGCAACATCTGTCCTGGAAGCGGACATATCCATAGTGAAATCCAAAAGCTGAAAGAAAACGCAACGAGGAACAAATGAGCGGCACGAGGCCTAACACGAGCCGCGTGCAGAATCTAACTAAAAAATAATCGGAAAAATTTAAAAATTAATCCCTAGCAATAACCTCGATCGGTTATATTTGAAGGAACAAGGCCAAAAAGTGACTCAGGATAAACGAAAAAGCGGATGCAAAAAGATCCAGAATGAACTCGGGGCGAACGCTTGGAAGAAAAGGGTCGCAGTCGAGGGCAGAAAAACTGCGTGTGAACTCTACCAAGACAGGAAGAAGAATGAATGAAAGTGTGTAGAATCTAAAGAAGTTGGTATTTATACATCGTTGCCAAAACCAGAATGTATTGTTATCGTTGACACGTTATCCATTATTTGCAGAGGGGTGTTATTTCTCTCTGAATTTATTGCCATGCTTAACTAAAAAGAACTGTTATGAATACTTTCGAAAATATTCAGTAGATTAAATTTTATCACGGCGCTAGACTATAAACAAACGGAAATCGTCACAATATGTGGGGTCCTGCAAAAGTCGCCTATTCTTATCTCGATGATCAAGTCCCATCTAAGAAAAATTCCAGACTTTAAGCAATTAGAGACCGTCACAATACGTGGGGTGCTGCAAAAGTCACCTATTCGGATCTCGATGATCAAGTCAAATATAAGAAAAATTCCAAAGTAATGGATACGACTCGCGTATCGGTAAAATATATATTCGTATATATATAGTTCATTTCTTATCAATACAAAAGAGCCGTATTCATTACCCTGGAATTTTTTCTTAGAAATTAAAATCATTAACAGATGGCACCACTAGTAAATATACTTTTTTAAAAATTAGTTTGAAAAAAAAATGAAAAACATTTATTGAAACGAAAATAGCCCTGACTAACATTAAGTTCCATTTTTCCAAAAAAGTCTGTCCCCCTTCTTCAAGACTAAAAATTGCATCCGATCCTACAATCAAGTCGAACAGTATATTAATTTTAACTAAGTAATTCATTTAATTAAGTAAAAATACGAAACGCCTATTATTAAAAACATACGAGTGTTCTCAAAGTCCCTCAAATTATATTGATAGAGAAGACTCCTTGCCAATACGAGAAAGGATTGGAATGATTCATCTTCTTCTAAAAAATATTTATTTTTTGCAATTATTGTTTGCCCTCAAGTAAATTAGAAAATGTTATTGTACTCTTATTTTTGCTTTTAAAATGTTTTATAATTGAAAAATCAATAGTAAATCAATTATTATATTCAACAAATCCACAGCATTTCACAACGCATGCACAAAACATTTTTTAGATAAGGACGCCCTTTATCACCCTTTCTGTTCTTCCCTCCTAGGGGTCCTCCGCTCCGCCGAGGTAGGGGTGAAATTTTCCACCCCCTTTCTCGCGGCTCCTCTGGCCCAAAAACGGGATATTTTAACTACTGCTGTATACCGTCTATATCTCATTTTGGAATTTCTTTTCTTTATTTTCTCTTATTGTTCAAGCAATAGGTTTTTTTTTTCTTTTCAAAAGTTCATCTAAAAGTGGATAAGATGTGTACCAGTTGTCTCTTTTAAAGTCACGTTCTTCTCAAATGTTTATGTGTCTATACATATAAAATATTTATTTCTAAATGTGTCTCGCTCTTCTAAATCTGGATCGATTTCAGTGGAGGAATCATACTTGCTGTTATACTCTTCATCATTTGATTCTTCCTCATCATAATTACGAACAGAATTTCTTCATCCGAAAATACTGTTGTACTATATCTGTTAAATACTGTATCTGTTGAATTACTTAAATATCACATTTCTTCATCATAACTACAAGAATACGCCATAGCATAAGAAAGATCTAAAACGTGCTCATGCATTTAAAACTGTAACGGCGATTCACGCGCAAGGTATGACATACCCGAAGAGGCGGTATTCAAAAATATATATTTAGAATTCGCCTACAAGCTAAGGTCCCTCAAAGGATATGATCTTAAAGTCAACTATACGAGAAACTATCAATTTTCCAAAAAAGGTTTAGAAGGAGCGTTGAAAAAAGGTAGACGGCGGGTATGACATACCCTGCGCGGGAAGTGCTGGGTTAAAACTGAGAAAGATCTCTGATCTGATGCATTCTATATCGGTTTTGTTAAAACTATTTTTGAAAGTATCTCTACATTAGGGAAAGTCAAGACTATATTTCTTTTGCAACTTTTATGCTTGCTCAAATCTTCGGGTCTGCCCGAGGGACGATTTCCGATTCCGAGTTATATAATTTATTTCTCTGTTGCAGTGTGGAAGGAATTTCTGTGAATGCTTGAAAATAAAGTTATAAATTTTGAATTAAAAAATAACTTAATTCTTTTTTCATCGAATCTAAATTTTCAAACTTTTAAAGTTTTCTATTTATTATTGCAAACTGTAAATTTTTTCCATGAAATATTTAGAAAATTAAAATATTAATCTTAAGCTTTTTAATTTTTTTTCCAAACTCTCAAAAATTACATTTCATCTTTTTTTTTTCAAATTTTCTGACTGTATTAAATCAGAAATTTCATATATATAATTATAACATATTTTATTTAATTCTTTTATTCTTTATAGAAATCATAGTTTCATTTCTAGAACAAAACTTAGCTTGGCTTTCAGATTACTTATAATCAAAATTATTAAAATATCTTCACCAAAAGTAAGCTTTCAAAAAATTCTAAGGGTTTTTTTTAAAAAAAAAAATAACTAGAAACACAATCACAATACTCTGAATTTGTAAAGTTTCTAAATATAAGTTTATAAAACATTAATATTATTATTATACTTGTTTGTTTGTTTTTTCAAATATCTTAATACTTTGAGACAAAACAGAGAACAATAAAACATTTCTAGAATAATTTCAAATTTTTAAGATAACTCAAAACTTTTTGACAAAGGCCACAATATCACAAAAGAAATTAAAATAGTTTTTAAATAAACTTGTATCTTAATTACACATTAAAATAGTCAAGATTATACAACCTTACATTTCTGGTTTTTACATTTCTGGTTTGTGTTTGAAATCACTTATCTACTTTTTATAAATAGTGTTTATCATATTTTTTATTTCTGTAATGCATTTTGCTATCACTTTAATTAAATAGTTTTAAACTACTAGGAGAAATTAAAAAATATTACCTTTATTTTTTTCAACATTTATTATTGTTCTGTAAAAATAAGCCTTTCATTAAAAATGCTTTTTATACAAAATTTCTGCCATAGTTCTGACATTCTTATTGTTGCCTTTTTTAAAGATTTTAAAAATTACTATAGATTGTTATAAATGAATTTTGATTAACTTTATTAGAAGCATACAAAAAGCTATACAATCTTTTAAAGAAATTATACGATTTTTATAATTAATTATGCACATAATTAATTATTATATAGGTTGCATTAAATATTCTTTTAAATTCTCTGGTCAAAAGATCTTAATCAAGAAGGTATCGCGCAATCACTCTTAAAATAGCAATAAATGCAAAAAGAAAAAAGAATTTTTGCTTTTCAAATTCAATCTTACAAAATAAGGTTCTCTTAGCTGTCTTACATTAGAAAAATTATGTGTTTATTTCACATGTTACCTCAATAAAAAATAAAAAAAAATGTTTGTTTATCTTTAAGTAAACTTAACAAGCTTTATTTCTTTAAAAATTATTTTCACTGTTTGAAGCAGTTTAAATTAAATATTTAGAAATTATAGATTGGTTCATTTATTTCTAAACAAAATTATTGTAATTCGTTATGATTACAAACAAAATCATCAAAATAAATATAACTACGTTTTATTTCAATTTCTAGCTATTGTTAGTATCCCTTTAAGTATGGTAAATAATTAATGAATGTACTCAAAGGCTCATTAGTGTTTTGTATTTTAAATGAACTACTACCGTTTTTCATATGTGACGAAAGAAATTATTTTTATGCGAGAGGCAAATAATATTTTCATTTGAAAAACAATGTCAATTGAAAATGTTTTAAGAAGATTACGGTACATTCAAGCTACGAAAACATACACTTAAATATGTTAATCAACATGAAAGTATTCTAAGAATCTGATGACAGTTATTTATATTTATATATGTAAACGAGAAAAATGAATAAAATAGTAATAGCACAAATCCAACAAAATATTTTTTTTCACTTTATCTCACGCAATGATTAAAATATATGGGCATTAAATCTTAAAAATCGAAAAGGGAATTTGAAAATGAAAATATATAGTTACCTTTTTTTGTTGTTTAAACGTTTTTGTTGTTCCGATTTTTGTCTTGTCTAAAAGAAATTAGTTCGAAAGTCAAATTGCCGCAAAATTTCCTCAGTTTTTTTCGAAAAGGGGTATTTTTTTCTGAAGGTCATTCTGCCCCATTCTTTTCATTCTTCCTTAAGCATGTCGTAAATCTTGATCGTGCTTTTCATCACTTTTGTCCGATGTGCCGAAATTGTTCCTTAACGCGCCCCTCCCCCTTCCCCCATGGGACCAGCGTTGAGAACTCACGAATACTCGTTAAAAAATAATCAACAGACGAAGGGGGTATTTTCATTTACAAGCAAATAACATTCTGAATGGATTTTTCCCATCCCAAGTGTATTCTGTATTTCACTTCAAACGATCTTTTTGTCGAACTGCTTTGAATGAGAAGTTTTTCCTGCTTTCTGAACACATACCACTCCTTGTTTTCTCCTTATTTTGAGTAACTTTACCAGCTTTTAAACTTTTTTATAGTAGGACCTGAGATTCACAGAATTCACACGGAAAATTTATATCGTTTGAAGCCAGTGACATACTATTTTATAAACGTAGAAAGGAACTCTTAATATGACCAGTAATAACATTTTACGACTTTTTGCATACACACGTCCGGGGCCCCTGTAGCGAGGGGGCCTGTGCCATTGATATTGACCCCTTGATAAGGCAGGGTACACCCCTGATGAGAAGGAATGTTCCTCAGAATTTGAAATCCATTCTTATTTTTCTCTAACTATGTTATGCTATAGGAAATCGAGACTTATTTTGATTTTCAATAACTATTTCAAATTCAGCATATTTATTCAACTTATTATAAGTTTTATTTTGAGAAATTCACAAAAAATTTTGCTTAATCGATAGAATTATAGGCGGCCTGCGGCCGCCCCTTTGTTTCGGCCGCCCGCGTGCGGTGCACACCTGCTAGGATCGGCCCTGATTATACATTTAATATTCTTGGTAAAATTGATGTGTTGTTAGGCGCGGAAATATTTTACGAATTACTGAGACCAGGCCAAATTTATTGTGGAGATTCTCGACTATTTTTACAAAATACTGTGTTTGGATATGTAGTAAGCGGAGGTGTAGATGAGGTGAGGGATAGTAAGATTCCCTGTGGATTAATTAGAGATAATGATTTAAATACAACATTATAGTCTTTTAGGGAGTTAAAATCGATTGGTGTCAAAAACGAGAATTCTAATAGTGAGGAGGACGTTAGCTTAGAAATGTTTAAGCAGAGAGTACATTTTTAAAATGATAAATATGAGGTAGAACTCCCGTGGAAAAGAGATAGTGATGAGTTGAGTGATAATCTTAATTTAGAGAAAAGGCAACTCGGAAGTCCTATGAGAAAAATGCAAAGTGATAAGATGTTGTATTCTGAGTATTGTAGGGTTTTCTGGAGTTATTTAGATGAGGTAATAATTGAGAAGGTAACAAATCCTTTTATTTCAACGAATGACCCAGTGCTTTATTTTCCTCACCAAGAGATAATAAAAAACGAATCTCTCCCAACGAAACAGCAAATAGAGTTTGACGCTAGTGCATGCGAAAAAAGAAATGGGATCGGAAAAGTCAGATGAAGACATGGAGTTACCACAAGCAGCCGAGAGAGTTCTTCCTCTTGAAAGTGAACGAGCCAAAATGCCTAGTGTGGCTCCAGATGCTGTAGCACAACCTGACACTGTTCCGGAAGAAAAGGGTTTCTCTAGAGTACTGCTAATTTCTGCCGATGAGATGTGGGAAGAAAAGGAGGAAACATCAGTAGATGGGATAAATGAGACAGCAAAAGAAGATATTAATCCAGTGGTACTTAGTAAAGAGCCATTGAATTTAGATGATGATGAAATGGAAGAAGTAGAACAGAAAGAGTGTTTTAATCCGAATTTAAAAGCCTCAAGCAACGTTATATTTGTGCAACATCATTGGCGTAAATATTTGCAAGTTCAGCAAGGAGTAGAAAAACCTACTCGGAAACTGCCCTTTATCCAACGATTTGTGTTATGAGAAGGCAACCAAAAATGCAAAAAAAGGTTAGACTTTAGTCTAGAATGAGTGACATAGACTCTCCAAAACTTCAAAATAGTGTTTTTAAACGGCAAGCCAAACCGAAAGTGACTATTCATGGTGATTTGTGGTATGAGGGAAAAGCCGTGACCCCTGCGTTGTGGGACGGAAGAGATGGAGAGAAAATTTGCAAGAGGGAGACCCCCTTTCCCATTCGATGGACGCCGGCTGGTGAAACGTTAAGAGGTGAAATCGGATACATTTTCAAAAATGATCGGGGCACTTAAGAGGCCCTTAGATAGAAATCGAAACTCAAAAACGATGAAAGCGCCCTCTTCTGGGAGGGGGGATTGGGCGTGTCCAAAGGAATGGCGAAGTACTCATATCGTACAGGTCGTAATGATCGAAGGTAAATAGTTCCTTCATAAAAGATGAATTATATGCCATTTTTTTTTAAATTTCCATTATTTTCTCGATTTTGAAATAAACTTTTTTGTTATGCTACTATTCATCCAAATTTTCGCTTACTTTATTCAACTTTCTGATGATTATGTTCTGACAGCTGTCATGATGAAAGAAAATGACATCACTTTTAGAATCATCCCCTTTTTCACGTTTAGGGATGGTTTCTGTTCGTTCCCAACCGTTTGAAACGCTAAAACCCCTCTCCCCCCTTCTGCTTTTGTTCAAAATTAAAGATAAGGAGAGCTTCTGCATTCTTCTCGATTGGTGGGGTTCCAGTTTGACTTGTACAGTCTGTGACAACGTTTATATGAAACCAACTGACCCCTCTTTTATTGCTCTCTTCCCCCATCGTTCAAGTTTGTGAATGACTAAAGACTCAAGATTCCAAGTTCAAAAAAGGTCATGAATACAAAGCTGTACTCTCAAGTGTCATTCTCGCTGTCCGATCTTGACTTAGAACAGGGATGGCCAAACCAAATGACCTTGCAAGCCACTTCGGAAAACATTATATCCTGCGGGCTGCATATAAAGATTATATATCTTTATATTAGATTTAAACCAATTACAAACATTTATTGGAGTGAAATTTTTTTAAAAAATGGAATGAATTATTATTGGTTTTATTATTTTTCATCTATACAAGCATAGACAATTTAATAATAATAATGCAATGAATCAATTATCTTTTTTTCACACAAACTGTCGAAGTCTGTGTCTATTGAGATTAAATGCAATCACATTACGTATTCTGAGTTTAATTTGTTTTTGTATCCACTCACATTGAAAAATATATTTCACTTAAACATAATTTTCTGAATGGCATTAAAATGTTTATAGCTGTGTGAGATGTACTGTGTATTTTACGCGAGATAGTAGTTTGTAATATAAAATTTAGGAGCTGTTCTTGTTTAAATTTAGATTTCAACATCGAATGTGTTGATACGCCGAGAAGTTCTTTCCTCTCCTTCATTTTAAGTATTTTTTTGTTTTTTTTTTAAATGGAAAAAGATGCATTTTCCATTAGAAAACTATTTAGTTTTGCTAGACATTGTGCTGACGAGTATAAAATTATCTCGTGGAACCCAAGGTAGTAAAAACAATAGAATATTCACAATCTAATAGGAAGTATATACAGTCAGGTCTCTTTTTATGCGATTTTGAAATTATGCGGTTTGTATTTCAAACATTTGTGGTTTGTATTCCAAACATTTCTAGATTTTTGTTATTATTATTTTTTTTATACTGAGACGTGTAGATCGTAGTATTCCGAGAATTTCTGTATCTTTTTGGTGCTTACGTCTGCGGCTCGGCTGCTACAGTCTTAGATTCGCATTCGTTATTTCAGTAGTATACCGATACGACATCATTATTTCGAAATTATATTTTCTCTTAGCGGTGCCTGGTTAATTTTTATAAAAGTTTCACTTTAATAAGTGGCGAATTTAATTTGCAATATAATAAGCAACAAATTTTGATTTCTGGATTTAAAGTGAGTGTCGTAAAGTTTTATTCTTCATTAGAAAATCGTAAGTGTAATTTTTTAAAATTTCTTTTGTAAGATTTTATTTGACCCAATGGAGAAAAAACGTCAAAGACAGTATTTCGTTGGAAACGAAAATTGCAATTTTAGATCGCTTAGGAAAAGGAGAAGGATCTACGGCTATTGGAAAACATTTTAATTTAGGCGAATCTACTGTCAGAGCAATTAAAAAGAATGAAGCTGCAATAAGAAAATCGGTCATTTCTGGTACAAAATTAAGCACCAAATTTGCATCGTACACAAGGGATGTATTACTAGAAAGAACGGAAAGAGCCATCGCAATTTGGATTGAGGAACAAGTTCAAAGAAGGATTCCTGTAAGTGGTTATTTAATCTAAGAAAAAGCTCTTCAGTTTTATAAGTCAATGAAAAAGTCAGAACCATCAACTTCCACTTCCCAAGCCGGAAAAGAATTTTCAGCTAGCAAAGGATGGTTAACCAGGTTCTTAAAAAGAAATGCACTTCATAATATTAAGATAACAGGGGAGAGTGTGCGACAGCAGATGAAGGAGCAGCAAAAATATTTCCAGAGGAGCTAGCGAAAATTATTGAAGATGGAGACTATTCTGCCGATCAAGTATTTAACGCTGATGAAACAGGACTTTATTGGAAAAAATTGCCTAACCGTACTTACATCGCAAAGTATGAAAAAACTGCAAGTGGACATAAAGCAAGTAAAGATCGAGTCACCTTATTACTTTGTAGCAATGCATCAGGAGATCGGATGTTGAAACCTCTCTTAATAAATAAATCTCTAAGACCACGCGCCCTTAAAGGTAAAGATTTAAAACAACTGCCCGTGCATTGGATGGCTAACCGGAAATCCTGGATGACAACAGCTATTTTTAAAGAATGGTTCAATAATTGTTTCGTACCAGAAGTGGAAGCCTATATGAAGGAAAAATCACTCGATTTTAAAGTTTTATTAATTGTTGACAATGCAGCAAGTCATCCACAATTAGAACATCCAAATCTTCAACTAGTATTTCTTCCGCCCAATACAACACAAGCCTTATTCAGCCATTAGATCAAGACATAATTGAAACTTTTAAAAAATATTATATTAAGACAACGTACAAATTCATCTTGAATAAACTAGAAAATGAGTCCTTAATAGTAAAAGATGTGTGGAAACAATTTTCTATTTTTGATTGTTTAATTCATGTTGCAGACGTAATGGGGGAGTGTCTGAGTAGTATAAAGCATGTTGTCGGTGTAAGATCAGTATTTCTGGCAAAGAGATTGCACGCCGTATAGCAGTTAAAATCACACCGAGTTGCTGCCTCAGCGAGAAATGGCGAATAATCAATCTGTTAGACGACATCTGGATGCTTTTACCCGAGGTCGAATCATTGGGAAGTTAGAGGAAGGCCGCAGTGTGACAAGTGTGGCTGCAGAATTCGGAATTGCTCACAGCATCGTTTCACGACTTTGGAGACAATTTCAAACTACAGGAACAGCTATCCGGGGGTTCAGTAGTGGTCGTCCACGAGGAACCACACCCGCAGATGACCGGTACATTGTCTTACAGACCAGAAGAAACAGGCGGCAGAAAGTGGGAGAAATCGCTAGACACACGACACAGGCCACTGGACGACCGATATCGCGTTTTACCGTGGCCAGAAGACTGCACGGTGGTGGTCTGTTTGCACGACGCCCTATACGGTGTGTACCTTTAACGCCTGCCCATCGGAGAAGGCGTTCTCTGTGGTGCCGGGAACACCGGAATTGGAGAGACAATGAATGGGGACGAGTACTCTTTACAGATGAGAGCAGATTCAGTTTGAGTAGCGATTCTCATCGCATACTCATCTGGAGAGAGCGGGGAAGCCGCAATCATCCCTCGAACATCATTGAAAGGGACAGGTATGGAGGTCGCGGTGTTCTCGTTTGGGGAGGCATCATGCTTGGTAGTCGTACAGACCTTCACATCTTCGTCGCAGGTTCAGTCAACGGGACCCGTTATTGTAACGAGATTCTTCTTCCATATGTGCGTCTATTTAGAGGCGCTATGGGTCTGCAGTTCCTTTACATGGACGACAATGCACCATGTCATCGCACAGTAGCTGCCGAACAGTTCTTAGAGAGTGAGGATATTGAACGTATGGATTGGCCGGCACGATCTCCGGATCTCAATCCCATCGAGCATGTATGGGATTTTCTAGGCAGACGCTTGGCAGCTCGTACCTTACCATCAGTAACGATTCGGGAGCTTCGATTGGCGCTGCAAGACGAATGGGCAGCAATGCCTCAACAACTCATTGACACCCTCATTCTCAGCATGGGCAGACGCTGTGAAACCTGCCTAGCAGTCAGGGGAGATCATATCCTCTACAAAAGACCGGATGTTTCTTGCTGGACACCCATCACAGGGATGTTCGGCCTTCAGTCGCATTGCGCTCCACGCTACTTTTTCAATCAAGCTTCTTTTTATCCATCTGATTTCTGTTCTAGTAAGTGTTGCTTACATTACACATGTCCTTAGGTATTGGGGATCTTACGGTATTAAATGTGTTGAATTGGAAAGCTTTTGTACAAAGTTATATTGAAAAAACCGTCTCGTCCTTAATTTTTGCACACCAGTGTATATAAAAAAAATAAAAGAATCCTCGTCGAAAAGTTTAATTACTGATTACATTGTCAGAAAAGAAAGAGCTACACAGAACGAGAATGAAGTTTGTGAAAATCCGTGGCCTTTACCGCAAATATCTATTGCAAAGACAGTCTCTTCTGATGATGAAGGTGATTTGGAACCACTTCGCAAACGGTGCAAACCATTATCAGATAGAGATAATGATTAAAAATGCAAAACTATGTGTATTACTTTTCCATAAAATAAAATGAATTAAGGTTTGAATACAAGTTCTTTTTTAGCTTTTGTATGAATTTCTTTCAGACATTCAAAGTAATTTATCATGCAGCCTATTTCTTTTCATTTCTGCAATTTTTTATGCGGTTTTAAGTTAATTTTAACTAGTTGTTTTTTTGGTTTTATGCGATTTTAGAAAACTAAGGAACGTATCCCTACTTTTTCCATTCAAGTAATGTCTTTTTTAATGCGATTTTTTTATATGCGTTTTTCGGTAGAACGTATCTACCGCATAAAACGAGACCTGACTGTATATACAAAGATAAAATGTGTGTTTTAATATTCTTCTGTTATATCATAATAAAAATTAAAAAGATGTTGCAAAATAAAGTTATTATACATAAATAAAATTTTCAGCTTTAATGAATAAGATGCGCTTTAAATACTTGAAATTATACAAATTTCATAAATAACTTGAGTCCATTTTGCATATATATTTATAAGTTTCTTTTCATTTTTTTTATTGTGACTCGTGGAACCCTAGGGTTCCGTGGAGCACAGTTTGAATTGAGGAACCCTACGAACTACAAAGAATTTGGGGGGAACCCCATTCCTTTATTAGAAAAATATATCCTGAAACAATATTTAAATTTAATCAACTTGTTATTGGTACTTTATAGATTGTAAAAAGTATTGTATTTTTGTTCTAAGAAAAATTCATACTATTTTAATATAATTCACGCATTAATAATAAACTATGCTCCAGATGTCACCTCTACCCATGTGTTATACTTAGTAATTGGGATATGTTTGCATTTTTTTTTCACTCAATCGTAAATTATTTGCAATTGAGTCTATGCAAATTTATTTGCAGTCGCATTTATATTTTGTGTCTAATTTGTTTTCACACCTTCATTTTGTTTCCCCATACGTTGAGTTGAGAAACACATTGTTCTGATTGGTATTGAAACTTTTAGAGCTGTGTGAAAAATCTTGTGCATTCTGCATGTAAGTAGGTAGAAAAAGCCGATTCTGCTGTAAAGGCGGTGCAGGTGGTCGACAGCAGTGCAGAGTTGAGTTATTTCGTTCCTGCTGACGAGTTGAGTTGTTTCTCATGCTGAGTTGAGTTGTTTCGTTCCTGGTGCCGAGTTGAGTTGTTTCCTCCTGTTGAGTCGAGCTGTTTCGTTCCTGGTGCCGAGTCGAGTTGTTTTTTCTCCTGCTGAGTTGAGTTGTTTTTCTCCTGCAATGGTTTTGGTTTTCGAGTTGAGGGGGTGAGTTGAATTGTTTTCTCCTACAGCTAAGTTGAGTTGTTTTTAAAAAATGTGCACAAAAAATGGAAGTATGGGAATGTTAAACGTGCTCATGGCGCCACCTATTGATTATAATATACACTAATTATAGATTTTAAAATGATTGAAGTAAATAACGCTCAAATAATAAAAAATAATAAATCCAGATTCAAACTCACGTCCTCAGATCAAAATGTCTCCATAGGACAATAGTTTTTCAGTTACGCTAACCATTGTCCTATGAAGGCATACAGACCTGAAGAAAACTTACGTTTATAATCTCATGAATTTAATTTTGCAGGCGAAGCAGATGGCGACGTGTTTTAAAATCATTTTCTTAACTAAAATGAAATAAAAAAATATTTAATTTATATATTATTTTAATAATTTGTGTAAATTTTAATTCAGTATAATGATTACATACACACACAGTAAAGATACAAAGTAAATTGATAATTCAGAAAAATTTGCCGTAGTATACTCTTCATCAGCGTGAACGGGTTACGATTTAACTTGTTTTAGCTTGTCTGATCTTGACTCTACAAGACGGCGACTGAATTCTACGTCAGAAATTATCTCAATGCTTAGAGCGGATGAATACATTGCTTTCAACCACTCAGCGAACGCCGCTCAAGTGTAATTCGGTCAATATGCGTTAGACCCTTATCACATTTTAGTTCAAAATTCATTTCGTTTGTTAGTATTGCGGTGGACTGTATTCAACAAAAAAAATGATGATGTCTGAAACACATAGCGAAAAACGAAAGTTTGGAAAAGCCGTGGAATCTTCTGCAAATAAGAAAGCCAGAAGAGAAGTTTCAAAAGTAAGTAACAAAATTAAATAAATTTAATATGTAGTTTTTATAATGTTTTTTACACATTTCTGATCTTTATTAATTTTGATATATTATTTTCAGAAGTATGGAAAATTTACCGAGGATTGCATACCAGATGGAGTATTTCCAATTGGAGATGATGTTTTTGTTTTTGCAAGCACCTATTATGATTCCGTATCAGTACACATAAGACGTTTCAAGAAATATGGAAAAACATACTACCCAACTCCCGAGGGAATAACATTAGACCCACGGTGGATCGAATATATTATGCGTAAAGAGAAAGTGCCGGAATCACTGGAGGAATTACCAAGTGGACTTTTCCCTCCTGAACGACACATTCAAATAACCAGTGAGAACTTCATTGATTTTACTTTCAAGCGCATTAAATATGGTACGGATAAAGAGCCCACTTTTAAAGAAATATCCATATCCCGAGAGCAGTAGGCTGAAATGATTGAAAAATATGGTGCAGTTGAAAATGCTGCTATAGACAATATGTTTCAATGTATGGACTTTTTAACTGCATATAAAACCTTCTGCGAAGGCCCCATAGAAAATGCATTACCTTCTTTTTTGGATGTTAGTCTGGGTCAACAAAACTTGACGCAAATTTTGAAAAAATCTATTTGTAGCCTCCTGAACGAAAAAGGACTGAAACAGCCTCAGACTTTCGCTGAGGAGTTATGGGGGAATCGGGAAGAAACATTTAGTTCATATGTTTCATCACTTGAAGCTAATGAGATAGCTGATTGTTTTTATAATAATCTTTTTGAAAATGAACACTTTTTATTGTTAAAACCTGTACATTATGTAACTCAAGAATTTTTTAAAAATCTTCGCTTGGATATTATTTTAAGAGAAGTAAGAGACATGTTATGTTCACCTGATTGTTTTGAATACTATGAGGATTTTGTTTAAAGATTTTATAAGATTCACACAATATTTTGTTTTTATAAAAATGAATAAAATGGTTTTCTTTTATATACTGAATTTGAGTTCTTATTATTTTTGTTTGTTAGTTTAATTTATGTTGAAATAGTTTCACATCTTAAAAATAAATAAAAGTATTTTTTTTAAAGAAATTATCAAAGTATGTACAGGTGGTATTTTAAATATATTTCATATGAAAGTGAGAAAATTTATGGGCATGTTTTTATACATAAACTTTTTGCCTTTCCCAAAAAGTATAAATTTCATAATTATTCATTGTAATAGTCATTCAATCAAGTTCTTTTCGTCGGTAACAATGCATCAAGATTTAGCAGCGTTTTACGAAAATCCTGATGTTCCAAATAGCTTCAGGGGTATGGAAGCATTACATCGTTCTGTAAAAGGGAAATATCGTAAAAAAGATGTAAAATATTGGTTATCGCAGAAAGATGCTTACACTCTTTATAAACCAGTTCGACATGTTTCAGCGGAATCGAGTGTTTGTAAGAGATATTGATCGTCAGTTTCAAGCGGATTTAGTCGATATGCAATCTTTAGCAGAATTTAATAAAGGGTATAAGTATTTGTTAACTTGCATTGATTTATTTTCAAAATTTGCTTGGACAGTTCCTCTGAAAGATAAATTTGGAAAGAGTGTAAAGTCTGGGCTAGAAATTATTTTTAAAGAAAGGAAGCCTAAAGTGTTGCAAACAGATGCCGGTAAGGAATTTTTAAATAAAATAGTTCTAAATTATTTAAAAAATCTAAATGTAAATTTTTTTTTACAAATAACGAAACTAAAGCTAGCATTGTTGAAAGGTTTAATCGGACTTTAAAAACAAAAATGTGGAAATATTTCACTGAATTTAACACTAAAAATTACATCGACGTCATTGATAAATTAATACACAGTTATAATCACTCGTATCACCGTTCAAATAAAATGGAACCTGTTTCTGTAAGTAGGCATAATCGGAAGCAAGTATTAAAAAATTTATACGGTGATCTAAGAAATGAGAAACCTAAAGCCCCTAGATTTAAAATTGGTGATGTTGTACGCATTAATAAACAAAAACTCCACTTTTAAAAAGGATACGAACAAAAATGGAGAAGAGAACTTTTCACAGTTTATGAAATCGTGCAAAGAATTCCGATCGTTTATAGATTAAAAGATTTACAAGGTGAAGAGATTAAAGGTACTTATTATACGAAGCAGAATTACAAAAAGTTGTCGACTTTGGTTTCTATCCTGTAGACAATGTTTTCAAACAAAGAAAAAGACGAGGAATCACTGAATATTTTGTTAAATTTTTAGGCTATCCTGAAAAGTTTAATGATTGGGTGGCAAATATTCAAAAAGTATAAATAGTTAAACTTTTTTATTGCCGACTCATTTTCAAAATGTCTTTCTACGTAACATTACCTTCTGATAGTTCTATGCATTTCTTTCCAGAAAACAAAATATCTCATTTCAAAACTCAATTACCCTCTCCTGTTGAATGGGAAGAGGGATTGTCTGAAATCTCATCTACCCTCATTCTTGGCTTAACGTAAATGAAACTAACAATTATTTTCTATACAAAGTTGGTGACGGCAATATCTCTTCAACTGTTAAGCGAACAATTGATGTGGGTTGTTATGAAACAATGTTAGATATTATATCAACCGTACAACTTGCTTTACCCAAAAATCCTAATCTCGGTTCACAATAAATTACAATAAAGCAACAAAACGGGTGAAAATTAATGCAGTTCAAGGTAGCAGCCTTCACTTAGAGAATTTAGGCGAATTGTTAGGATTCAAACGCAATGCAATTATAAGAGGTAACATGAAAAGCGAATTCGTTGCTGATGCAAGGTCTAATTTTTCAGTTTTTTACGTTTACTTCGATCTAATTTCCCCCCAAATTGTGGGAGATACACAGGCTCCTTTATTGAAAATCGTTCGCACTAAAGGTCAAGACGGGGAAACGATTAGTCAATATTATGATAGACCTCAATACTTACCTTTGGTGAGACACTCGTTTCAAACTATTCAATCTGAACTGAGACTCAATTCGGGTGATTTTGTTCCCTTTGAAAGAGGTTAAGTGATCATAGTGCTTCATTTTCGAATAAGGCAAATCCTATAAATAAAGCAATGAATTTCTCATACCCTCATTTGGAGATAAAAGACCAAGATGAGTGTACCATACGATTGCTTCACTAAAACATTTGAAGACCATTATGCAGGTCAAACAGGTTCGGGTCTGACTCATTACAAGGGCATTAATTTTCAAAAGGATTATGGAATCGGAGGAATATTTCGTCGATTGTTTAGAGCAGCGTTATCTTTTTTAGTAAAAGGAGGTAAAACTATAGGAAAAGAAGTATTAATGACAGGGAGTCGTGTTGCCTCTGATGTATTGTCAGGAGAAAATTTTAAAAAATCTGTAAAAACAAGAAGCAGAGAAAGTGAGAAAAAATTAGTTCAGAAAGCTATTGATAGAGTTCAGTCTATAGTAGGGAAAGGACAGTATAAAAGAAAGCGTAAGAAACAGAAAAAATTCATTTCATCCAAAGCACGTAAAGTGAGTGTACGTGACATTTTCGACTCCAAAAAATGGCATTTATTCTTAAAGATTCTCCTGAATGTGTTAAATCTGAATTGGAACTTTTCAACTTACCAGGAACTCAAACAGTTATTCAAGATGGGCAGTGGAAACAATTTCATCCTCTTTCTAACGTTTTCGATAACGCACCTGTAGAATTTAACATTTCTGGAAGTGCAGAAGATTACATAGATCTCAGTCAAACACAATTAAACGTAAAAGCGAAAATAGTAAAAATGGACAATACGCATATTACTAAAGATGATACTATAGGACCTGTGAATTTATTTCTACATTCATTATTTTCTTAAGTAGTTGTATCCTTAAATGATCGCTTGGGTTTCCAATTCCAGTAATACATATCCCTATCGATCTTATATTGAAACTCTCTTAAACCATGGATATGACAGCAAAACTTCCCAATTAACGGCTGAACTATTTTACAAGGATTCTGATGATGGTCTCAAGAAAAGAACCGAATTTTTTAAAGAAAGTGCAACTGTAGACATGATTGGTTGTATACATTCGGATTTATTTCATCAAGATCGTCTTTTACTCAATTTAATGGATTTGAAAATAAAATTAATACGAAGCAAGCCCGAATTTTGTTTGCAAGGATCTGAAGGATTTAAAGTTGTTTTGGATCATGTTTCTTTATTCATACGAAAAGTTCGTGTGAATCCTGGAGTTATTCTTGGTTATGCGAAAGCACTGGAAAAAAACAAGCGCAAAATATCCCATTAACCGAGTTCTGTGCAAAGAGTATTCCATTCCTAAAGGAAGCATGTCTTTTATTCAAGATAACATATTTTCAGGTCAAATGCCAAAAAAACTTTTTGTAGGATGTGTAGATAATGAAGCTTTTCACGGAGCATTTTCAAAATCTCCTTATGAGTTTAAACATTTTAATTTAAATTTTATTGGAGTGTATGTGGATGGACAACCAGTGCCTCACAATCCATTAGAACTCGGTTTTTCTAAAGATCAATACATACGGGCCTAGCAAACTCTATTTGTTGGGACAGATCGAATGGGTCAAGACAGAGGTATATTTATTTCTAGAAAAGAATATAAAGATTCAAATATATTATTTGGATTTAACCTCTCACCGGATTTATGTTCTTCAGGAGAACATTTAAGTCTGATAAAACATAGCAATTTGCGATTAGAATTAAAATTCAGCAAATCTTTAGAACAAACCGTATGTGTTATCGTTTTCGCCGAGTTTGAAAATTTAATCGAAATAAACAAATCGAGAAATATCTTGTATGATTTCGGAAATTAAAGAATGGATGGAATGCAAATGTATACAGTCTTATCTCAAGAGAAGACAACGTCCCCCTATTTTCAAGGTGTTTATTCTAGAGATACGCTCCCTCCTCTGGAAGAAAACATGTGTGCTATTGTGAATTCTGATGACTCATCACAACCTGGAACACACTGGTTAGCATTATTTGTAAATGATAAAAGAGAATTAGAATTTTATGACTCGTTTGGACAACCTCCTGTATTCTATAACATTAGTACTACTACCTATTTAGATGTATTATGGAATTCTAAAGTGTTTCAATCACCAACATCCAATGTTTGTGGGCAATACTGTGTATTTACTTTTTATTCAAACGCAGCCAAGGATATTCTATGCATTATATTTTAAATCAATTGCATTTTAATGATTTTCAAATGTTTCAATTTGTAAAAAAGCGATATGGTGTAAGATTTGTATTTAGAAAATAAAAAATGGAATGAAACTAAAAATTTGTGTGTCTTTTATTTTTTTCCTATTTATTTCCCTTCCCCCCCCACAAAAAATTATTATATATATATTTTTTTTTTTATGATAATTTTTTTCTTCTAAAAAATTAATATTTTTCTATGTTAAATTTCTTTTTCTCTCAAAAAAAATTTTTTTTTCTATGATAAATTTTTCACCCAAAAAAATTAATATAATTTTATTTAATTATCTATTTGAAACTTTTAAATTTTATGAAATAAGTATATTTTCCTCTGCAAAAGAAAACTGTTCAAATCATAAAGAGACAATTGAGACAATTTTTTTTAATCAAATGAGTATCATTTATTTCAAAGTTTCAACCATGCATTTCTGCGAGCATACATTATTGGTTTCTTAATAATTTTGTTATTCTGATACAATTTTTTTATTTACATCTAGATTTTTCGGTAAATTTACATCATTCAAAGCTCTTAAAAATACATATCTTCCTTCAGGTGCTGATTTTCCATTCCGTAGGAAATCATTCACGAGGAATGCAATATTGTTTCCTGGATAACAGTGTTTTTGTAAATAATTTCACCATCAGAATTCCAACTGAAAGATTCTTGAAGCTTTAAAAACTGGAAAATATTTTTGCTTTTTCTTTATACCTAGCTGGAACAATTCTAAAAATTTCATCCTCAAACACTTCTTTTTCCGTCTTTACTTCTGACTCTTTTAGATTTTCTTTTAATGATTCCGTTTCTTGATTTTCTGATAGAGATGTTTAAATTGAAACTGATTCAGACTCTCTTCGTTTTTCGTTAGAAAAGTGCGTATATTTTTGTAAAACTTGTAAATAGAGAATTGTTTTTTCTTCTTCCGTTAAATCCTTATTATGGAGAATGTTTTTCATGCGTTGATCAAGTTCCGATAAGTGTTCCTTTACTTGAACTCTTTCTTCGGGTACCAGTACAAATTTTTTGCTAAATTCCATTTTGAATTAAAGAACTGATGACGGAAACAGTCGCAGGTAACAAAATAGATAAGAATCCTTCTCCTTTTTGAATTAAAATTTTCTTTTTCTCGTAAAGAGGTGTTTTTTTTGTTAGAAAGTTTTCTTAAGCTTTCTTTATAGGGAGATAAGCGATTTTTTTAAATTTTAGTCAATGATATGTTACCACATAAAACATTCAGCACACACTCGCACAAAGTTTTTATTTCTTTCTTTGAACACTTTTTCAAAGTAGATTTTGGGTTTTTTGTTTTAGAAATTAGTTTTAAGAGCTCTGAAGTTTGTTCAGAACACACCGGCATCTTGTGAACTAATGAATATTCACTGAGCAATTTGAATCTATTTATATGCTTCAAAAAGTAATGGGTTATCGAGGTTGATATACATAAAAAACATCTCCAGGAAACATACCTGTGCGCACACGCAATTATTCATCAGTTTCAGGTTTTAAATCAATAAGTAAGTATCCGTACGGTTTTGATGTGGTATCTGCGTAACATTCTTGAAGAAATTTCACTTTACGAGGATACAATTGGCGACCCAAATGTGTAATTTGGGATTGATCTCTTCGATTCTTAAATAATACAAGATAATGAGCGTTTAAGGAAATTTCTCTAATTTCTTTCCCTTTATGAAAAATATTCTGTACCACAAAAATTATACTTAAATTTCTGTGATGCGAAAATTTTACAAATAATTTTGTTAATTGGGGATCATTTCCTAACTCACCCATAAGATCGTCTATAACAATTAACGCATCCGAATACTGGTGCAAATTAGAGGGGATACCTTCATGAAAGGAAATATTCGGCATTTCTTCATACAACGCTTGGTAAACTCCATAACACCAAATTATATTTTTAGGAAAGGGTTTAATCACCACCCCCTTCCATACATGTCTAGTTTGATGGATTAGAGCAGGTGGGGTTGGGGACAGAGCACATGGCCTTGAGCGTCATTGTTCATTGTTGGGATTCTGGTCTGCGACGTCAGTGGGTCTGTAGTCTTAATGGGCTGGACGAAACCCCGCTGTTCATCTTTTGACCGAGTTCGTCTGACTCGATACATCGGCGCCTCAAAAATGGCGGGTGGTAAGGGGACCAGGTGTTCGGGCGGACCTTGTGTCGCCAGTGAGTGTGAGAGGGTCAGAGAGAGCTATTGTGAGATTCACGCCAATAAGGACGCTAATGAGTCTGTGGGCCGTGTGCAGATTTCTGCTCGGCCGACCAATGAGAAATGACGGGGGGTGTGTAGTGGACCCACCCCTGGAGTTTAAAAGGGGTTGGTGGGAGATATCCATTCCAATTTTCTCTATCGAATCTATGTATTGCGCCTGATCGTCACAGAGTAGCAGAACACACAAAATTTGATTGCTGATTTAGTAGTGTGTGTGTGTTTAGCAACGTTCTATAAGTTCTACGTCTTCATTATGTATACTTGTAATATTTGTGGAAAAAACTTCGTTACAAACTATATTTTAAAACGCCATACATTACAAGTTCACGAAAAAAATGCTGTCCTTCAATGTGCGGACTGTAGTAAAAAATTCGTTCGAGAAAGTGATTTAAAAAGGCACAGAGACTCTGTGCATTCAACCGAGAAAATTACTTGTAAATTCTGCTATACATCCTTTACCCGTAAAGACAACTTATTGAAAAATTTGAACAATAAAAGATGCGAAAGAAAGTTGGAGAAAGAAGTGGGAAAAAGAAAGAGAGTGGATTTGTCTGTATCAAGTAGGAAAAAGAAAACACAGTTGTCCACATCTGCTGAAAACTCTACGGCTGATCCTGAAAATATCTTCTTACCACCAAAAGAGAACGAGAGTGCTTTTCAAAAAGCATATAAAACTTTTAATCTTCCCAATAACGATAGTTCACTGGGGATAAAAGAGTTTTTACTCTTAAGAAAAGAAGAGACAATCTTTATTTTTCGCAATGAACTGGAAACTTACAAAGCCTTGAAAGTGAGTAAATGGGTTCATTGCATTTACTCGAAAGCGACAGATGCTGGAAAAATGATAAAGAACGTTGAATTCAAAACGCCGAATAATGAAGTATTACAAGAAACTAATCTCGCCAGACTTTATGACGACATGTCTGAGAAAATAGTGAAAGAAAGTGAGGATTTTGAAGGTAGAGACTCGGGGGCTGGACACTGGACGAAATCTTAAGACTCGAAGTCCGCACGAACCGTTATTCTCCTTTCAGAGGTTCATCATCCTTCATCGAGGTGCTGAAGCAGATCGCTGAAACAAAGGCAATCATCAATGTCATCAATAAAAATGACTCTCAGTGTTTCATGTGGTCTTTTCTCGCAGCTCTTTACCCCAACACCAGCAACCCCAACAAAACGTCAAGTTATGTCCCCCACCTAAATAAGCTGAACTTTGATGGAATATCCTTTCCAACACCACTTAACGAGGTGAAAAAATTTTCAAAAATGAACGATATAGGAATAAACATTTATTCTTTTGAAGAAGATTTAAAAATATTTCCTCTCCTCATTAGTGATATAGTGTGTGAGAAACATATAGATTTGCTTTACGTAAAAAATGGAGAGTTTGGACATTATTGTTTCATTAAAAGCTTATCTCGACTTTTTTTCCAAACAACTCTCAAAACATCAACATAAAACATTTATATGTAAAAGATGTTTAAGGGCAGTCGGAAACCTCTATACCGACAATGTTAAATTGGCTGTTTTCGAGGTACATTTTCTCAAAATCTGTTATATGTACATACTTGAAATTTTTCATATAATTAAAATACACATTTCTCATTATACTCAAATGAGCTTTTAGCTAATTTTGAATTTTTCATAATTTATAAAATATTTTATCAAACATAGTGTAAGTTAACCCGTTTTCACATAAAAAAATTTGTAAAAAATAAATTTTGGGGTTTTTTTACAAAAAGCTCATTTCAGTATATATTAGCCATCATTATAAATATATCATAAAAAATTTACATACCTGTGAACAGTAGTTTCTAAGAAAAGAAACATCGAACATCAAAAATTGACATTTTGAGAAAAATTGATTTTAACGTGTATAATTACTTTTTAATTAAAACATTCCAGCTCCATATTCTAAATGATCAGCATTTTTTAGTTGCTCATCATCTTCTTTCTTCATTTTAAGTCTTTTTTCCTTCCTAACTTCCTTTGTTTTTTGTAAACAAGAGTACTTTGCTCGTAACAACCTCCGTTTGTCGAGGCACTCCATCGCCTGTACCGTGTAATCACCAGGCTCAATACACATTTTTCTCAAAATTTCTAGTTTTGATACATTCCCCATATTAAATGAGGAAACTGCATCATATGTACCCAGTGACAAAACTTCTAACTACAAATGTTTTCTTCGGTACACGAGACTATATTACATTATTTACACTTTCGTTAGGATTTTGCGTACCTCCATGTAAACACTTTTTTAGCAATTCAGGATTAGCTAAATCCCTAAAAACAGGTCGCATGGCCTCCACAACATCCACAGGTAAACTATTTTTGCGATGATAAGTCTCCCCAGGCAATTCTTTCTTTTTAAATTTGCACCACGTATCTGTATCAGAGGGACAAAATCCATGCTGAGGTTTTTCATCGGTTGATAGCTTGTGTAAAAATATTGCCCATATGGCTTGTTGCATGTCCTTCACGCTAGACAAATTTCTGCGGATAGCTAGACCATAATATGCTTGCAGACGGTCGATTTCTGCCTCTGTCAATCTATTTCTTCCGCATAAAGGCTTTCCGTCAGAAAGTTTTTGGCCTCTCATCTTAGTTTTCAAGCGTCGAAGACGTGTCCCCATTCTTTTCATAACATGACCTATGCATTCTAATTTCTCGACAGAGCAATGGTCACCATATACTTTGTTCTCGACAATAGAAGTAAAAGCCTTGGAGTCCCCATCTCCTAAATATTTTGTGTACCGAACATTGTAGAGAGACTGGGAACGCTAAAAATTGGATAGAGCTCCAGCTACTTCCATCTTACCGCTGTAGCCTTCAAAAATTCTCTTACAATTTTGAAGATGCTTGGTTTTGTTCGGACAAATACAATGTTTTGAAAAAACTTCGACATATATAACTTTGCCGGTATCAACACTTGTGATTGTCACCAAGCCATTCTTCGAAGAAAAACCACGCTTCTGCCAGCTACCATCAACAGCAACAGCAAGGTCCCTTTTTCCATCATTTTCATCAACTGCTTCACGAACAGCTTCTGCCATACTGTGTTCACAGGTTTCTCTTGTTGCCTGCAGTAAAATGTGGTTGTACTTCGAGCATTTTGTGGGTGGCGGGGGAAGATTCATGATACCGCAAAACATCCTAGCAGACTCAGCACCTTTACCTATGCATCGCATAGCATACACTAGCCGGGTATCAGTTCATAGTTCTCAGAACTATCGCATTTCTTGGAATTAAAAAAAGTATAGTTATATTTACAAGAAGGACATTTTAAGTGAAACTTCACAGTTACTTTCACTGAGGGGCAATCTGAATCCTGTTTTTTCACACTTTATACATTTTACAGCTTCAAAAAACAACACAAGCTAAAATGTTAATGTCCACATAACATTTCTGAAACCAGAAAAGCCTCATCCGAATATGAAATATCCATGTTTACAATTTTTCTCTCACTGGCAGATGGTTCAGTTTCATTAGTACAAAGCTTTGCACCATCAGCACAATTCTTTTCATCAGCAAAGTTCTTTGGAACAGTAGAATTGCTTTCTACACACAACCATCCTTACTTTTATTACATCTTCCTTTATAAAAAAAACTCCTCTTCGTTTCTTAAATACTTTAGTTGATGCTCTAGGCATGGTAAAGTCGATATATTATAGCAATTTTTTTGAAAATTTGTGACAAACCTATACGGAACTTTATCACTAACTTTCTGAGACGTCTTTTTTAGGGAAATTTAATTCCCCTACCTATTTCCAATCAGCTCCAAAAAGAGGACAGGGATTCCTTATTATGCAGATTAGATAAAGTATTTAAGTCAAACGGAATAGTAAAGTAAAAAGCAGTAGGAGAGAGAGATTGAAGCAGGAAGGTATAATAGTGAAGTTAGAGATTTATTATTGAAAATTTCTAGGTGATAAATTAATCTCAGGAAGAGCTGAGCTGCAGTGTGGTAAATATTGATTTATAATTAAAGTCTCATTAAAGCTTTATATTAAGAGTGAGATTAAAGTTAAATGTTCAATAGGAATATTATTGAATATAATTCTGGGATCTCTTATTGCGGTAATCCCTGCGTGATCAATATTCTAATTGTTAATTAATTGGATCATTAAATATTTAAGTTAATTTAAAGGAAAGTCCCTTTTAAACCTCATATATCTATTTTAAATTATTTGTTATTAAAAGTCTTTGAATCTATTTGGCAAAGATAACCAAATAAAGAAAGTTATTCATTAAAATGGCTACTGGTTCTTCTTTGACTCAGAATTATTCTCGTTCTCAAAGTGAGATCCAAGGGGATCTTCACAAGTTTAAGCTTAATAATGTTAAAGAATACTTGCGAGTTCAAAAATTACAACGCAGTTTTGAAAGTGTAAACAAACATTGATTTGACCGTTAAAAATACAGTGAAGTTTCAAATGGGTTAGGAAATAAAATAATAAAAGGCTCAATTTATACAATAAAAGATAAATGTTTTGATTTATACCAGACGCTCAACTTTTAAGCTAAAACAAAAAAACTTTGTTTACTTTTTCGCTTGTCAAATGGGCGTGGCCCAGTTTCAACGATTATTTAAAAATAGGTTTTTAGGGCTTCTAATTACCCTAGAGGTTAAAGTAAGGTATTTTTAGAAAGGTTAAAATCTGTACTATATGAAAATGTAAAAATCGCAAATTGTCAAAAAAATCAAATTTTACCTTTCCGACTGCTCTTAAGTGCTTTCCAAACAGAATACAAACTTCTTCAGCACTATGAAATGTGTATACATAAAAGTCCTGCTAGGGTAGTAATGCCGTCAGAAACAAGTAAGTTTTTAAAATTTAAAAATTTTCAACATTGTTTAAAAATACCTTTTGTTGTATATGCTGATTTCGAGTGTGTAACTAGGAAAACTGATACTTGCTGTCCTAATCCAAACTTTTCCTTTACAAATATTTATGAAAAACATGTCCCAATAGGTTTTTGTTATTTTATCAGTTATCAAGGGGGGCATTATAAAGATCCAGTAGTATATAGAGGTATTGATGCCCCAAAAATTTTTATTGAAAAGTTAGAAAAAGATGCAATAGAAATTGATAATATTTATAAAAATCAAAACCGTTATTACCTCTTACTGAATCAGAAAAGCAATTGTATGATAATGCTAATAATTGTTATGTTTGTGGTCAAACCTTTCACGAAAACAATATCAAGGTTAGGGATCATAATCATGTTACTCAAAATTTAATGGCCCTTGTTGCAATAGTTGTAATTTAGCAATGAAAGCCACCCAAATTTTTGCCTGTTTTCTTCCATAATCTTTCAGGATATGACGCCCATATTTTTTTATTAATGAGTTAGGATATGATGAAAAACAAATTAATTTAATTCCGAACACCGAAGAAAAATATATTTCCTTCAGTAAAAATATTTCAAATGATTTTCAGTTAAGGTTTTAGATTCTTTCAAATTCATGTCTTCTAGTTTGGAAAATTTGATAAAAACACTAAAAAAAGATGAATTTAAATATATGAAACATTATTTTGACTCAGAAAAAATAGATTTACTTTTAAGAAAGGGAGTTTTCCGTATGATTATTTTGATAGTTTTGAAAAGTGTAAAGATTCTTGTTTACCACCTATTAGCAAATTTTACAATAAACTAAATGAGGAGGCTATAAGTGTAGAGAGGATTATAATCATGCATGTAAAGTATTTAATGAATTTCATTTAAATAATCTTGGTGAATACTGTGATCTATATGTAAAAACAGATGTTCTATTGTTAACAGATCTCTTTGAAAACTTTCGGAAAATATGCATGCAAACTTATAAACTTGACCCCTGTTGGTATTTTACCACCCCAGCTTTATCATGGGATGCTATGTTATTACATACTAAAGTAGCTATCGAACTGTTTACAGATTACGACATGCTTCTTTTTATAGAAAAGGGTGTAAGAGGAGGTATAAGTCAGTGTTGCAATCGTTATGCTATAGCTAACAACAGATATATGTCTAATTTTAACCCAGATGATGAGATAAAATATTTAATGTATCTTGACGCAAATAATTTGTACGGTTATGCAATGAGTAAATATCTACCCTTAAAAGATTTTGTTTGGAGTGATAACAATTTAACTGAACAGGATATTTTAAATTTATCAGATGAATCCGATGTAGGTTACATCTTGGAAGTAGATCTTGAATATCCTTCCGATTTGCATGACAAGCATTCAGACTTTCCCCTTGCCCCTGAAAATAAGCCCCCACCTAATTGTAAAGAGCCTAGACTTTTAACTACTTTGGAACCAAAAACAAAATATGTTCTCCATTATTCTAATTTAAAGCTATATTTAAAATTAGGGTTAGTCTTGAAAAAAATTGATCGCGTTTTAAAATTTTTTCAATCTCCTTGGCTTAAAAATTACATAGATTATAATACTAAATTAAGAACTAAATCTGTAAATGACTTTCAAAAGGATTATTACAAACTAATGAATAATAGCATTTTCGGGAAAACGATGGAAAATGTAAGAAGAAGAGTAGATATACGTTTATGTTCAACAGAAGAGCAGGCTCGAAAGTTAATAGCGAAATCAAATTTTAATCGACGCACAATATTTTCTGAAAACTTAATGGCCGTCCATCTAAAAAAAACCCAAATCAAATTTTTCAAACCAATACAGGTAGGAATGGTAATTTTAGATATATCAAAAGTTCTAATGTATTCTTTTCACTATGTGTACATGAAGCACCGTTATGACTCAAAAGTATGGCTCATGTATACAGACACTGATTTTTTTTATATATCAAATAAAAACTGATGATTTTTATAGTGACATGAAAAATGATATTAACTTATATGATACTCCAGACTATGATGAAAACAACATTTATAATTTACCTCTTGTTAACAAAAAAGTCATCGGGAAAATGAAGGATGAAAATAAAGGAAATATTATGACAGAATATGTAGGATTAAAATCGAAAATGTATGCCTACAAAACAAACAATAAGATTGAAAAGCGGTTAAAAGGAATTAAAAAAAAAACTATAAAAAATAAAATAACATTTGAGGATTATAAGAATTTTATGAAAAAATAAAATATGTTGACATGAACTTCATTAGATCCAAATTTCATTCATTATATTCAATAAAGCAAAACAAACTTGCTCTGTCATATAAAGATGACAAAGGTTTATTAATGATGATGGCATTTCTACTCTTGCCCATGGTCATTGGTCGTTGATGAATTTAGACCTATTCAATGAGGTGTAGGACATAAAATCCAATGTGATTTTTTTTTGTGTGTGTGTAAATAATTGATTGTAATAATTGATGCTGTTTTTGTAAATAAACAAATTAATATGTATCTTTACTTACATGTGTAATCATTATACTGAAATAAATTTTACAAGTTGTTGTTCTCCTGTAATGTGAATATACGATTGTAATGTAAAACGCAATACACAAGATGTTGATTTCTGAATAAACAATTTACTTTGTATCTTTACTGTGTGTGTGTGTGTAACAATTATATTGAATTAAAATTTACAAATTACTAAAATAATATAAATTAAATATTTTTTTATTTCATTTTAATTAAGAAAATGATTTTAAAACACGTCGCCATCTGCTTCGCCTGCAAAAGCCGTCTTGTAGAATCAAGATCAGACAAGCTAAAACAAGTTAAATCGTAACCCGTTCGCGCTGATGAAGAGTATACTACGGCAAATTTTTCTGAATTATCAATTTACTTTGTATCTTTACTGTGTGTATGTAATCATTATACTGAATTAAAATTTACACAAATTATTAAAATAATATATAAATTAAATATTTTTTATTTCATTTTAGTTAAGAAAATGATTTTAAAACACGTCGCCATCTGCTTCGCCTGCAAAATTAAATTCATGAGATTATAAACTTAAGTTTTCTTCAGGTCTGTATGCCTTCATAGGACAATGGTTAGCGTAACTGAAAACTATTGTCCTATGGAGACATTTTGATCTGAGGACGTGAGTTTGAATCTGGATTTATTATTATTTTTATTATTTGAGCGTTATTTACTTCAATCATTTTAAAATCTATAATTAGTGTATATTATAATCAATAGGTGGCGCCATGAGCACGTTTAACATTCCCATACTTCCATTTTTTGTGCACATTTTTAAAAACAACTCAACTTAGCTGTAGGAGAAAACAATTCAACTCGCCCCCTCAACTCGAAAACCAAAACCATTGCAGGAGAAAAACAACTCAACTCAGCAGGAGAAAAAACAACTCGACTCGGCACCAGGAACGAAACAGCTCGACTCAACAGGAGGAAACAACTCAACTCGGCACCAGGAACGAAACAACTCAACTCAGTATGAAAAACAACTCAACTCGGCAGCAGAATGAAACAACTCAACTCTGTTCTGCCGTCGATCGCCTGCACCGCCTTTACAGCAGAATCGGCTTTTTCTACCTACTCATGTATTTATAACCTGAAACTAAGGAGCCATTTTGGCTTAATTTTAGAGATTTTAACGTCAAATCTGTTGAAGTGCCAATAAGTTGTTTCCTCTTCTTCATTGGCAAAATTTCTCATTTATCTTTTATTATATTATAATAAAAGTTCAAACCCCAATTTTGATAAAATAATAATAAACTAAAGGGTAAGTGGCCCCACACCTCTTCACTCAACCTCTCGAGATGATTTGTGGCTAGATGGCTATTTAGAGTCCTACCATGCTGCAAAGGCACTATACATTTACAACTATTCAGGTTTTGGCCGGTAATTGAACCCAGGCCCTACGGTACAGCAGTTGGCGTCACTAACCACTACACCGTATAGGCGGCAAAAATTTTACAAAAAAGCATCAAAGCCTAGATTTTTTTATAAAAAAATATAATAAATTTACACATAATTCAGTAAAATTGAAAAATTGTTTAATAAAATAAATGTTTATATTTGTTGCGTTAGTTAGGTGATTATAAAAATGATAAGCAAAATTTCAGGTCAAATGTTAAAGAATAAAATTGTATCAATACATAAAGCTCATTATTATATTAATTGAAACTGAACTAATATGCAATTACAATCTGTGTTTCTGAAATCTTGTTTATACTTGTAAAATTAGAAAAATAAAAGAAATCTTATGAACGCGTATTCCCCCTAATTTTCTGACAATATACACTCTGTCGCAAAAAAATATATGCACCCAGAAGAAATTGAGCTACATTCACGAAATTTGGTATGCATGTAGTGTATATGAAAATAAACAAATGATTAAAAATTCAGAACAAAATATCATTTTATTAAGCGGTTACAGCTTGCAAAACGTTAAAAATCAGTAAGTAGTAAAGCCACCTCTGGCAGCTATACAAGCCGAAATTCGGCGTGGCATCGATTCAATTAGATCACTTATGACCCCCTGTGGAAGATCCTGCCATAGTCTTTGCATCTGCGCAGTTAATTCTCCTGTATCTCGGGACGGCTGCAGTTGCCTTCCCAGCGCGTCCCAGACATGATCTATTGGCGATAGATCTGGTGACCTGGCAGGCCATGGTAGGACGTCATATCCTTGAAGACATTGTTGGGAGAGTCGCGCAGTATGTGGACGAGCATTATCCTGTTGATAAATGGCACCTGGGCGACTTGATATCATGGGTAGCACAATCGGCGTTAAAATATCGTCCACGTATCTGCGAGCTGTCAAAGTGCCTTGAAGGACGACTAAAGATGATCGTGTGTCCCAAGAAATTGCTCCCTACACTGTCACACCTTGTGAAATTGCTGTATGCCGCTCGACAATAAATGTCGGATCGGACCGATGGCCGGTGCGCCTCTCAGACACGTGTGCGGTGGTCATCAGCACTGAGACTGAATCGGGATTCATCACTGAAGATGACATGTCTCCAGTCTGTCACACTCCAAGTTGCCCGAGGTCGGCAAAAATCCAGTCGACACTGCCTATGATGTGGGGTCAGTGGTAAGCGTCTTAGCGGACGTCGGCTCCTCAAGCCAACTTCGGTCAGTCGTCTCCTTATGGTTTCTCTTGATGGCACTGGATGTCTGGAAGGAGGTAAGTGGCGTTGAATCGATGCTAGCGACGTTATTGGTGCCGAAGTGGCCACTCTTCTGATTGCACGATCCTCGCGATCATTTGTGTTCCTGGGACGTCCTGACCCTCCGCGACGGTACACTCTACCTTCTGTGATCCACTGTTGCCAACACCGAGCAACTACCATATCGCTCCGACCGAGGTGGCGGCCGATACGTCTATTCGACCAACCTGCTTCTCTGAGGCCTATTATACGGCCCCTATCAAAGTCCGTCAGCTGCTCGTACTGCCGCCGGTTACGTCTTAGAGGCATCCTAAGTCTCAATATCGTCTATCAAAGTCATCAGATTCGTTTGGTTAGCCGTACGGCGCTCGTACTCATGCTTTTAAACTCTCCCAGTTGCGCAACTAATATGCGCATAGCACACTTAGCCTTGTCTCATTGGCTTCGAAATTTTAATCATTTGCATATCTCTTACCAGACAACATTCTTGCCGAGTTTCGTGATTGTAGCTTGATTTCTTCTGGGTGCATATATTTTTTTGCGACAGAGTGTATTTTTAGTTAAATTTTACTTCTAAAACTTTTTGGGGGCAATGTTTTTTAGCATATTTGTTATATTGTATGCTATATATCACAGAAAAATGTAAGGGGACTGAAAAGAAAACAATTTTTTCGAAAGGGATAGCTACTGATAAAAGTTTGGAAACCCCTGATCTAGAGTTTCTCAATAATACAAGCAAACAAACAAAGGGTGTTTTTTTAGAGGTATAGAACTTTAAATTGCAATAAAATAACGATGTATTATTCGATTGACATGAATTTTTTTTTATTCGAAAGATAATCTTGTGGCATTACATTTTAAATATGATCAAGCAAGGCATAGATTCATCGAATGGGCCCAAAACGAGATTGCCGTTGTTCCCGATTTTCATAAGCGAATTTTGTTTAGCGATGAAGCGCACTTCTGGTTGAATGGCTACGTCAACAAACAAAACTGTCCCATTTGGAGTGAAGCTAATCCACAAGTGTATGTCGAAACACCGTTACATCCAGAAAAACTGACTGTTTGGTGCGCTTTATGGGCTGGTGGAATCCTTCTTCAAAAACGATGAAGGCCACAACGTTACAGTCAATGGTGATCGGTATAGAGCCATGATTACTAACTTTTTCATTCCTGAATTGAACAATCGTGATGTCCAGGAGCTGTGGTTCCAACAAGACGGCGCAACATGTCACACAGCTCGTGCCACAATCGATTTATTGAAAGACACGTTTGGTGACCGCCTAATTTCACGTTTTGGACCTGTGAATTGGCCTCCAAGCTCTTGTGATTTAACACCGCTGGACTATTTTCTGTGGGGCTATGTAAAGTCATTGGTCTATGCGGATAAGCCACAAACGCTTGACCATTTGGAAGACAACATTCGCCGTGTTATTGCCGATATACGGCCACAAATGCTGGAAAAAGTCATCGAAAATTGGACGTCCAGATTGGACTACATCCGAGTCAGCCGTGACAGTCCTATGCAGGAAATCACATTTAAAATGTAATGCCACAAGATTATCTTTCGAATAAAAAAAATTCATGTCAATCGAATAATACATGTTGTTTTATTGCAATTTAAAGTTCTATACCTCTAAAAAAACACCCTTTAGTAAGACAATAATACGAACAAAAAGACCTATGATGTAGAGCAGTGGTGTCCAACCCAAATGACCTTGCAGGCCACTTCGGAAAAACATTATAATCTCGCGGGCCGCGCATAAAAATATTTAACTTTATATCAGATTTGGAAACAAAAAACCATTTATTGGAGTGTAAATTTAAAACAGAATGAATTATAATTGTTTTCATTATTTTTCATGTATACAGACATAGATAATATAATAATGTTTATATAATATATTAATACAATGATCCAATAATGTTTAAAATATTACAGTTGGCATTTTCTTGAAAATTACAGAGTTCCTTTTGAATTGATCTTTCGTTACTCATTGTTGAAATTTGATTGTGCTGTCATTCTCAAACGATTAAGTATACATTGCCTTTTATCATAACCGTCCTGAATATTTTTTTAAACTTTAAAAAACATCTCCTGACTGCCTCTCTTCCTTTTTGGGCACTGCAAACAGAAAAAAAGGAGGAGAAATGAAAGTCGCACACACAAAAAATCATGTACCATCCATAGTAAGGGATATGCATAATGTAATTCGGAATTTATTAAAAAAGTAATTTATTATAGTAAAATCAAACGTAACTGTTTGATAAAATATAAATCTATTTTAATCTAAAGGACGTTTCTATTATCAAAAAGGATTTATTTTAAAACAAGAACATTTAACAGGTGAATACATTTTGTACATTTAAATATGTATATAAATTTCCCCTTAAATAAATTTCAAAATGAAAAAACTTTAAAAACCTGATATTTAAAAATTTTTTATAAAGAGTTGGTGGGCCGCAACTTAAATACTAGCGGCCACATGCGGCCCGCGGGCCGGGTGTTGGACACCCCTGATGTAGAGGGTTTGATAGATGTTAAGTTTGTAGAGGCTCAGTCTTGTTGGCAGGATGGGAAAAAAAAGGGGGAAACTCAGGTGACGTCCTCGTCATTTATCCTTGATGAAGAATAAAATGTATGTGCATACAAAACGAATGCATTACGTTTTCCTTTTCTCTGAGAAATTTTCTCTTACTCTCTTGATGTCAGAACTTCCTGATGATTTCTATACTTATGTCATTAAAAATTTTTTCTTTTTGTCTTTCGCTTCTTTCCTTCCTCAAAAGAGAAACCCAAATTTGCTTTATAAGTACAAAAGCAAATAAAAACAACACGATTATTAGTATTATTTTTGAAAAAGAATGCGTGAAAGAGAAAAGTGTCGTGGATTACATAAACAATGGTATAAGAGAATGTATTCATATATTTAGAATAATCAATACCAAAACTCTTTAAGCATTTCGCAGTTAACAAATAATTTTAACTAAAATTAACGAGCGAAAAAGAGAGGTGGAAAATCAGAATTTCGCGGATTCTTTTCCAACCTCCTGAGATGTCAAACATTAAAATTGTGGAATGATTTGCCTGTGCAGTAAATATTATACACTGCTGGACAATTGCTAAGGACGGATCACAAATTGCTATGTAGCATAACATTAAGCGAGACATGAGGCCTAGTAGGATAAAATATAGTTGCCACACTGTTCAGACATTAGAATAAAGAATATTTATTGTTCTGGAAAGTACAAATGCTGTGAAACATCTGAAAGAAAAAAAAAATGTTCATTTGATCTGCGTACGGAGAAATGGAACAATGCATCTAAAAGTCAGTAAACACCTTAAAGAAAGGTATCAGTACGGGATATGTCCACCGCGGAGTGTGATGCAACATTCCACACGTCGTACCATACTTTGCACAACATTATCCAGCAGCCGTTGAGGTAATTTATCCCATTCCTCTGTGAGTGCACGGATGAGGGTGTTCTTGTTTATCGGAGGATAGTTTCGACCAGCAACTTGCCTCCCTAAAGCATCCCACACATTTTCAATGGGGTTTAGATCTGGAGAACTCGCTGGCCATACGAGACGTTGAATACCCTCACTGTCTAGACAATCCTGAACAGCGAGTGTTCGATTTCATGTTGCGTTGTCGTCCATAAAAATAAATTTATCACCGACAGCACCACGGAAAAGACGAACATGAGGAAGTAGAACTTCATCAATGTATCGTTGGCCCGTCATAGTCCCATTCGCAACCACATGTAGGCGCGTGCGGCCATTGATCATGATGCCGGCCCACACCATGATACTGCATGTCGGATATCGGTCCTTTTCCTGGATATTTTCTGGACGATAAGCAGTACCACTCTCGCGCCAGATCAGTTGGCGTCTACAATCCGATGACAGACTGAACCTACTCTCATCTGAGAATAGTACGCATGCCCAGTCCTGTTCAGTCCAATTGTGATGCTCACGACACCATTGCAAACGACACATTGCTGTCTGGTCAATGGGACACACACAACAGATCTGCGTACGTATAGTCCTCCTCCTCCCCTCAAACGTCTGGCAACAGTTTTTTCGGGAGATCTGCTTTCCTGAGGCAGCAAGAAACTGATTTGCCACCTGCTGAGCTGTGGTGCGCCTGTTCCTTTTTGCTGATAGGACGATATATCTGTCTTCTGCAGGCGTCGTACTTCTAACACGACCTCCCCGTGCCGTCTACTACACATTCCAGTAGTTTTAAATGACTTCCACAGCCGTGAACAACGCTGTGAGCGATGTCGAACTCCTGGCAACATCTGTTATTTTTCGCCCTTCTTCGATCTTTCCAATAATTCGGCCACGCATAAAATCATCTATGTGATGTCGGGAAGACATGCCAAAAATTTTAAGTTCGTCTATTAAATCTTTCCTGTAAAACTTTGACTTGAAACAACAACTGTCCACACGCGTCAAAACCTTTAAAGCTCTTATGAACGCTATCACGTGATGAACAGACGTGGAAAAAAAAAATTTGCATACTCATACTTCTTAGTAATATCCCGCACTTATTCTAATTTTCCACATTTTGCTTCCTTTCATTTTGTGGTTGCTATGGATGATAGTGTTATCCGTCCTTAGCAATTGTCCAGCAGTGTATTTAAAGCACAGTTTCCAGAGTGAGAGGCGAGGACCCTGTTCTACGTGTCACTCCACAGTATGTAACAAAAGTGTTAACGTAAAAAAATTATTTTATTGGTGGATTAGGTACACACTTATGTTACAATATTAAAAAAATATATAAGGCAGCTTTTAATAGCTTGGCTAAATTTTGAAAATTATAAAAGGTACCAGCATATTATATACTTTCAAAAACTCAATTTTTTAATTTTGCATTTATTGAAGATATGAAACTTAATATGAAGATAAACTAAAACAGAACAATAAAAAACAGATAAAACAAAAGCAAAAATTCTTTTTTATGTGATTTCATTACATATTTTCATGAGGCGAAGTATTTTTCATATATATTTACATTACCTAACTAGCAATAGTTTTTGAAAGAGTTGATATTCAGGTATCTGAAACTTGACAAAACACACGATTCTCAATTTTGGAAGTTTGTAAGAAATAATGTGAAAACTGATTCACTTTATCCTGACGATTCAAGAGGTATTTAATAAATATTAATTGTTCATTTTAGTGATTAACAAAATATAATTTGTCTAGTATATAAAAAAAATTTAAGAAACATAGAATAAAAAAACAGAGAATAATTTATTTTAGAAGACGTATTAGCAGTAATTTTTAAGTGCAAACTCAAAGAATGCACTGCACTTCCAAAGAATTGAGCAAATGTAAATAGTTTCTTGAATGCGCTATGGATTCTTAGAAAACTAGCTCCATTTGGAAAAGAAGGGAAAAAAAAACCTGTTACACAGTCTCCACTGAAGAGTCATAAATTACCATTCATCAATGGAACATACGGGGAAATTTCATGTATTCTTCCGCAAGAAGGCGGAGTTACAAGTTTACTTTCCCCCTCTTACCAAATGTGCAATGCTGATTTAATAATTACACGCAAAAAAAATAATTTAAAAAGTTCAAAGTATGCGCGTTGGAAAGAGCATAAAAAAAGGAAATTTTTCCTGTTTTTGTTTTTTTTGTTATCCGATAATTTAAAATATTTTTATGTGATCGTTTTAATGCACTATATATGAATTTTCAGATCTTTAAATAATACTTAAAAATACTTAGAATTCTTTTTTAAAAAATCGAAATAATTGAAGAATTTAATTTTTTTCGCTTTTTTAGATGCATTTTATTCCATGCAATTGAAAGCAATATCCTAGATGTAAATATACGAGAAAGAAACTCCATAGGATTAACATTACGCTCGAGATTTCGTGGTGGCGTATCAACGGGGTTCTTAAGAGTACAACGCTGAATGCCCCCTCTTCTGCACCACCAGTTAAAACAGGAGCGGAAATGGACATTTAACTTACCCTCCTCCCCAAGCGAACACTCTTGAGGAGGAGCCCAGGAGATAAAATGATTAATCCTTGGGGATTGGACATGGACAATATATAGAATGTATCCTTATTATAATATTTTTTTTATTAACGTTGTATATGCATGTACGTTAACCTTAATATATTCATTTAAAAGTGGAGTTTTCATAATTTGCTAAGAAACTGTCTATTATGGAATTTATATACGTATTTAGTGTTTACATGTGTACTCTTAGAATTAATTCAATAATGCTATTTTGTGAAGTTTGATATTTTATAGTAAAATATATATAATTTTGGTTTCTTCACTTGTGTAATACATTAATATAAAGAGTGAGGAAAAGTTAAGTATCTTTCTAAAACTACATAATTAGATTTGGAGAATTTTCCTATGTGCATTTCTTTGTATGTAAACAATATTTTCCTTATTATTCAACATTTTTAAGATAACTCTTAGTGATACCTTTTATGTGAATGTACTGATTTTGTATTTACTTATGTGTTTATTTAGTATAGTGTTTTTAAGGAGAAACCCGTTACTTGTTCACAAATTATGGATCAATTGCCAGCCGAGAGAATTTCTCAGAGTGTGGAAAAGTGGAAATAGATTTTTGTGAAATTTCTGGATTAAATATCCTAATAAAAGAAAAAGTGCCTTAAATATAGTCTATGTGTGCATTTTCGTGTGCATGGTGACAAGGGCGTCACCTAGTAATAGTTAGATTTATCTAGTAAAGCTTTAATTGCAGCTTTAAAGCGATTTTTTAGTAAACGAGGAAAATCAAACTTGTATTTTCAGACAACGCAACCAATGCTTTTGGCACATAATTAGAGTTAAAAGACGTAGAGAAATTATCAGTAATTACGAGAGTAATTTGTGTAATTTTTGTGTGAAGAACGTGTTGAGTGGGATTTTTGACACTTTGACCCCTGGTCATTTCCTAGTTAATCATCCCATTAGAGCCATTTCAGAGCCAAGTTTAACTGAAGTGAATGATAACAGGTTAAAAGTGTGGCAAAAACAAACAAAAATTGTGCAACAGATTTGGAAACGTTAGTCAAATAATTATTTGAGTACACTTCAGAATCGAAATAAATGGTACTTTGAAAAGAATAATATAAAAATACAGGATATGCAGGGCCGGACCGTGACCTTTGGGGACCCTGGGCTAACGATATCTGGAGGCCTCCATAAATAATTAAACTTTTGTCATTTTCCTAAAAAAAATTTTGTGCGGGTACGTTTAAAATATACGAAATTTAAGGGTTTTTTTTAAAAAAATTTTCTTTCAAACAATTTAAATACATTATAAACAATAACATAATTTACAAAAAAACTTTTCTACATTTTTGTGCAGAAAATTCTTTTATTTGCTCATCACATTTTAAGTCTTGGGTGATATCAGTATTAATAGAAAGAAGTGATAAATAATTAAGCCCAGTATTTGTCATTGATGTCCTATATTTGTTTTCTATATAGAACATTTTAGACAAAGTACGCTCTGCTTCACAACGGTGCTTCTGCTTCAGCAGGGAGCGTTAGAAAAATCTTTAAAATGGTATAAAAGTTTGGAAAAACGCCAACTCAAATTTCTTTTCAAAATTTAAATTGAATATATCTCTACAAGCATAGGACTCTAGCTCAGTTTCTTTTAGATAAGTTTTGCATCGAATACCTTCTTTTACTAAATGTTGGTCTACGTCATCTGAATACTAATTAATAATAGCGCGTACACTCCAGGTCGATGTTCTCCTTACTTTGTGTGTATGTGATCTTGCAAATCCATCAAAAATTTTAATTTCTTACTATATTCTGCATATACTTGACTTCTTCTATTTAAATCAAGGATTAGCTTATCTAAAGCAACAATAAGCATGTCTCTTTTGAATTTTTCTGCCCCATACACAGCTTTTTCTGTGGATTTATCTACAAATTTTGAAATAACCCGTCTCTTGTTCACATCGCTATATTCCGTTTCTATACTATGACTTAATTTTTTGGCTGCGTCTTGATACTTCTTTAGTTTTTATCTGATTCATGTCGTACATTGCTCATAAACGTTTTTAATGACATAATAAACTTATTCCCTTCACAGATGTCCAAACCAGGAGTCTGTAATTTTTTGTTAACTGAATTAAATCTTTCTAATATTTCTTCCCAAAATATAATTAAAATGGCAGTTTCGAGTTTTGTTAATTTATTATGTAAATTTACTGCCTCTCTTTTCGAAAATCAATTTTCTCATTTTCATTGTCACTAAATGTCTTAAGAATATTCTTGATATTATCATAATTATCTTTTAAGGCTTCAACAGCATAGTAGTGACAAGACCATCTGGTCTGACTTAAACTTTTTAAGGTAAATTTCAGCTTAGTTTCACGATTTAGAAGCTCCCACCTATGGGTCAAAGCAGAAAAGAAAACATATTTGTTGAAACTAATCCAAAGAAGTTCACGATTTCAGTTGCAACCTTAACTAATTCTGCACGAACCAGATTAAGAGTGTGTACAACTACCGTCAACAGAGGGCGCCACGACAAAGACTTTAAAAATATGTATCTGTTTCTGTAATCGCATTTAGGCAATTGAGTCATTTCTGAAATCGAAAGAGATGGTTAATTTTTGTGGTGTGAATTCAAGTCGAATAAATCTCAAGAAAATCCCCAAAAGGAGTCATCTATTGTTTCTCATTTTCAGAATTAATGTTGGTGAGTTTATTTAAACTTAGCTTTCCGGGAAAAAAGGTAAGCCAATCATTTTACTATTAAATGAGCTTACAAATCTAACATGGAGCCACCAGTGAGGAATGTTTATTCATTGTTGATGTATGCGTCATAAATCAAGTTTAATTCAGTAGATCATTTCCTGGAAAGTAGAATGTTTATTATTCTTACTAGAATCGAAAACGATAATGATCTTATATAATCGAAACTAGATGTATTCTGAAAATGAAATTCGTCTGAAAGAATTCTTAATCTTTTGATGTGTTTATTATTCTATTATTTGAGTCAGGAAACGTATGTCAATTAATTCGAAAATTATTATTATTATTATTTGTGAATTCGCGCGAAATGCAAGAAATCTGAATTAGTAAATTCGAAGATTTTGTTTATTATTTTGAGTGACTGTATATTTATAGTAACTAATTCTGAAAAGCTGTATTTGAGTTCTATAGTTGCATTGAGTTATTATTTAAAAGATGGCTCCTACTAAAGGGAAAAAGTAAAATACCATTAGTGTTCCAAACTCAGATAAAAAGAGAGAAATCAAAGGTATTCTGAAAATGTTGATAATGTTATAGAATCTGATAATATTCAGAGAGTTTTGCCTTAAAATGTAATATATTAAAATGTCTAGAAAGATTAGAAGACAATTATTATGAGTTTTCTGTTTTGGAAGAATTTGTGGAAGATGTGGAATATGAAAACTTTACTAATTCTAAAGATTTGGCTGATTTGGCATTAGAAAAAATTGAGTCATACTTGACTAGTATTGATAGCAAACTACAATTCAAAGAAAATAAATCGAAAGTGAATGCTTATTCTAACATAAATCTTCCTAAATATGATCTTTCACAATTTGCAGGTGACTTCAACTCTTGGTTGAGTTTTAAATCTATATTCTCTAGTTCAATTGATTCTAATGAATCTATTAGGTGCTTGCTTCATAGCACTCTAAATAATACTCAAGTGTGTTGAGTTTTCATTTAATTCAAACATTAAACTTTATCAAAATCTACTGGAATTTTATTCTGCGTGTTCATTCCACGGCGGCAAACATAGATCTACGTTGTACAGAAAATGCCACGTTTTTAGTATTTTACGGAGTTATGCTGCAGTTAAGCATAATACAATCGATACAACTACATGAGTAAAGAAAAATATAAAAACAGAAATATAAATTATGAAAACCATTTTAAAAATTAACAGAAATTAAATGCATTTATATAAAATAAGTTTAACAATTATTATTTAAGTTTAACATTTATTTGAATAGAATTAATTTCTATCTTTATATCCGTTTAGAGAATTCGAAAAACAGTTGACAGGTGCAGCCATCTAGCGAGAGAAAATCTCTACAAAAACTGTCCTTTACATTACTCCCTTGCCAGTAACAAAGTTACGATACAAGAAAAAAAATATATGGCAGGGACAGTTTCAGACTTATTGAACAGATTATAATTTCATTTTTTTTTTTTTACAAATTAAACTTATACAAACCGCTTTTAACACAATTATTACTAATCATTGCATTACACAACACAAAATTACTACTACAGGATTGCTACAGAAGTCTTAATGCACAAAATATGCTACAAGTTTAAAATATTAAAACACAGCTACCTTCCTGTTTCTTAAAAATACATGGAAAAATACAACTAAAATGTTCAGCAATTACTTTAAATGTATATTTATACTGAGCAACAATCAAATTTAAACAAAGTCAAAAAGAGTATATATAAGATATGCAATAACTCAAAAAAAAATAATAAACTACAGAATGCTTTTGCAAATACACAAAACTCAGTCAATATTTGAACATGGGAAACTAAGGAGTACATAAATATTTTGCGAAAAAAAAATCATTCATATTCCAATGAAAGTTAACATGCCATTAAAAAAACATTTCAAGTTACTCTGCAATGACAACACCTTAATTTTTTGAATATTATGAAACATATCAAATCCAATAGTGTTAAAAAATCAATTTTTCATATTTACATACACAATGGGTAATTTTATAATATATACATACAGAAAACTTCCTATTTACAAGAAAGAATATCAGAAAACTTTAGTTTCAATTCACCACATAATTAATTATAACTCAGTTAATCACTAATACAATCCATTTACCACAATTGAGCATTTTTATGCAAAACAGTATCTATTTATACACATTTTATTTGATGCTAACACATATTATTTCTACACATAGAATTTGATGCTAACACATATCTATTTATAAACATAGAATTTGATGCTAACACATATCTATATTGATATCCTGAAAATTTTATGTTCACTATTAAATACATAATAGATAATTTTGTTAAAATACATACTTTCCAATGAAAAAAAACACATTCTATAACACATTTAAGAGATGAGATGCCCACAAATTGTAATACTAATGAGAGAATTTCTGTCGACAATGTAAAAAAACAGTAGTAATAAATAATTATTTGTGACATAAAGTTGAACTTTGTATAACATATATTACTTTGAATGCGAGAATATATATGGAAAATTGTACATCCTGCTCTTTAATTTCTTTTTATTTACAAAGCTTTTGTTTGATTCAGATTCTCGCTGTTATGAAATTACACACAATTCTACTTTTGCTTACAACTTACTGATGAAGGTTATATCAGGATAGTGGAAGAATAATTATTTAAATTTCACAATACTAGCATAAAAATCATACATGTATATATAACCAATTAAGAGTCAATTTTCAATTCTAAAATCCAGGAATTAACATACATTGTCATTTTATAAGCATATCTACAACATTTAAAGCAGTGTTTACTATAACTTTCACTATATGTACATGAATTGCATTACCAAGAGAATTATTACCAAGTATATATTTAATCAATTAGATACATTTTATAAATGGTGATTTTCAAATTTACTAATTTTTAATAACTGTTTACTAGTAATAAGTGAAAGGAATTTCAAACTTTAACACTTACATACATAATAGTTGCTATTTTGTTTATTCTCTAAATCTTACTGGTTTTTATCTTTCTACCACAGCTGGTAGTAGATTGTTCATCAGGCATTGGGGAAAGTTCTTTCCAATTTGAAATCTCATTTTTTGTCCAACACTAGTTTGTTCATTTTGATTGTCCACTGCTAACAAATAGGCAGGTTTTAGTCTATCTACAGATATATTAATTGTTTTATCTTTGATTAGGATTGTGAAATATTTATCATACTTTTTATGTACAGTATATGGTCCTTCATATGGTGGTTCTAATGCTTTTTAAACTCTGTCGATACGAAGAAACACATGGGAACAGGATTTCAAATCTTTATGCACAAAGATATTTTGCTTCCTGTTGCTAGGAGACTTCAGTGGCTTTAGCTCTGCCATGTGCTGCTGTAATTTGGCGACAAAATTCTGTGGATCCATGTTAATAGTAGGGGGATCAAAAAATTCGCCAGGTAATTTAATGGAAGTACCATAGACCATCTGTGCAATTGTGTAACTAATGTCAGGTCTTATGGCAGCTCTTAAACCTAACAACACAGTGGGTAATGACTCTGTCCATCTAATATTGTTGTGAGCTTTTTATAGCACCTTTCAAGGTCCTATGTAAACGTTCAACTTTCCCATTACATTGAGGGTGATAAGATGTTGTGTGGGCTACTTTAGCACCACATATTGCAGCTATGCTTCTAAATAGTTCTGCCTCAAACTGTCGACCTTGATCTGTGACTATTTTGGCAGGTACTCCAAACCTGCAAATCCATTTCTCATAAAATGCTCTCCCAACTATTTCAGCTGTTATTTCAGGTATAGGAATTGCTTCCATCCAGCAAGAGAATCGGTCAATGCAGGTTAAGCAATACTGCATCCCTTCTGAAGGTGGTAGTTTTCCAATGAGATCTATGTGAACTACACTAAACCTTTCATCTGGTTGTTCGAAGTCTCCTAATTTGGATTTTTGTATGCCTGCTGACTTTACATTTTTGGCATCTAATGCAAGCTTTTGCCCATTCTCTGACTTGCTTTTTAATATCTGACCAGACATATTTTTCAATCATCAGTTTAACTGTAGATTTAATACCAGGGTGAGCTAAGCCATGAATTAGTTGGAATATTTGAAACCTGAATTTTGTGGAATGTAAGGCCTAATTTTTTGTGTTGAGATGTCACACCAAAGTTTTTTTTTTCCCAGATGGCAATGTCGAAGGTTTAAATTTTAAAGAATTGTTGTGCAATAATATTTGCAACTCTTCGTCAGTAGTTTGCTCTTCTGCAATTTCCTCAAAGTTGATTTCGGAAATTGAATGAATTCTGGATAAGGCATCTGCAACAACATTATCTTTACCCAATACATGTTGAATGTTACAACTAAATTCTGAAATGTATTGAAGTTGTCGTTGTTGTCTTGGTGATGCTTTTTCATTTTTTGCTTAAATGCAAAAGTTAGAGGCTTGTGGTCAGTATATATAACAAAATCATTCCCTTCCAGCAGGTGTTTGAAATGTTTCACTGAAAGGTATATTCCCAATAGTTCTCGGTCATAGGTACTATACCTTGTTTGTGTTTCATTTAGCTTCTTTGAGTAAAAAGCTATTGGTTTCCAACGCTCGTTTTCTAATTGCTGGAGTACTGCGCCCACAGCAAAATCTGATGCATCTGTGCAAAGTGATAGGGGTAGTCCAGATCTTGGAAATGATAAAGAGCAGCTTCGGCAAGGTCAGTTTTGCATTTTTCGAAGCTTCTCCTGGTGTCATCAGTCCAATGCACTTTTCTGCGGTCTTTCTTTTTCGCTCCTTTTAACAGTTCATGTAGAGGTGCTTGGGTCTTAGCAGCATCCTTTAGGTATCTTCGGTAAAAATTTATCATGCCCAGAAACGTTCGCAGGTCATGAATAGTTTCTGGTAGTTTGTAGTTGAAGATAGCTTGAACTTTTTCTGGCAATGGCCGAGAACCTTCTGCAGTGATCAGAAATCCCAAATATTCAACTTGGGCAGCTCCATCACTGATTTGGAGACATTTATTCGAAGTCCATATTGCTGGAATCTTTCAAATACCATTTTTAGGTGTTCACTGTGTTCCTCTTCAGTAGATGAGGCAACAAGTACATCATCAAGATACGGGAAAACAAAGTCGAGTCCATACAGTACTTCAGTAATGAAACGTTGGAAGGTTGAAGGAGCATTCCTCAGTCCAAAACTCATAGTATTGAACTCGTACAAGCCAAATGGGGTGGTGATGGCAGTTTTTCTTTGTCTTCCTCAGCAATTGGTATCTGATAATAAGCCTTTACTAGATCTATCTTGGAAAATATTTTTTTATCCTTCAGGATGTGATTAAAGTCCTCAATTCTAGGAATTGGATACCGATCTGGTATTGTCTGTGCGTTGAGTCGCCTGTAATCGCCACATGGTCTTAATGTGCCATCCTTTTTATTTACTAAATGCAATGGACTTGCCCATTGAGATTTTGAGGGTCTAATAATGTCGTTGTCCAGCATAAATTGGAACTCTTGCTTCGCCAGCTTCAACTTATCAGGGGCTAGTTGTCTTGCCTTCGAATAAACCGGTTGGCCAGTTGTTAGGATGTGGTGCTTTACTTCATGTTTAACAACTCTGTTAACCAAGTTTGGCTTGGTTAAATCAGGATACAACTTAAGCAGGTTGAAATATTTGGAGGCTCTATTGACTGTGCTGAGATCATTATTTTCTTGGATGGTAGCAACTTCTCCTTTAATTGAAAGATTTGTTACTCCATCGATTAATTTCCTGTTGTGCAGATCTATCAGCAACTGGAATTTTTGAAGAAATCAGCACCTATGATTCCTCGCTCAACTTTGGCAATAATAAACGGCCACTGAAATGGGCGTCTTAGGCCTAGGTCCAGCGTGAGAATTTTTTAGACCATATGTTGGAATTTCAGTGCCATTAGCAGCATACAGTTTATATTGAGAGGCTTGGCACTCACCTTTCGTTTTTGTCCAAGGGAGGATCGAGACGTCTGCTCCACTATCCACAAGGAATTGACATCCGGTTTCTCTGTCCTTGACAAATAACCGGAATTTGCGGCCTAAAATATCGGCAGCAGGACTCGCCGCGGCGTCTACTGCTGGTATTCGTTTCCCGGCTCATTGAAACTGCACGGCTGTACGCATTTACCAGGGGAGGCACTTCTTCCCGAATCGGAAATGGTAGAAGCAATATCGTCCCTGAGGATTGTAGCGGCGCCTTGATTTGCTGCGACTTCTACTCTTCTGATGGTGATGAGGGCTAGAGCTCCGGACTTTTCGTTGTAGCTTCAAAGAGGTAAGTTGTTCTTCCAGACTTACTAATTTAGAGAGGAGTTCATCCACTCTTAGGGAATTTTTGAACCACTGCAGCATCCATTGTTCTTAGTGCCATTTCCACGATCTTGTTAGCCATTGCGCTATTTTGTCATTTTCCAGTAAAAAAAAATCCAGGGTCACCAGTTATTAGGTGCTTGCTTCATAGCACTCTAAATAATACTCAAGTGTGTTGAGTTTTCATTTAATTCAAACATTAAACTTTATCAAAATCTACTGGAATTTTATTCTGCGTGTTCATTCCACGGCGGCAAACATAGATCTACACGTTGTACAGAAAATGCCACGTTTTTAGTATTTTACACAGTTATGCTGCAGTTAAGCATAATACAATCGATACAACTACATGAGTAAAGAAAAATATAAAAACAGAAATATAAATTATGAAAACCATTTTAAAAATTAACAGAAATTAAATGCATTTATATAAAATAAGTTTAACAATTATTATTTAAGTTTAACATTTATTTGAATAGAATTAATTTCTATCTTGCCCATATCCGTTTAGAGAATTCGAAAAACAGTTGACAGGTGCAGCCATCTAGCGAGAGAAAATCTCTACAAAAACTGTCCTTTACAAATCTTTAACAGATATTCAAAAATTGCAATGTTTACAAAATGCTGTCACTTCAGATGCTTCTAGATTAATAAAAGGATTCGCAATAACTCATGAAAATTATAAACAAGCATGGGAAACACTGTTGAATCGGTATGATAATCAGAGAGAATTGGCATTTTCCCAATGCAAAAGGTTCTTCTCTCTAAGAAATGTTAAACCCACTTCAGAATCAATTTGGGCCATGATAGACGTTTGTAATGAAGTACTCAGAAATTTTAAAACATTAGGATTAGAATGCAATCAATTGGTAGAACTTCTATTAGTATTTTCTCTTCAAGATAAGTTGGAAGATTCTATCAAAGTCAAATGGAATTAACCCTTGAAGATAAAAATTTTCCTTCATTAAATAAATTTCTTTCATTCCTTGAAAAGCAAGCCAGAAGTCTTCAAGGTATCAAAATTACACCACTCAACGAAAAATCAAATAAAGTATCTCACAAGCCTTATTCACTTAAAACTACTGTAGAGTCAGATGACTCATGTAAACTTTGTTTTTCCTCTCATTCATTACATAGATGTGAAAAGTTTTTAAAGATGAATATAAATAATCGCTGGAATTTTGTTAAAAAGTCAAAGTTATGCTTTAATTTTCTGCGAGGGAATCATAATGTTTCCTCATGCAAATTTACAACTTCTTGTCGTGCTTGCAAGCAAAGGCATCACACTGTACTTCACCAGTTCCAAAGTAGTCCTAGAGAAATCCCTGTTAGTAATTCAAACCAAAATCTAGCTGCTACTAGTGACCAGAATGTAGTTCAGCCATTGGCTACATCTCAGGAACAGTTTTGCCTTGCAGGACAAATGAATTATTCCAATTCAATTTTGCTCTCTACAGCCATTGTTAGAGTAAAGAATAGTCAAGGACAGTATGTAAACTGTCGAGCCTTGATTGATGGCGGGTCTCAGACCTCTCTAATTACAGAATCATGCTCAAAAAATTTAAACCTTTCATTTTATGAGTCAGAAAATACTATATATATTTTGGGTTTAGATAACAAAGTTGCTGCCTATGCTACTAAACGAGTAGAACTTCAACTTTCTCCTCATTTTAGTCAGGATATCTTTGCCGTAAATGCTTTAGTAGTAAAGGAACTCACTTGTAATTTGCCTAACTTCATAGTTTCAAAATTCGATTGGCCTCACATTAATGGACTACAGTTGGCTGATCCTTCGTTTTATATTAGTCGACCTGTCGATATGATTATGGGAGCTGATATATTCTTTGATTTAATTCTGTATGGAAAAATATCTGGGACTAAAAGACAACCATCTGCTCTAAACTCCAAGTTAGGCTGGTTGCTTTCTGGAAAACTTTCCACAGCCTGTCAGAGCGAAAAGAAGGTCATGTCTTTAATCAATTGCCATGCATTGCTCGACTTACAAAATCAAATAGCCAAATTCTGGGAAGTTGAGTCAATTCCAGATGCTAGTAACCTCTCAGAAGAAGATCAAAGAGTCGAAAAATTCTACCTCGATCACACAAGGAGAAATCGTGATGGTAGATATGTTGTAAGTCTTCCTTTCAAAAACGACAATGCATTGGGTGATTCTAAAGTCCAAGCCAAGAGACGATTCTTCTCGTTGGAGAAGCGCCTTCAGGCCAATCCAGAGTTAAGAGATAGATATGCAAAATTCATGCAAGATTATGAACATCTAGGCCATATGCAACTTGTCCCGAATTCAGGACTTTCGAAACCATCTTCTAAGTGTTTTTATTTACCACATTTTGGAGTTGTTAGGGAACAGAGCAAGACTACAAAGTTACGGGTAGTTTTTGATGCTTCTGCCAAAACTGATTCGAACTTATCCTTAAATGACATTCTTCATACAGGCCCAAGTTACAAAATGAACTATTTAATATTCTATTAAAATTCAGATGTCACAGGATTGCTTTAACAGGCGATATAGAAAAGATGTTTAGGCAAATTCTAGTTAATGAAGATGATGTAGAATTTCAACGAATATTCTGGAGGGAGATACCTGAAGAACCGTTAAAAGAGTATCGATTACTCACTGTAACATATGGGACAGCTTGTGCTCCATATTTGTCCATTAGAACAATTCAGCAGCTAGCTGAGGAAGAAATCAAGAAGTTTCCAGAGGCATCTAAAGTTGCTCTAGAGGACTTCTATGTAGATGATCTTATAACAGGAACAAATTCGAAAGAAGACGCCAAGAAATTAGTAAGTCAAGTAATCGAACTCATGAAGAAAGGAGGTTTCCCGATTCGAAAATGGGCGTCCAATGAATCATCTGTGCTGGAATCATTACCTACAGAATTACGAAGTTCTTCGGGATCTCTGCACATAGAAGAGGATCATTTGATGAAAATCTTGGGAATCATATGGAATTCCAAGGAAGACACATTCAGAATCAACATAAGTCCACCAAATGAAGTTAGGCCAACCAAACGGCAACTCTTATCCACCATCGCCAAGATTTATGATCCTTTGGGGTTCCTGTCACCAACGACAATTCAGTTGAAGATCCTGATGCAAGATATCTGGAAAGAAAACATCTCTTGGGATGATCCTGTCACAGACTGCATTTTCGAATCATGGACGCAATTCACACAAGAATCAAATGAAGCACCTAGCAGAGATTCAGATTCCAAGATACCTTGCAGAAGACGCTACAGCAAAGCGAGTTCTTCTTATAGGTTTTTGTGATGCCTCCCAGCGTGCATACGCTGCTGTTTTCTACTTAAGAACTGAGCTGGTTACCGGAAAAGTCCATGTTTCTCAATGATAACATCTAAGACAAGAGTAGCTTCTGTAAAATCGATAACCTTGCCGAGACTCGAACTTTTGGCAGCTCTGCTTCTTTCTGAACTCTACGTTGTTGTGTTAGAATCTCTGAGAAAAGTAATTCAAATCGATAAGTAATTTCTTTTCTCAGACTCCCAAATTGTTTTGGATTGGCTAAAATCATCTCCCAGCAGATGGAAAATCTTTGTTGCCAATCGTATCTCAAGAATTCAAAAAATGACTTCTGAAGCATCCTGGCATCATGTGAAGAGTCAAGAAAATCCTGCCGATGGTGCTTCACGAGGTATTGCAGCTTCCAAGCTAAAAGTTCATAAACTGTGGTGGTCTGGCCCACAGTGGCTAAGTCAGGATTCTTTACACTTTCCATCAATTGATTTGTCGACTTCCTGTGAAGAAGACGTGAAATGTGAGGAGAAATCATCCACCGTTCTTACTAATGTCTCAACGTCAAGTCAAGGCAGCTATTTATTGGAAATCATAGCTAAGTATTCATCCTTCTCACGTTTAATTCGAGTCATAGCGTGGTGTAAAAGATTCATCAAAAAAATTGCATATCATCTAGAGTTACTGGTGTGCTAACATCAAAAGAGGTAGATGATGCTACCAAGATAGTTATTCAAACTGTACAAGAATCACAGTTTCATTCCGAAATTCAACTCTTAAAGAAGAAACATCCTATTCCCAACAGCAGCAAAGCTTCTGCCTCTAGGTATTTTTCTGGACACCGATGGAATAATCAAAGTTGGAGGAAGATTAAAAAATTCGAGCCTGAGTCCAATTCAAAAACACCCAATTCTCCTTCGTAAGAGCCATCACCTCACTAATCTGGTCATTCAGCATTTTCATCATATCAATTTGCACAGTGGACCTCAACTTACCTTATGCTGCATTCGACAGAAATTCTGGATTCCTTCTGGCAGAGGAGTAGTCGGAAGACTTTTATCCAAGTGCCAAACCTGCTTTCGCTTCAAAGCTAAATCGGGTGAGCAGCTCATGGGGAATTTGCCTGCAAACAGGCTCAGTGCTGGCAGAGCGTTTTTAAACGTTGGCATCGACTTTGGAGGACCATTCATCACCAAACCCAACGTTTCTCGAAGCAAAATAAAATTAAAATCCTACCTACCACTCTTCATTTGCATGGCAACAAAGGTTGTGCACCTTGAGGTTGTTTCGGACCTCTCAGCAGATGCCTTTTTGGCAGCATTCCGGCGCTTCATATCCAGACGAGGAAAACCAACCAACATGTTTTCCGACAATGCAACTAACTTCAAAGGAGCCTCTTCATATTTAAAGGAACAGTTAAAGCTAATCAAATCTGTTGAAGTGCAGAACTTTGTAACTCAATAATCCATTACATGGCACTTCATACCTCCCACGGCAGCTCACATCGGTGGACTCTGGGAAGCTGGCATCAAGTCGACCAAGCAGCTTCTAATTAAAACAATGAAATCAGCTGTTCTGAACTTTGAAGAGCTTGTGACATTGGTAACGCAGATTGAAGCATGCTTAAACTCAAGGCCTCTAACTCCTCTGTCTAATGACCCTCAAGACCTGCAACCTCTTACGCCAGGACATTTCTTGATTGGTGCTCCAATGGCTTCTTTTCCAGAAGAGGTCCCTTCACAACCAGCGTGCTTAAAGAAGCGATGGAATTTAATTCAACATCTCCGAAGTCAGTTCTGGAAGAGATGGCACCTGGAGTACCTAAATCAATTACAACAAAGAACCAAGTGGAATAAACCAAGACGAAACCTGAAAGTCAACGATATGGTCCTTGTGAAGGAGGACAATCTCCCACCTCTGCAATGGAGCCTAGGCAGAGTTGTTCAAGTATTTCAGGAGACGATGGTGCTGTTCGAGTCGTGGACGTCAAGACCCAACGAGGACAATTCAGACGTCCTATTACGAAGTGTTGCCTACTGCCAACTGAAGACTGAACTGATAGTCCAGGCGGGGGAGTATGTTTACAACTACCGTCAACAGAGGGCGCCACGACAAAGACTTTAAAAATATGTATCTGTTTCTGTAAGGTCATTTAGGCAATTGAGTCAGTTCTGAAATCGAAAGAGATGGTTAATTTTTGTGGTGTGAATTCAAGTCGAATAAATCTCAAGAAAATCCCCAAAAGGAGTCATCTATTGTTTCTCATTTTCAGAATTAATGTTGGTGAGTTTATTTAAACTTAGCTTTCCGGGAAAAAAGGTAAGCCAATCATTTTACTATTAAATTAACTTACAAATCTAACAAAGAGAATGTGCAGCACACGGCACACAATTAGCGAATTTATTTTTTTCTTTTAGAAGAGCTTGCACACCATTATATTGACCGGACATATTGGCAGCGTTGTCAAATGACTGTTCCCTACAATTATCCAATAACTGTCCATTTGTTTCTAAAAATTCTTGTAGAGAATTAAATAAATATAAGCCAATGTGATTACTAATCTTAATTAATGGGGCACACCTTTCATACACTTTTCCCCGAAAACAATATTGTAGTACAATAGCAAGTTGGTCAGTGTGGGAAAAATCTGGTACTGAATCCATCACAATTGAATAGTATTTTGTGTCATCATTGTTTATCTGAGTTGGAATTGTTTTAATGATTTTCTTGCCCATGATCTCAATTACTTACTCATACATTGTTTTGATAAGTACGGTATTAACGATTTTGGTCGCAATTCTCGCTGTTCAATAAGTTCACAAATGAATGGATCGAACTCATCTAGCTGTTCTAGGGCACCCATAAAATTACCATTATGAGGAGAACCAAAAAACTTCCTCAGTACCTCTAAATGCTAAACCTATTATAGCCAAATACTTTACTGCCGCAATAACACGTTTGAGGACATTGTGGTAGTATTCTGTATCTTTTCTTAGTTGTTCCTGTAACTGTTTATATATAAAACAGACTTATTTTCAGATCTTTCCAGCACTTGGCCATTTTTAAGTTTTTTTAATGAAATGATTGTTCGAAAATGATCTCTTTCGAACTTTGTATTCTCTTACCAAAACAGAATATATATTGTTTGGATCTTTATTTTGAAAATAACTCATTTCATGTGAAATGATATAATAATCAATAAAATTATTACTTAGCGATTAAGACCACGAACCCACGTCAACGTATTTCTTAAACTCAACATTTTCTAAGCACTTTTATGTCAGGGAATTATTGATGCCCTCTGGCTGAACAATATCTTTTTTTCAGAAGGCTGCTGGTCATCGAGATCTTGCATATTTTCATCATTAATATTTGTTTGTTGTGTTTCTCCGTTTTCTTTGGCTAAGTTCCCTTCCCTTTCGCTTACTAATGTATCAGCGCGTTTGTTATATTCTTGTTACTTTCCTCCATTGTAAGAAAATTTAAAATTTTGACACATTTAATCTTTTCTTTTTCTCGATTTAACAGTAATTTCCTTTTTTCCGCTACACTTTTATATTTTCTGCCAGACATATTTATATTGTTAACCAAGGACTTAATTTTACTGAAAATAAATTTAAAAGTTCAGGTCATAAAATTACAATAACACAATCGACTGTGCTTAAACTAAAAATATTATAAAAATTTTTTACAAAACAATATAGCATATTTCTGAGATAATTTTTTAAAAAAAGCTTCTAATTTATTTAAAAAAATCATTGTCTATACGCGCTAAAACCTAAAACGCTGATGGTAATTATTTATTGGCCCATCAGTTTAAAGGGATTTTTTAATAAGAATAAATCCTGATCAATTCCTTTTCTCCTGTTCAATCCTGATCTTTTCTGTCCATATGAATCATTCAGTGTATCCTGCTGAGGACAGTAATCGTTTTGTTGTACAGTAAAAGCTAAAAAATACTGATTCCTTTGAAATCCCACCTAACAGATAGCATCACCTTTTTTTGATGAATATTGACTCGAGAAGTTTTGCCACCTGGGACAAAAATGCATAATGCCACCCCTCCTCAAAAAAAAAATTATGGAAAAGGATAAATTGTTCATAGATACACACCTACAAAATCTGAATATTTCGCACCAATAGAAATTACAAATCTTCCTTTTCTGCGTATAATTCTAAAATCTTTCTGGTCTATTTCTTAAAATCCATTTGTTCAGCTAATTCATGTTTGATAGTCAATACAGCTGAATCATTTAATCTCTTAAAGTTGTGAATGGTAAGAATTTGTTGATGAACTTTAATATTGAAGAACTCGTCTCTCCATTTACTACACTTATTTACAAACAAAGCAAAAATTTTAAAGCAGTAGCAAAATTTGGTGAAAATTCTAAAGTTGAAAGAAGTTTTATAACTTCAGTTGGGTTTTCTTTTTTGCCTTATAAAATAGAAACTGACTCTACCTTATTTGCAAGATCAAGCGCGTTTATACCCACTGATTCCTTATCGGCCAAAATTATTTCTGAATTTTTACAGTTTTAAGTTACTAAATTTTTAAAGGTTTCTTTTTTTTTTAAAAAAAATCATATGTATTGTATAAAAATTGAAAACAATAGCTGTGGGTACTCATTTAATAAAATGTACAGTCTAAGGTATTAATTGCTTGATCAATTGTGCACAAATAAAAACTATCTTGAATTTTAATTCAGGGTCGTCCACTGGATCATCTTGTGCTTCATAATGAAAATTAATATTTCTTTGTCGAATTCAGTAATGTGGCTGCGTCATCTCAATGTTAGCAGGGATCACCTCAAAGTCAAAGTTAGTCCCGTCGAACAGTTCTTTTGTACATCAGAGCCACATCCGATCGAAAAGGTCGAAAGCCACATCCGATCAAAGATTCTTAAAAAAATCATTACGACTTCTTAAGAATTTGATGAGATTTTTCAAAATCCTATCGTAAATTTTTGAAACAAAGAATAAGAAGCCCATATTTTTTACATTCATTGAAACACTGTACCTAGTATACTTAATATATTTAGAAATGGTAATTACATGGAAATACATTTTAACAAAGTAGCTTTTTCAAATTAAAACTATGCCGCCTGAGAATATAACATTTAACTTTTTTTTTCAACAAACCCAAATATAAATCTGTATACAGCGCGCACAAAAGATTGCATGGGTTTAAATAAATTTGAATTTAAAAAAGGTGTTTTACTTATACAATTTTCAAAGAAAAAATACTTTCTCAAATCTCATTAATATAGAACTAGAAATAAATGACCATAGCAAATCAGTCTTAAAAGAACTAACACAAATAAAAATACTTAAAAAGTAGACTGTGATACTTAAATAATAATAATAAATACATTATAGTTCTCAGTCCAATAAAGTTCCGTTTTTTAGCTTCCAAAAAATATTTTGTCATTTTGAAATATTTTTAATATTAAAATCGAAATTTTTTTATTATAACACATGCAATTATTAAAAAATATATTTAAAATAACAAAATAATATTACTAAATTTATCTCTTTTTAGAGTAAAAGAAGAAAACATTGAAATAACACATTAACTACTGAGATCTATTTCAAACTTTGAACATTCAGAAAGAATTTTAAAAAATGCCTTTCGGATACTTTAATCAACGATAACACAATGACTTATAAAAATGTTCTAATAATAACAAAAAGATTTCAAAATTTTTCACTTAATGCAAGTACATATTTTATATTGATTTCACATTCAGTGATTGAGGGAAAAAAACCCGAAATTTTTACTATACGCAACAGACAAATGAACAGCAATTTTTTTTAATACTGAGAACAATAATGATGTTTGTGCAATGACTCGTACCAAAAAAGAAAGTTATCATACGAGAAAAGATTCGTGTCAACAATATTATTTCAATTAGATCCACACAAAGAAAAGATTTTAAAATCCATATACTGTTACTATTGATACATATATGCAAAATAATTTCATTGACAATAAAATAGCCTAGTTTTCATTTAACTCAGTAAGCTTTTTAATTAAAATCGTTAAACAAAGTATTTTATTTTTATAGATTGATTTTTTTCATAAAAGCACACACACACAAATACAATAAATTTTCCCTCCACATTTTATCTTAATATCGTAAAAATACAGTTGTATCTTCCAATAAGGGACTTAGTGTTTGACACAGTATGTCTTAGTGCCAGAAATTTAACCCAACCAATCTAATGCAGACATTGCATATTTTGTCCTTTAATACTAAGAAATGTAATTTAATTAGAAATTCCAGCTGCATCAGGCTTTAAATAAATTATGTATAAGTACCTTTTAGTCACAGATATATTTTTTTTAAATTTGATGCTATGTAAAAGGTAAATTCTTAATTGAAAAAGTAATTATTGCATGTTTGAAATAATCAATTGAATTTTGTACTTATATAGAAATTTATTGAAAATAATCAGTTGCACAGATTTTTTTTTGAAAGCCTATGTATTGTGTCAGCTTTAGACAGCATTTTTTTTTTTTTATTTCTAATGTAAATTCAAAGAAAAGCGCACCACCACAAGGTGCAATCACTTTATTATCTGTTTTGTCTATAAATTGAAGAGTCTAACCGATTGCGTTGCACTTATTTGTTTCTATTTCTTTTCTCTTTAGAAGTTACTTTGATTTATCAGGCCGTCAATATATTTGATTTATTTAAAGAAAAACACAAACTTGCCTTTGAAATCTTTAAAATATTACTATTAAAAAATTCAAAATAGTTAAAAATTAAAAACATAATTACCTACGGTTATTTCAAGCGATTAAATTGTAAAAGATGGAACTATGTGCTTTTTTATTTCAGCTGGCCAATTTCTTTGAAAATGAGTCTTTTGATGGTATAAATCACAACCAGTTATTTTAAAGTAATCCTCAGGAGTAAAATGAAACATCTACTGTGTAGGTCTCTATCTTCCAAAAAAACTCCCCCGTCCCTTTTTAGTTATATGGCACCGACATCCTGTGGGCGTTAGGATAGTCCGTTGTGACCCCACTATAGGAATGGGAGAAAGTTGAAAAAAATAGTAAACACATAAACCAGAAACATTTCAATGCCCATGTAAACACGAGGAAAAAAGAATCCAGAAGATGCTGTCGTAGATCCACATTTACGCTTCATGTACCTCCCCCAATTTTATTTCACTGTCATAGACCCCCTTGTAATTCGTCGTTGACCCCTGGGGTTCATATAGACCACCTAGGGAATCACTGGTATAAATGCTTGGTGCCGCTCTATGTAGAGCCTCTGTCTATAGAAATTATTAATTTCCGCGTATTTGGTGGTAGGATAGAATAAAAGTAAATTGCTCTTGCTCTCGAAAATACAAATAAATTTGATATGGTATTTCGGGTATTTTATTTCTGATTTACACTTTTTTACTGGTTTATTATTTCATTACTATTTTGAGTGTAAGCATCTTTTTCTGTTTTTTATCTTCAACGAGGAGCGGGGCCCCTGGGCTGCAGCCCATACGTAGATCCGGCCTTTATGATATGGTAATTCTAAGAGAAGAGATAATTTACCTGTGTGTAATTGGCCTCTTGGTAGAATTCTTGAAGTGTATCATAGTAAAGATAATAAAATTCGAGTAGTATTAGTGAAAACTAAAAATGGAATTTTTAAACGTCCAATAACTAAACTTTGTATTTTACCTTTTTCAAGTAAATAATATATGTGAAAATTTCAAATTTGTGTATTTTTTTTTCAATTCAATTTTGTGTGTTTGAGTACTTTACTTTTTGTGCATAGAACAATATTTTTATTGAGTATTAGTGTTTTCTGTGTTGTGTATTATTGGCTTTATATTGTGTGTCATTGGTTTTGTGTATTATTTGAAAATTGTTGAATGTGTCATTCAACCCGGGGGTGGATGTTCAGTGTTGAACAAATAATTCTTGTGACGCCTACAACAAGTGAATATTTGTCGTGAGAGGGCGCTAGTGTGTGTAGTGCAGTGTATGTGTAACCAGAGTAAGAGCAAGAGCGTATGGAGAAGGCTCTAATAACATTCCTTTTATCTTAGCCCTAGCCATTTAATGTATGGTGTAATCTTTTAGAGATTTTTAAAAAAATGTATAGTGAGCTAGTGCGACAACAAGTATTTCTGTTAATAGTGACTTAGGTGATGTGACCACTACAGTGTTGCTTAAGAAGACAATTGAAGGAAATTCGACAGTTATTGCAGTTAAAGATACCACCGATCATTTCGAAGACGATCATGTCTGCATTTAACATGTAAAAGCAGTGAAACAATCTATCTCTACATTTTTCGAAAATGTGAACGATAAATCTTTTTATGACTTGGGTAACTTCACGAATTAGATATTAAGTGATAATGAAAAACATCAAATTATTCATATGGGAACATTACAACCTTCGGGGCTTTTTCCAAAAGACATCTACCAGAAAAAAGATGTTTTTCAAAATTCTACTACTTTTCAATTTCTAAATGTGGACTAGTTAACTGTTTTTAGCTGTGTTATTATAAAATAACAACTCAAAATGAAATGATTGAATGCTTGGGGATCCAACTTGAAAACCATCTGACAGAACAAATTAGAGCGTCACGGTTTTTCGCCATCATAATGGATACGACGCAGGATATATCAAAGATAGATCAGCAAAGTATTGTTTTGAAGTATGCAGTAATAACTAGATCAGAAAATAGACTGCCAGTTGATATAGAAAAGAAGTGTTTCTAGACTTTTATGCCACCATCCATCAAACAGGGTGCAACATAATTAGTCAACCAGGTGAATCCATTATTTATCAACCAAAACATCAACTTAAAAAAATGTGTGGGCAAGGTTATAATAAAGCCAGTGTGATAAGCGGTGGATATAATGGTGTACAAAAACAGATTAAGAATATTCAGCCTAACGCGAAGTACGTACATTGGGCCACTCATAATTTAAATTTGGTGATAAATGATGCAGTTAGCGCTTGTGTGAAAATACAAATTTTTCGCAACATAGCAAGATTTGTATAACTTTTTCGGAAATAGCATTAAGCGTTGGGATGTACTTTCAAAATTCATTGGCGAATCGAATATCACTCTTAAAAATTTAATCAGATTAAATAATCCGGAAGGGTCAATACAATATGTGGAATTAAACTTCATTCAATTCCTACTATTAGTTCATTCTCTAGTAATATATATATATATATATATATATATATATATATATATATATATATATATATATATATATATATATATATATATATATATATATATATATATATTTACTTATGTAATCTTGTTCAAATTTTCAGTCATTAATAAAATACTTTCTATTCATCCATTTAGGTTCAAATACATTTTTTAAACTTGTAGTGGATGACTCTTGATGTTAATACATTTTTTCAAATATTAATTCATTATGTAAATTAAAAAATGAATAAATAGTAACACGCAAAATAGTCCAACACCATGTATAGAAAGGAAAATGGAAAATCGCTTTCCATTTTGTCACTTAATATTGCGGTTCTGTCATATGTATATGCACGTTTATATTTTAATTGTAATTATTTAATAAAAACTAACATAAAATTTTTCTTTGTTGACCTAAGTAGAAATTAACTTAAAAATTTTTTTGTATTATTTTTTTTTTGATATAATTAAAGCATTATCAGAAATAGTTCTCAAGAGCCCCAATAAAGATGAGCGCGGGGAAGCAGAGATTATTAAAACAAAAAATGCTAAACTTCGCATTTGTTTTGCTTGGCGAATTTTTGAACCGTGTATTAAACGACATTAATAATGCATCCAAAATTTTACTTAAGTGTGATATCAATTTGGACGAGGCAAGTTGAGCTTTAGCAGACAAAAGCAAATTTATAAAAGCCACTTCGAGTCATTTAAGTGCAAAGCCAGTGAAACTGTAAAGAAAATATAGTATAGATCCTCATTTTCAAGAAAAAGGGTAAAGGAACGTTAAAAAAAACATTTTAATGAATTAACTTTTGATCATTGATTTCGAAACAGAAGAAATACTTTTATAATCACTACTTTCAATAAGGTACTAGACACAATATTAGCTCAATTAAATACACGTTTTACTGGTATGAGTGCAGTCTGTCAAATATTCAATTTTCTAAGACCAATATTTTTACTAGATATAAATGAAACAACTTTGTTATAAAAGTGTGACGGAATCCAAAATAAGTATTCCGAAATAATAGGTCCAAACTTTTCCCTTCGATTTCTTGATATTATCATATAGATTTCCGTAAAATAACCCAGGTATGAACAGTTCACCAATTATGTAAGGAAATAATGAGCAAATAACGAGTGCTAAAATGCAACCAAACAGAAATATTTACAGCAACGTGTTATTATTTTATAAAATTTCTGTCACTTCAGCAGGTGAATTGTGATTTAGCAAACTTATAATAAAAACAGTTTAAGAAACGGTATGGGCCAAGCTCGACTCCTTCATGTTTTTGATATTAATCAAAAACAAAATCGCATCAAGCCCGTTTTTAACAGATATTGAAACTTTTGTGAAAACCAAAGCTAGCAAAAAATTGTAAACCTAATTGTTAATAGGTAAGTCCAACCACTATATAATAAACTTTTTTATTATTTATCTACATCGTTTTATTTCTTAATACCTATGTTATTTGTAATCTTTTTCATTATTGTTTAATTTGTTGTTAATGTATGTCTGAAAATCTGTCTGACGTAGTAATATTGAGGGGCACGAAATTCCACATGGCAAATGGCTAGATTGTACGCCTGTCGTTAGCCACAGCTTTGAACGTCGTGCAGGCGACAGTATGATTTGGCTCGTTTCCATCCCATTTTTGAGGGATAACACCATGGGGGTGTGGTCAGGGCCTTCCACCTTTCTTCCCCTACCACTAACTTCACGAGAGGACTTGCGGCTCGACGGCTTTTTCCGAGTACCCTCATGCTGCAAAGGCACTATACATTTACAAACATCCTTGCCTTCTTCGGGACTTGAACCCAGGCCCTACCAGGCAAAGCAGTCAGCGTCGCTAACCACTATACTGGATGCACAGCTATTAAATTTTTTATTATTTATTATGTTACTTCTCATCTTTCACTTCTGGCAGTTCCTAAACTCTTCACATCTGTTTTGGAAGAGGTCCGTCATGGTGTCAAATTGAACCTGGGCGACCACTAAAGCTTTCACAAAACACATACATATAGGTAGAATGTAGCTTTGCTTTCCTGATCTGCAGAACACAATAAAGAGCTGACGTAAAGTAGATTTGTTTTTTTAAAAAAATATTCATATATTTTCACTTAATAAGACCCAACTATGATAGGGTCCTCTTTTTTGCACCGGTCAATTTTACCTAGCTATGCCACTGGTGATATTGATTCGATTGTTCATGTTGATAATATGTATGAAATAAAAATAGGCTATGTGTTATGTGAATAGATTGATGAATTAAGGAAATTACATAAAATCATAGTTAACTGAGGTAAGTACTTTATTTTCACATTAAGTGAAGGATATGTTAAAGTGAATTAAAACAAGTTTAAAACCGAAATTAAAAACTGAATACTTGAAAGCAAAATTAAATAGGGGGCTGAAAACTCAAAGTATATAAATTATCTTTCAATTCATAAACAAATATGTAACAGTATGTATGAACAACATCTCAAAGGTTTGCAAAACAGTAAATATATATATTTTTAATGGAGCCATTATTTTAGACACAGGGTAGCTAAAACATTTCTTTACATTATTTCTATACATGTGTTATTCTTCAACATCTAACATAAGCAAATATTTGCATATATTGGTTTTAATCTAGTTTAATTCAAAGCATATACTGATTAAACTCAGCAATTGTGATACAAGATAAATTTTGTTCAATAAAATGTGTATATATACGGAAAGGCCTAGTCATTTTACCTAAATATTCATCTACATTTCCCTTGGTTTAAATACAATTTAATGAAGGAAACCAATTTTGAATACACAATGAAATAAATTCTAGCTTTAGAAATCTGTCTTGCAATGTAACACAATTAATATAAATTGGATTTCAAAACTGTCAACAAAGAAAATATTAAACCTTTCAGCCAAGATATTAGATCCATTACTAGGATACCACACATTACTTTTATGTGGAGCATATTACACATTACTTTTTATAATAGTTTGACTCATGACTGATTAACTTAACTCAGCGGCTACACAGCCCATGAGGGCCAAGGCATACTCAGTATACACGACCTTGGGCCCTGAGGTGCATGAGATGTTCCGGTCAGGTTGCCAGAAAGGATGAAAGGCTGAGTCAACCTTGCCCAACTAGGGATTTGAACCTCGGACCTGTGGTGGGGAAGCATGAGGCACTAATTACTGGGCTTCCTTTGCTGTATTACTCAATATAAATATGAAAATATCCTTAGATTTAACTGTAATGCATAACATGACTGATTAGCAAATGAAATAATTGACTAAATATCATAATACCTATGGGGAGACTCACCAATTTCTCGTTTTATTAGGAGCTTGGCTGGATGAATGCTAGTTTCAATTGTGCTCCAATCTTTATGAGATATCTTAAAATATAATTTGTCAGTAAACTAAAACTTTAAATACAAGCTAACCTCCCCTACCATGGAATATTATTTTTATAACTATGATCAAAGTAAACAAAACAAACAGGAAGCAGTTTCGAAACTCACACTCAGAAAAGATACAAAAAATGCCTAAATCTCATGACTGCTTAAGAAATTTTAGAGTAAGAAAATACAATAGTTAAACATTAACCTTTATTCAAATCATACAAAAGTTTTACATGACTGGAATTTCATGAATATTTTGTGTGAATGTATCACATTTAAAAAAATGTTCACTTGTTTCAAATATATTAATACAATGCACAAACATTTAATTTAAAAAATGATACCATATGTTAAATACAAGTGTTTTTCCTGGCTTTCAAAAATAAATTATTCAAATGCAAAAATTTCAAACTAATTTAAAATTCTTCAGTTTACAAAATAGAAACATTGTTATGTATAACAAACAAAATTAAAAAAAAAAGTATGAAATCGATGAACACACACACATAAATTTGTTTTTCAATCTTTTACAGAGGATACAGTTCACACATAGCAATAACGTTTAAAATCAATGTTAAAGAGGTTAGTGGTACTAATTCATAAAAAAGCTATTTTGAATCATGTTAAAATTCTTACAATGCAATTAAAAAATGACCGAATTGTCTCATAAACAAAATATGCAACTGCTATCACTAATCATATCCACAAAAATGCCTAAGAACATTATTCAAAAAAAGAACATTCACATTGAGAATCACTACAAAAACTTAATCATTGTACACACAAAAAAAATATTTATGGATCATAACAAATTATTAGGAACTAAAACATACTTATTTTTTTTTAAAAAACCCATTTTAACAGATTATACACCATTTAAATGCCAAAGTTTTTAATGAATATGACACACTTAGAACAAGAGTGAAAGTGTGAATTTTTTTAAATAACAGATCCATTAACTAGGGGGGAAAAAGTTTTTAAAATGAAGTCTATAGAATTCACTTTCTTGATTTTTTCTTCTTGGATGGCAAAATTTTTACCACAACCCTTTCTGGAGTTTTAGCAATGGGTTCTTTCTTTGGCACTGATGGAGCATAATTACCCTTCAGCCAACCTTCTGCCGGTTTTGGGCTAGGATCTTGAAGCAGTCTGATACTTGGCACCTTTGGCTTTGGCACAGGAACCTTTATAGGTGGTGATGGAGCAATTAACTTGCTGAAGTCGAAATTATCTACTTTCAGATCAAGGTCATTACGAGCTATGTACGCAGCCACATCAGGCTTTGAATGTAGTTTGGTCCCATCAGGACTGAAAAAATAATTTAAAAAAATCATACACCCACATTATATTTGCATGCTAATCATTACTTATGATTATATTTTGATAAAATTTATGCAATAGAAATGCATTAATAATGAAAACACAAAAGGTAAAAGTATAAATACAATTAACAACATAACTAAAACACTGTAAATGTACATGTCAGGAAATTCAATATTAAAGGAAACTAAAAATTACAATATGCTCTCTAGTGTTGCATAATCATAACTCCCCTAAAAACCGAATTATAAAGGTACATTTCAAAATACAGAGTGATTCAGAATACAATATTTAAACTAGTAGAGGAAATAAACTCAAACTCAGTGGTGCAAAAGCCAATGAGGGCCAGTGCCTACTGGACAAGCGTCGCATGGTGGAAGTCAGGCTGAAAAGTACATTAAATAAGTATTTAACACAATTGATACCTTACACATAAACTAAAAGGTTAATAAATTTAGATTCATTTATAAAATAGTCTTATTTTACAATGTTTATCAATATCATAAACCATTTTCTAGACATTAGAGGATTTGCACATTTTCTATAACAGGTATAAATAGTTATTTCATTAGAGGGTTTATGGGCAAATTCTTGGGACAAAAAGGAGTCTATGGGCACATTAAGTTTGAAAGCCACTGTTCTAAAACATCCATTTTTGCTGCTTTAATTTATACTTCTCATGCTTGTTTTTATCTTGTTTTTGTGCCCTCCACTGGTTATACTGAATTTGGAATCATAAAAGTATTATAAATAAAAAGAAAACATAAGCAAGGATAATTCTAAATTCCATATTATGCCAATTTTTAATACAGTTTAGAATTAAAATTTCGCACTTGGAACTAATCATGATGGTAACATACCTGTAATAGTATACATCAACTTGACCAACTGTTTTGCCTGATTTACGAACAGCAGATCTTCTTTTCCAACCCTGTGGCCAATTTTGAAGAAGAATCCTTTCATCAATCTGTGGTTCTCCAAAAGATACATCGTTAGTCGATTTACCGTTAGTATCCAGTTTCTTAGGAAAATCAGAATGAAATACAGTTATTCCTACTGATGAAGTAATTTTTAGATTATTACTCGATTCTTTTTTAATTCTTGCAGAGGCTTGTACCTTCTTAATCTTAGGTTTAGTATCAGTTGGTTCGTTCTTGCATTCGGTTGGATCGTTCTTGGATCTTGGTTTCTTGGCTGGGATACTGGATACTGGAACAATAGATCTTCTTTTCCAATCCTGTAGCCAATTTTGAAGATGAACCTTTCCATCAATCCGTGGTTCTCTTTTTTCAGAAGAAGCTTTCACTTTCTTGGCTGGCATAATAGATTCCTTCATAATGCCTGAAGTCGAGATGTTGGTTACTTCTTTGGACTGTGTTGCGCCTTTTTCTGATGCGATGTCCTTTAAAATTGATGCATTTTCTTGGCATCTTGGGGCTTTTCTCTTTAAAGATTTTTTGGGCTTCATTATCTGTAGATGAGATTAATACATTTAGTCACAACTACAAAACAAAAACACAAACACTACACTAGCAAAAATTATCATCAAATGTGAAATAGAAGCACAGCTTTAACTTGGAAAAAAGATATATCACTAAGGGTTACGCAGTCTAAGAGAACTTTTAAGGTAAACATTTTTTAAGCAAATAATAGATGGAATAAAACATACAAGACATTAAAATCTAAACTTTTATTTGTAAATCTATGCATAACACTTAACTACATGCACCTTTAAACCAGAATAAAGATTAAATGCATTTATTTTTTTAAAATAATTTTTTTATAGTATAAGTATTAAACTGCAAGCTGGGTAATGTGGTTGGTTTGCCGCTGGCCTTCTGCATCTCAGGTTGTGGATTCGACCCCAGCCCAAGTCGGTGGATTTTCATGATGCAGAAAATCAACAGCGGCCAAATCGTATGATTATACGGCATGCAAATGATCTGTTTGGTTAGGGTGCTCTCGGCAAAATTAAATCCTAGAACAGGTTTGCATCATCAGAGCTCAGGTTCCTCCCTCTGGGCGCAGCGATTGGTGTCCGCCTATATAGTGCCACTCTAAAAAGGGATACCAGCTTCTGGGAATGTACTAGTTCTACAACGGTAAAACACCAATCTGCAGCCCATTAAAAAATTTTAAAAAGTATTAAACCAGTATGCACATTATACTGCAAAGCATACTTCAAATTATGATTGACAATTCACAATCATTCAACTAGAGCAATTGTGTCCTCACATACTGTAAGCAAAGTTAAGATTCAACTGACAGTCTTATGTATATAAATAAAGCTTCTGAACTACTACTTCTTCACACAATAGCTAGCAAATAAAAACAAGGGAAAAAAAACTTTAGTCTTCAATGAAAAAATTCTCCCCCACAAAATATTTTCTTCAAATAAAATAAAAAATTTTGCACATCAATTTAAGACGCAGTACATTTCAATGCAGGAAAATCTCAAAAATTCAAATAAATTTTTTTAGCCTAAATTATTTTTTATACAATTTTCTATAACCTCACAAAATTTGAAAGCTCTAAGTTAAAAAAATTCAGAGTTATAACTGTTATGTGCATTTCTATTAATCCTCTCACTGCACATCCAGCAATTTCCACAAGTATGCATTTTTCCGAATATTTAGCTGTGCTGCTCTTGTTTATACTTTCATTTGTGTCTTAATGTTCATATTTTGATTATCTCTCTCTCTCTAATTCTATATTTTAAAATAAAAACTCTTTTAACAAAATTTTCTCGTATATTTTAACTCTAAAATGTTGATTTAATATGTAGATTTGAAATACCTAATAAAACCATACACAAATTTTGAACCTACTTTGATAAAAGAACTATGCAGCAAGAGGGTTAACATCTCAATGCAGATAAAAACGTTACGCGGATTTATCTCAGATAAAAGAAATAGCTCATTTATCTGCAATTAAAAAGCTAATGCTTTTTTTTTCTGCGCCCTTTGGAATTTTTTTTAAATCTCTTGCATGTAACAAAATTTGGTACGCATTTTTGAATCAAAGGATTACTTATTTTTTAAAAAATAGTTGTGAATTCAGAATTTACTAATTTCTCAAGGAATTTTCAAAAAGCATTCAGGTATAAACAAAGTACTTTATTTATATCAATCCTGCTAGCAGTAAATCCATACTAACTTTTGCTACACATAGCTTGACATATTTGTAAATCAAATTTCATGTGTGTATATCAATTATTGTAGGAGGAGTAGCATTTTAAAATATCTTCATTAAATAGTATTTTGAGGACAAAATCTGTTTTATGTAATTCGCATACATTGGTTACGACAGCAAATTGTTTTTTGGACATGCTTAAACTCCAATACAAAATTTTTATAAAAGGAATAAAAACATGTGGAAATTTTAAAAGATTTATAATAATTATACACTGAATTTTGATAGTTCCTTTTTTATCTGTCTAATTATAAAAAAAAGTTTTCTTTTCAATTGTTGAATGCTTTAACTTTCATATTTATATATTTTTTTAATTACACCCTCAGTTTCATTATGTATTTTTGAGAAAAGGGATTTCTCACTTTGAATTCAAAATTTTTTTAAAATTTCATTTATCTTCTACTTATCTGGGTAGAACATAGTCATAATTTTTTTAAAAAAAACCCTTAAATATGTTTTAATTTATTGAACACTTCATGAAAAGTACAATGACTTTTCTCTGATAATGACAAATGAAAATAAAACTTGTTTCAAAACTTTTTGGTCATAAAAACTACAGCCTCCCCCTTTAAATCTTTGCATTTTAGCAGCTAAGCCTTTTACAGACACAGGAAGTCCCCATAAGTGGGCGCCATTTCATTCGTGGCACCATCTAGTGGTGGTTCATGCAACCAAATTTTTGATGCTTGAATTTATTACATATAGTTAATAGATATGTATCTATCATATTTCTTAACATGTTTTAATCAATGAATAATCTGCTTTTTTAAGTATTATATGAACAATAGACACTTGAAATTCCATTTAATAACAATATGAATTTCTTAATTTAACGAGATATGCAATATAAATTGTTAAAAACCTAACTGAATGCATTCAATAATAATAATTGCTATATATATATTCAAATAACATACGAACCCTAATATTTGATTTATTTCAGCATCACATTACAATAACACAATGTTCTGCAGAGGTCCACCTCAAAATTTTAAGCAATGGTTGGAAAACTTAAGACCTACGTGTGAGTGCTGTGACTCTGCATTCATTCAACTTTGATACACATCACATGAATCAGGTGGCATCGATCAGGAAGCATAAGTAACAGCAACAAATTTATTTTAATTTGCCATATTCAAAATATGAAATGTTTTGAAAAAAATCCAAATAAAAATTCTGATACAAAAATTTTAATAGTTTTTTTATTATTATTCAGAATAAATTATATATACTTTCTGAAGATTTTAACAGAAAAAAATTAAGTTTTTCATTTGTTCTGTAAAACAACAGTATGGAAACAAGACAATGATCTGAAATAACGTAGCTGAAAATACTCTAATTATATAATAGATTGAAAAGAATAAAATTAGAAACTAACACAATTTATAAATGAAACATAAGCAACACTGAAATCATGTAAAATGTTAGCTTCAATAAATTTAAAATAAAATGCAATAATAAGTTTTGTGCGCTTAATTATTAATTTGAGAAAAATGTCAATCTTCGTGCAAAAGGTATGTAATAAAAATTCCTAATCCACTCATATCATTTTTTTCCTCTGTAAATTTAAAATGTTCAACTACTTGCAAATGATGCAAACTTTATTAATAAAAATAATTTTCATGGTACTTTATCGCATTTTTTAAGTTAATAAACTAAGTGGGAAAACTTTGTAGATGAATATTTATACTTTTTATTATTATTTGATTTGAAGCAAAACTGCTCCTTTACGGTGAGATAAATAATTGTCTCTCTCTGCATGTCTAAAAAGAATAAACATTAAGTAAAATTTTGAGGCAACATTGGGACACAACAGCAGTTAATTATTATAGCAAAGCTATAATTTGTCATTCATACTCATAATTCTCCTTTACAACATAACATCTTAAATTGGCAAGTGATTTATATAAAATGATTACCAAAACTTCAGAACATGTAAGTCTACAAACACTAGTAATGTATTTCAGTTTAAATATTCAGGAGGAAAATATTCAGTTTGCAACATGTATCCAACTGACATGTGTTTTTCATAGTGGGGCCAATATGATATTGCTGTGCAGTGTTGGGGGGTACACATTGAATCTGTCGAAGCTCATATTTCTTGCCATTGGTCTGATGTGGAAGTTAGGAGAGGGGGTGCCAGCTCAAGTGTCATCCTCGTCACTTGACCATGGTTCAAAATTACGAGGTCTGTCGCCAAAAGCCCTTGAGTAGCTGATCCGTACGACGATAATATTCACTCACTCACTTTGTGAAATAAAAAATATAAATAAAGGTGAATTAATAAGAAGGGAATAATTTATTTATTTTACCAGTATTAAGAACTTTTTCCCCGTCTTCGATTCTAATTGGTACCTGATTTTTAGTAGCATCGGGAAAAAAGTACGGCTTAAATTCGAATTAATATGGCAATATCGCGATTTTAAAATCTCTGTATCTTTAAGGGGTTTTTTTTTCTACCCTTTTTTCTATTAAAGAATACTGTTTGGCATTTTCTATCATTGAACATTTTCAATAACCTGGTCAAGTTCTTGACTAAATTTTTAATATAATAGACAGTGATTTCTTTGCACAATACATTTTACATAAGTTAATTAAAAATATATCCATTTTAGTTAAATATATGATAAAAAAAATTTTAATAAAATTTTTATACAACTTTTTTTTATGAAAAAAGAAATATGTGGGGCATTACCAAATGAACATATATTTGTTGCTCATTGGAGTTTTCCCTTTTAGAGTACTATAGTTAAAATATTGATTTTTATCACTAGTTTTTTAAATTAGAAAATAAAGCATTCACAAAAAGATAATCTGCTGAATAAACTTTTAAAAACACTAGTTTTTAAAAAATTAAAACTTTCTAAATGTTTAAACAGTGCTTTAATTTTTTAGATGCAAATATGCATAATTTTTAATTTTAGAAAACTTAAAATTCATTTGCTCAGAAAATCTCAACCAATTATGAGCTATTTACACCTTTTGGGGGAGAGAGGGGGATATCGAATCTACCCACTAGAAAACTTGTATGTCAATTTAATTGTTACAAAGCTATTTTACTATAAATTGTTTTAAAACAATCTGTTACTCAGTATAATCAATTTATGATAAATTACTTTGTTTAATTGCCGTTGATGGGGTTTTTGCACAGGACAGGGGTGCCTAACCCAAATGACCTCGCGGGCCACTTTGGAAAAACATTACAATTCCACAGCTCACAAAAAAATATATATGTGTGTGCTAGATTCGGAATCATTACAAGCATTTATTGGAATAAAAATTTAAAAACGGAAAGAATTATTATTATTGCTTTTATTTTTTTATGCATACAAACATAGATAATATAATAATAATGTAATGATCAAATAATATTTAATTTATTTTATTAGTGAGATATATATTTCTCAACTCTTTCACTCAGTTTTTGCAAATCGATCTTAATGCATGTTTTTGTATATCATAATTGATGTTGCAGGTTTTCGTCCGTTATGTTTGAACGCAATTTTCTCTTTGATAAATTTCATTTTCAGGGGGTGGGGGGAACCATTCGCAGGTGTAAGTTGATCTAAAAGAGCTTACAACTTTTTGTGTAAAATCTCTCCAATTGAAAATTTGTTCTTTGGTGACATAAGTGTTATAAAAAATTATTTATGATTTTGATGTTTCAAAAACATGTTTTTTAATTCATTATTACAATGTAAGTCAATCAGCTTCATTTGGAGATATTCTAGGGCTGACTGGACATCGAGATGAAAGGCAGATTAATATATTTCAAATAATTTTTTGTATTTGTCTAAATTACATGTTTCTCAAAAGTAGCTGCAAATTCGCAAATCTTTTTTTAGCGTATTTGATGTAATTGATACATTTTGAATTCTTTAATTCTTCAATCAATAGAAAGTTTTAAAAGCTATAATTTTTTAATGGAGATTCAAATAACAATAATTTTTTCTGAAATGCTTTGATATGATTAAATGCATCGATTATCAAATTATTTTTTCCTTGTAATTATGTATTTAAATGATTGAGTTTTTTGGTACCTAATAAAAAACAAATTGAATAACCATTCATCATTTCTTGATTTTGGTACAAAGCAATGTGATAAAATAGAAACAGTTATGGGGTTTTTTTTATTTGTACAAAACACAACATTAATTATTCAAAGTGGGCCGTCAGTTGGCTTTAGTCACTTATTGAACTTTGAGTAGAAACGTTTATTTCTTACAGGAGTTTTAATTCAGCTTATTTTTTATATTTGTAAAAAATATCTTTAAAAAATAAGATTACTTATTCTGCAAGATTTGAAACAAATCTACTCGATTTTTTAATTACAAAAAAAAAGTTTAGGTTTCAAAGTATAGAATGAAAAGGAAGTCTATTTGCTTTAAAATCTTGAGGAGAGCGTGAATATGTTTTGGTTTTTTCCCGCTTAACTCTAACCCAACACTTCTTTTGTGTACTATTTTGCTCTTTTACGTTATAACTCGATTACAGCAAAAGTTCAGATGATTGTATAGGAAAAAATCTTTTTTTAATATCCCGGGGAAAAAATTCGAGTGTTTAGTTAACATGATGAAGTGTAAGGATTTTAAACCATCTCACTTATTATGCTCTGACCACTTTGAATAAGCTTGTTTTCAATACTAAACATTTAGAAATCGTCGCAAGATCCATTCCTACTATTTTAGTGTTCACAAAAGAAACTTCTGCTAAAAGGAATGTAAATAGTTTTTTTGTAAAGTAAAAACGTAAGTAGACAAAAATTATGCAACATTTTTAAAGCCTGTATTTGCAGCACCATTTTATTAAAAAGATATTATTTATCGAGAATTTCATTCTGAATGTGGTAAAAAATTAAGGGGCATTAAGATTTTTTAATTAAATTGTGTATATTATAGAAGATAAATTTGTGTGTGTATATTGAATATAAAAGTCCTGTTCTCTCCTGCATGGTCAAAATAGCAAGTCATTTTTGAATCCATAATTCTTTTTTACACAAAAAAATAAAAATTATAAAATATTTCTGTGGTGTATCTATTTAATATGTAGTATAGGGATTTCTTAACACAACATCTGTTTTTCAGAATTGGACTGGTATAAATTTGTCACACAGATGTACACACACACACACACAATTTATTTTTTTTACTATGGATCACATTTATTGATATTTGCACAAGGGTTATCAAAATGTAAAATTCATTAATTTTGATGATAAGTTTCACATATAGACTATACACATATTATTGAAGTATAACACAGTGTATTGAAGAAATCTATGCAACCCTAGCTGGAATGTATTAAGCATAAGAATACTCTGGATTTTAATTTTTCATAAGTATTTGTTTTGGCTCAACACAATAAACAACACTAGTAGTGGACTGTGATCTCTTATACACTGCTGGACAATTGCTAAGGACGAATCACAAATTGCTATGTAGCATAACATTAAGCGAGACATGAGGCATAGCAGGATAAAATATAGTTGCCACACTGTTCAGACATTAGAATAAAGAATATTTATTGTTCTGGATAGTACAAAAGCTGTGAAACACCTGAAAGAAAAAAAAATGTTCATTTGATCTGCGTACGGAGAAATGGAACAATTCATCTAAAAGTCAGCAGGCAACTTAAAGAAAGGTATCAGTACGGGATATGTCCACCGTGGAGTGTGATGCAACATTCCACACGTCGTACCATACTTAGCACAACATTATCCAGCAGCTGTTGAGGCAATTTATCCCATTCCTCTGTGAGTGAACGGATGAGGGTGTTCTTGTTTGTCGGAGGATAGTTTCGACCAGCAACCTGCCTCCCCAAACCATCCCACACATTTCCAATGGGGTTTAGATCTGGAGAACGCGCTGGCCATACAAAACGTTGAATACCCTCGCTGTCTAGACAATCCTGAACAGCGAGTATTGGATGACATGTTGCGTTGTCGTCCATAAAAACAAATTTATCACCGACAGCACCGCGGAAAAGACGAACCTGAGGAAGTAGAACTTCATCAATGTATCGTTGGCCCGTCATAGTCCCATTCGCAACCACATGTAGGCGCGTGCGGCCATTGATCATGATGCCGGCCCACACCATGATACTGCATGTCGGATATCGGTCCTTTTCCTGGATATTTTCTGGACGATAAGCAGTACCACTCTCGCGCCAGATCACTTGGCGTCTACAATCCGATGACAGACTGAACCTACTCTCATCTGAGAATAGTACGCAAAAGCCCAGTCCTGTTCAGTCCAATTGTGATGCTCACGACACCATTGCAAACGGGCAGTACGGTGCTGTCTGGTCAATGGGACACACACAACAGGTCTGCGTGCGTATAGTCCTCCTCCCCTCAAACGTCTGGCAACAGTTTTTCGGGAGATCTGCTTTCCTGAGGCAGCAAGAAACTGATTGGCCACCTGCTGAGCTGTGGTGCGCCTGTTCCTTTTTGCTGATAGGACGATATATCTGTCTTCTGCAGGAGTCGTACTTCTAACACGACCTCCCCCGTGCCGTCTACTTCACATTCCAGTAGTTTTAAATGATTTCCACAGCCGTGAAACAACGCTGTGAGTGATGTCGAACTCCCTGGCAACATGTGTTATGTTTCACCCTTCTTCGATCTTTCCAATAATTCGGCCACGCATAAAATCATGTATGTGATGTCGAGAAGACATGTCAAAAATTTTATGTTCGTCTATTAAATCTTTCCTGTAAAACTTTGACTTGAAACAACAACTATCCACACGCGTCAAAAACTTTAAAGCTCTTATGAACGCTATCACGTGATGAACAGACGTGGAAAAAAAATTTGCATACTCATACTTCTTTTTACTAATATCCCGCTCTTATTCTAATTTTCCACATTTTGCTTCCTTTCATTTTGTGGTTGCTATGGATGATAGTGTTATCCGTCCTTAGCAATTGTCCAGCAGTGTAATTTCTCTACTCCGTACACTACCTCTCGGAGTTTTATTGTTACACACACACTGAAGTTTTATTTATGCATCTCCATTCCAGCACTTTTCAATATTCTTTTTAATTGTTGTCTCAGAACAATTACCTCCTCTCTAACGTTGCAGCACCACAAAGGACATCGTCTATATATAAGTTGTTCCATAAAACGGAAGCTGCTATAGGGAAGTTAGCCTCTTCATCCATCGACAACTGGGTTAAAGTTCTCTGTGCTAAGTAGGGAGCACTTACAGTGCCATAGGTAACAGTCGAAAGTTCGTAAATTTTGGGTGATTCATGTTCACTTTCACACCAAACGATTCACTGCAGATTACGCTGTTTAGGGTTAATTAATATAGTTCGATACATCATTTTAATGTCTGCTGTAAATGCATACGTGTAAGTTCTGAACCTGAGCATTTGCGCATATAAGTCCTCTTGTATCACTCCTCCATTATATTGAATGTCATTTAAAGATATTCCATTATCAGTTAACGAAAAGAGCAGTTAAAGACAACTCTAAGTTTTGTTGTGGACTTTTCCGGATGATAAATTCCATGATGGGTAGCGTAACATGTGATTTCGGGTTCAGTTTCGTTAGTCACTTCCTTCATGTGACCCAGTCTTTCATAATCTCTTAAAAATTCACGATATAAATTTGAGTAATTTTCATCTCTAGCTAAGCGATTCCACAGCGATCCAAGTCGTTTGAGGGCTATGTCTTTCGAAATACCCAAACACGAGGGTTCCTTTTTTAAGGGCATAGATACTACATATTTACCTTCTTTAGTTCTAAAATGAGTATTCGCGTAATGTTCCTCACAAATTAGCCTTTCTTTATTTTTAACTATTGGTTCCGCTACCTTCTCTACTTTCCAAAATTTTTCTAAAGTTTTATTCAAGTCCTCATCACGAATCAAACCGCAGTGAACTTTAGTTTCATTTATTGAATCTAAATTACCCGTTACTATATAACCAAATACGCTGTTGACTAACAGTAATTGCGAATCTTTTATTTTAATTCTTTCCGGTTTCAATAACTCATAAAATATATTTGCACCTAATAATAAATCAATTTTGCCGGGAACATTAAAATTAGAATCCGCTAATTCCACAAAATTAGAAAAATCAGAATTTATCTCTAACGTTTTCTGCGGAATAAAATCAGTGATTTTTTTAACTACGAGCATATCCAACTCCCTTTCGAAAGATTTATTTTGATTAGAAATCGCCACTTTAACACACCCATTGACAACCATAGAGGCATCATTTAAACACGAGATTAATGCATTTATTCTTTCGGTCTTAAGTTATTCGCGCACTCATTTGAAATTAGACATGTTTCACTTCCCGAGTCTAACAAGGGCCTAAATGTCTGCCATTCCGAATATTTATCTTTCACAAGAATTAAAGCAGTACTCAAAAGGCATTTGTTTTTAAAACATGCCGTTGCCACGATTTGTGTTTCGTCTACTTTCGGAACGAAAGATTCAGCATTTACATTCAAGGCGAATTGTAGTTCCACCTGGTTAACCTCTGTCGTCGTCTCCAGCGGGAAGAAAGAATTATTTTTCATTTCTCTGGGATAATGTAATAATTTATTATACGTTTTAGAGCAGAAACAACTTTTTGATCGACATCTTCTAACGCTGCATTGAGGTGAAAAACATTTAAAACAAAGTCTATTATTTTTAACAAATTCTACTCTTTCATTTACCGAAAACATTTTAAATTGTGGACAAAATTGTAAAGCATGAACTTCATTATTTTTACACAATACACATTTATAATTTTTTAACTCGAATAAAAATACATTCCATGCGTCTCGCGGTATTTTAGCATTAAATTTGTTTTGTTTATTATAACTAAAACGCTTGGCATTTTCACAAAAGGGCTTAGAAAATATCTAATTCTTAATTTTGCCTTTCGATGACAAATATATATCGCACTCGCGCCCTAACTAATGTGGTTTAAAATATTTCTCTCCCTGTATAATGCTCATGCGAGACATTAATTCTCTATCGAGCGTGCTCATTATTTTATCCGATATTATTAACTCGCACAATGATTTAAAATCATTCACATTGTGCAGCTGACAATAATACTCAAATGTCGCACGTAATCGTGATGCAAATTGTACATAACTCTCTGAACTTATTTTTTGCGCTTTCTGAAATCTATTATAGCATTCTTGCGGTGTGGGAGAAAATTTTTTTAATACTACATCTTTAAGCTTACTATAATTCTTCTTCGGAAACATGAACAAGTAAATTATTAACTCTTTCACCTAGAATATTTAAAAGAATTTCGCCTTTAAATTGTTCGGGAACCTCTTTTATTTTGAATGCTTTTTCAAGCAACAGGAAAAATAAATTATATGACTCCACTCTTGAAGGTACGGGTATTGTTAAAGTTTTCACGGACTTTAACAAAGTCTCAACATTAATATTGGCGGCAGTTTCAAGAACACTCTGATTTCGAATATCGGAATTTAGAGGTAAATTCTTCTGGATATTTGCAAGCTCTAATTGTTTTTGCAATTGCGCTAATTTAATTCGTTCAAATTCTAATTTAGTTTCACTATCCAATATCTTATTTTTAATTTTCGCCAAAGCATAATCGATTGCGGATTGAACTAGCTCTTTATCCTTTTTGTAAACGTCACTATTTACAATTAAGCTTTTTAAGGTGATGGCGGGCCATTAGTTTAACACCTTATATGACATCTAGATGGCGTTGGCTATTGCGAAATTTTTGGCACAAATATATTTGTCTCGATTCCCAAGATGGGCAATAAATTTCTCTCTCGGGTAACCTTTTCAATGAAATTCTCCCCTTCAGCGAAAGGGAACACGCGGGAGGGGGGGGTGACAGTCGTAAAACTGGTAAAATAAAGGTTAGCTCTTTTTTTTTCTTTTTCGGGGGTTAAAGCAGCAGAGTGAATCTTGACCATGAAAGACTTCTCATTTCTGGACATTGGTCAACCGTCAAACTTTTTCAACTCTTGGAACCCATAGAACTATTTTATTTTTTATTAAAAACTTTTATGATGTAATTTTAATGTTATTTACTCATTGATAATATAAATTTGTGATCCAGATGTCACCTACGCATGCATTATACTTAGTAACTGAGATATGTGTTCACAATTTTTTACACAAACTATCGACGTATAAGCTTTTTGAAATTATCTGCAGTAGCATTTCATATTCCGTGTTCAATTCGTTTCTGTATTTTGTTTTTGTTGCCAATCGCGTTAAAAATATTTTTCACTTTCTAAATACATTTTTTGTGAATGGCATGAAAATGTTCATAGCTGTGTGAGAAATTCTGCGTATATGGCATGAATTGGTAACCTAAAATGTAGGTCTTCTAGCTTAAATTTAAATTTTAGCATCGAATCTGTTCATATGTCGATAAATTTTTTTATCTTCTTCATTATAGGTGTTTTTCCCCACAAATGTAAAGGTTTCAAAACACATTGTACTAACTAGTATAAAATTACTTCGTGGAATTCGGGATTGCAAACAATAGTATATTCACAATCTACTGCATAAAATAAAGTTTTAAAATTCATTTATTATATTACAATAAAAGTTAAAAAAGTTTTTCAAATTATGTATAAATAAAATTTTTAATTTTAATCTATGAGATCATCTTTAGATAATTGTGGCTAAACGAATTTCATGAGAACATAAATCCATTTTGCATACATATTTGTAATTTTTCTTTCCCATTTTTTTTATTGGGATTCGTGGAACACAGTTTGTCGATCAATTCTCTAGATAAATGAAGTACAGAACGAAACTGTTTAATTTTTCCTGAACAAATGATTTTTAAAGGAAGAATAGGTGGATTTAAAGCAATGAAAAATTAAATTTCACGTTTTAATGAACAAACAGTATGATACAATTTTACTTTTAGACAATTGAACAGGGGTTGGCAACCTATTTCACGAGAGGTACAATTCTCAGTGTTACTCTGAATTACTCAACAAATGTATCAATTTTTGAGAGGATGGAAGATGATAAATTTATAATGGTCCTTATTATACGAAGATCTCCAGAATTATGGACAATTGCGAAATTTCGAAAAAATCGGAAAGATATCTCGAAACATAAATTTACAGCTATTTTGTGAATTATTGGATGTCATTGCTGGTGAGATTTAATTGTTTGAAAAGAGAAGATCGCGTGCACTCTGCTCTCCGCTTTTGGTTGATTTCGAAAAAGGCAAGAAAAAAATTTCTCTGTGTGTGTGTAGCGCACTTCCTTCAATAGAATCCTCCCCTTTCTCTGCAGGGGGAAGAGGGCCACAGTCTTTACGACAGTGAAACGAAATATGTACTTGTTCTTTTTTTTTTTGGGGGAGTAAAATAGTGTTGAATCTTGCCCATGAGAGAGATCTAAAATGGCTTTCTTACTTTTTCTACTCATGGATTCTGATAATTTGTTATGAATGCTTTATTCGTTTCTAACTATGGAAAAAATCCTATGTATTTTGCAATCTAAATTTTAGGAGCTGTTCTTGTTTTAATATAGATTTTACCGTCAAATGTCTTTTAAAATGTCAATAAGTTGTTCGCTCTCCTTGATTATATAGGTGGTTTTTTTTTTTTTTTTTTTATCCACAAATAAAAAAAAGTTCATTTTCCATTACAAAACGATTTAGTTGTGCAAAAACAATGTATTAACGTGAATAAATTTGTTTTGTTGATCCCGGTACAGTAAACAATGGAATGTTCACAATCTAGTAGGCACTACATATAAAGAAAAATGATTTAATATTCTTTTATATTGGAATAATAAATGTTTCTAAAAGTATTACAAAATAAAGTTCTTATGTACAAAAAAAAATGTTTCAGAAGTTTCCAATTAGGTATACACTTACACCTGTATTACATTATTAAAGGTTTAAGGGAAACCATTTTGAATAGAGTTTTCTTTAAAAAAGTAATTTAAATATTAAAAAAAGTTAAAGGTTATCAATTTTGATATTTTTCTAAGATAGTATGCAGCTATTTCATTAAAAAACTGATTAATTATGGTTTTGACCATTATTTTACATATGTTTGTAAAATAGTTTTCAAATTCAAAAAATATTTTTATAAGAAATGGTACGTAAATGAAAATAAGCATTACAAAATTATTTCATGTTCAGCAAAAAAAAAAAAAAAAAAAAGGAAGAAAGAAAGATATTTTGAAATTAAAATTACTTTTGTAACTTTAGAGAATGATTAAAATATCATTATAAGGGAGAGAAAATAGGCTGGCAATTAATTATCAAGCACAATTAATCAAGCATATAATATATAAACATTGCTTTTATTTTTTCTAAGAAATTTATGTTTATTTAATGAATATATATATGTCAATAACAATTTTTCAATTTGGAGAAGTTAACATTATATTTAAATCAAAGAAAATTGCATTATTGTTTAATTTTTGGGCATATTTGGTAACAAAATAATAGTTTCATTCTATGTAGGAATCCAAATAAATGGCTAAGTAATATACTTAATTATAAAAATATATATCACGGACAGTTTTTGGTATTGCATCGTCGATTTGAATTCTGGTGTCCCTGCTGAAGATCCGCTATGTAGAAGGCTGAACCTCAAAGCAGATCTTTGAAGTAGATGATACTATATGTTGCTGTTGGAGGAAATTTTGGGAGATTGCGGTTCCAGCTCTGATTTCGTCCTCGTCACTTGATCGAAGTTCGAAATGACGAGGTCGGCGATAGTCCCAGTGAAGCTTCAAAGCTTGACGTTAATCAAATAATCATTCGATAATATATAGGTTTCATTTCCTAACCTATATCAATCATTTTCTGTTTTTTGCTTCTACTAGATTCCTCTACATATAACGGCTCCCTCAAAGGCATATTTCGTGGTGCTCTTCCCCATCAAGAATTTCAGGAAGTACACATTTAAAATAAAACTTTTCTAGTTTTGGAATAATTCCTTTCCAAAACTCTTCGTTTGCCTCTATACGCTGAGTTAACGAATCTTTTTTGCACCATAAATACAGATCACACCATTTCCGTTGTGTAATAAATAACTCTGACCTTGTATTTGAAAGTAAAATTTATGATTTAATGGTAAATAGATTCCCCTTTCATTGGAAAATTTGAAACCTAGACTATAAAAATTATGAATATTTGGGTTTAAAAAATGAAAACACCGTTTAATTATTTAGAAAATTAAGTTTCAATTTTTTAAAAATTAGTGTTTTTAAAAGTTTATTCAGCAGATATATCTTTTTCTGAATGCTTTACTTTCTAATTCAAAAATGAACTAGTAATAAAAATCAATATTTTAATTATGGTAATAAAATAAAAACTCCAATGAGCAATAAATATATGTTCATATCGTAATGCCCAACATATATTTCTTTTTCCATAAAGAATTCATAATAAAATTTTACTACTTAAAAATTTTTATCATATATTTAACTAAAATGGATAAAATTTGAATTAACATTAATTCTAAATTTTATATAAAATGTAATTTAATTTAATTTAATATTAACGTCGCACTGTTCAGCTACACGAGGGCTTTTGGCGACGGACCACATTTTGAACCATGGTTGACGTGGACGACACCTGAGCTGGCACCCCCTCTTAACTACCACACCACACCAACGGGAGGACGTTTATCGACAGATTTAACGTGCATCGCTGCCCTACACGGCGGGTCTTTGGTGGTACTGGGATCGAACTCGTGACCAGGCGAGCCACGATCCGATACCTATACCACTCGGCTACCGCGGCCGCTGTGTAAAATGTAATGCGCAAAGAAAAATCCCAACTTCTATTATGTTAAAAATTTAGTCAAGAACTTGATCAAGTTATTGAAAATGTTCAATGACAGAAAATACTCAAAAATTTTAAGATAGAGAGACTTTAAAATCGCGATATTGTCATATTTATTCGAATCTAAGCCGCACTTTTTTTCCCGATACTTAGCCTACAAAAATTCTGGTGCAGCTTAGATTCGAAGACTGAAAAAAGTTTTTAATGCTGGTAAAGTAAATTAATTATTCACTTTTTATTAATTCACCTTTATTATTTTTTTATTTCGTTTAGTTAGTGATTGAATATAAACGTCATATTGATCAGCTACACGAGGGCTTTTGGTGACGGACCTCGTAACTTTGAACCATAGTCAAGTGACGAGGACGACACCTGAGCTTGCACCTCCCATCTCCTAACTACCACACCAATGAGAGGACGTTTGAGCTCTCAGATTTAACGTTCATCGCTCCCCTGCACGACAGAACTTCAGCGGTACTAGGCTCGAACTCATGACACGCCAGCCACGAGTACGTTACCTTGACCACTAGGGTATCGCAGCCACTTTTCATTCCGTAAATATATCATATATCGATAATATATTTTACACTATTTTTTTCACAAAAATGTGCTGAGAATTTGGGGTGCGGCTTAGAATCTGAACATAATTAATTGAAAAATAAGTTTCTGTTAATTAAATTAGAAAACAATATTTTGTGTTAATAATTGTTCCAATGGTTTATGGTAAAGTTTTACGTCAAATATAAAATCGATGGGAAAAAAATTTTTGTTAGTTAAAAAGAAAATAATAATAATAATTGCATTACAATAATTAGATTAAAATTTTAATTTGTGAGCAAGGAGTAGTAATTCGTGTTCTTTAGAGTTAATTCACAACTTTCGATCAAGTATAAAGTAAGTATACTTTCATTCTTCGTTAAGTCATTTCGCAGAATTTAAATATTCTTACAGACATTCCTTCAATAACAGACAAAAAAAAAATCTTAGCAGTATAATTATAAACGATTTTTTTTAAAGCACACAAGCAGAAAATATTTAAAACTTTCCTAAATCGGAAAGTTCGTCAGATTTGAGATGTTAAATCTCTGTACATCATAAACCTTTTCCATTGTCCACTATTTGTTACAATTTGCAAGTTACCATAATTTCAGCTGGCGACTACATTTAAGAAAGATATCGCCAAAAATAAGTATTCGTAGCCAAGAATAAATTCGCTTTTCAAACGATGGTGGTGCCATCTGTTTGAGATAGTCCTAACTACGCCAAAAATAATTCAGAATGAACTTAAAATTTAAAAAAAGTTAATTAAGAAAAACATAAAACTTTATTCTGGCTACACTAGTCCAAAGAGGGAAGCTTGCTTTCTTATATACTATTTAATTCTACTTTAAAAAAATGTTTTTTTCTGTTAAAATGTCTTTTGCGTTTCCACCTCCTATACTTTAACATAGAAAAGTCAAATTTCATTTTGCAAAAATGCTGAAAACTGTAATTTTCCAAAAAATCAAAATTCAAAAAACACTATCCTTTAAACAATTATTTTCTTTATATCCATAAAAAAAATTTATTATTATTGGAGCTTTTTCCTGCCCACAAATGTCTTTGCCGTTTCATCCCTATCCTTTAACATTGACCGAAAACAGCCTTAAGTCAGCGATTTTTGCTCCTTCTGGTACAGTTAAATTTAACTCATCTGCAACGATTTTTTACTCGTCTTTCTTTAAAGACATATTTATGAATTAAGGCCACTAATAGAAGGATCAATTAATTGCACCTACCTCCTCAGATCGCTGTTTCACGCCGCTAGCTAGAGTTTCGGTTTCGCAATCGGTCTCTATTCACACTTTGGCCATCACTTTTTTCTCTGTGAATTTTGATAATCCAACGGTTTCACAAATACACATATCCATTAGATCGCTTAACTTGCACTGCGAAAAACCGGTATTCAGAACGGAGTACAAAATACTCACTTTTGAATACGTCACATACTCAAAATAGCTCCGATGCAAACATACTCAAATTTGAGAAAAGCCCATTCTCATCTTTGGCAACGGCTACGTACTCAAAATTGTAAACATCGCATACTCATTTTTGAACCTGTTACTGGATCAAATTTGAGAATATAACAGCTAAATGAGAGTGTAATGCACATATTTATGAGTATTTATGGGTCAAATATGAGTTTGTATGTTATTTATTTTCGATACTGTTGTATCCAATACGAATTTTTAACATAAAAATATACATCAAATCAAATTTAAAGGGATCTAAATATGCGATACTTAAGTTGGTAAATTTCATTTTTTTCCATCTTATATATTATTTAATTTACATTTTATGAAGTTTTTACCACTTAACTTCGAAAATCTAAATTCCTTTTGCATTTATTGTGTTACAAAAAGGTACTTTAGTATCATCGCAAAAATTCCAACGTTCAAGATAATTCGCCATGTCTCGTACGCGTTGAATTAGCAACCATGTACTTAATTTTATATGCTGTCGCCAATACAACAAAAATTTTACTTTAAGAAAAAAAAAAAATACAACTATTATTTGATCAAAAACTTTGTCTTCGAACTTATACATCAGATTTAAATCTTTGAAAATAACAAAAATAGATTCGATGAAATAGTTAAACAAATTTATAAGCATTTGAAATAGTTCCAGAAGCAATTTGGTTTATTAAGTTATATTTATGTTTCTAAAAGAATTATATTGTTTCTTTTTAAAATCCTATATAAGCAGAAAATTAACTTTTATTTAAATTCAGTCTTTCAATAATAAGTTATTAGAAATATCTTGGAAACGATAGGATGAATAAGATTTTACACAGTAAAAATTTCAAAACAAAGTAAGAAAGAAATAGTTCTTTACATATTATGTAATGAAGAAAAAGCCTTTTGACTAAAATAACACTCATTAGGCCCAGGTGTGTAAGTTTTTTTTTTTATGAATTGTTTTGTTTAAATAGAAACACATTCATCTAGATGGAAATATAGAAAAATCCATTGCAATATATATTACAAATTAAGCTAGTTTTTTATTCATATCAACTGATTTTATACTCTCCTATCACCAAAGAAAACAAATATTATAGTTTTTAAGTTAATGTTTTTATAATCAAAAATTAAAATACTTAAAAATTTCAGTCCTTAGAAGAATGTAAAAACAACTAAAACAGTAGAACCATAATCCAATATACAGCATTTTATTTTCAATGCCTCTTTTTTTTTCAATGATTCACTGTAAACAAGAAAAATAAAACAAACCAAAATCACATTTTTGAAATATTTATTCTGGAAATTGGACTTATATTTTTGTTTATTTTTTGAATGTATATGTATAAGTGAGATTTTTGAAACACAACATACCTTCATCTATAAGTTATTTTTTATAAACACTATACAATCGATACTAACATGCTCGTAATCGATGCTCGTACTGAACATGTTTTGGCTCAACACAATAAACAACACTAGTAGTGGACTGTGATCTCTTTAATTTCTCTACTCCGTACACTACCTCTCGGAGTTATTGTTACACACACACTGAAGTTTTATTTTACAAGCAGCTAGAGGGCGCTGTTCATTAACAGAACTAACAGTATTAAAGTCTAAAAGGTTCATCTGTATTGATACTATCCTGCTTATTAATTTAAGTCCTGAATAAATTTTTTGTATTGAGTTAGTTACAAATATTGACCCAAGAAGTGTACTTAGATCAGTTCTGTGATATTTATCAGTAATTAAGATCATGAAACCAAATATGATTTTACATATAGACATTTGATTTTGTTGGATATTTACTTTCTAAAAGCAATAGAAATATTCAAAATTTTAATATATAACCTTTTTCTCAATTCTCTATTTACCCTTAAATGAATAACTTGACAAATTGCTGTTCGTAATAATGTACATTAATGCAAAATTCAGTAAAAATAAAGGTAATTTCAGTAAAAAAAATTAAAAATTATTTTTAATTGTCCATAATCACTGATATTTTTATGTGACGTGTGTTGAAAGGGCAAATTTGGAGCACTTGTATTATAATATCGACTAATTTCTTCAAATCATAAAACCGACAAATGCTATGATATACAACCAATGATGGAAACTGTTCATATTTGAACACAGTAATTATAGTGATATAATTTTTTTAAAAAATTCGGATATCTTTTTGCTTGGCGAAATTAGTTGACAGTTTAATATGTATGTTCCAAATTTTGGAATGGTATGAGTACTGATTTAGCACATTTCTTAGACAAACTTTTAAGTAATTAATTTTATATTTGAAGTTAATATATTTTCAAACTTCAGAGAGAGAGCAAGAATTCTGAATCTATTTTCTTAATGTTGTTTCATTTTTCAAAATTTTTTTAGTATAAATATAATCATGTATAAAGGATACTTTAGATGCATAATCAGTGATAACGAAATAACATGTCAATACATTAATCCAAATAAGTTTAAGTTTGGATGAACTGAAGTATATTTAATACTATACATGCAATAACTGGTAGAAATAGGTATGGATTAAGTGTTGGTATATTCACTGTAATATTCCCATTAAAACAGAAGATAATGCTTCGTATATTTTAGAGGAACAGATTGTAGAAATTTTGCAATTAGTGTGAAATTCAAAAAAAAAAAAAAAAAAGAGAATCCTTTGTCAATTTTATTTTGATGTAGTATATGCAATGTAAAGATTTATTAATAAAAACATTGCTGCATTGCCATTTTATATGTATTTGTTTTTTTTGTTCAAAACTTCTTTCTATAAGTTGCATGATTTAAGTATTCTAATTTGTTTTATGTAAATGTAGAAAGCTGATTGCATAGATTTAAGATGTGAAATTTTTTTAAATTCTTAGGATATTTCATTTAACCTAGATCTATACCATATACAATTTCTGAAAAATACTATGAAAAGTTTTGTTGACAACCTACAAACATAATGCAGTCTCCTGTTTTTGCTTTCTAGTTCCAATGTCACATAGCTCTGGTTGTTTTTCTTAAAGATTTAATTAATTAATTTTAAAGAACAGACAACCCAATTACTTGTTTGTTTACTATTAATTGCCCGTGGTGGTATTTAAAAATTTAAGTTTTTATGTCATAAACCTAATGAGATAAATAAAGTGAGAGAAAAATTCAGAAATTCTGCATAATTTTACCTTTTTTTTAGCTATATTTAATGTGTGATTTAGGAGAGGATTTTCTTTAATTTTTTTTTACAGTATCATTTTATTTGTTTTGGTTGATGATATTTAATATTTTTTTTGTTGTAAATATAAATTGAAAAAGCCATTTATAAGGTTTCCAGATAATTTTATTACATATTATCAATAAGATAAAAATTGAGATATAATAGCAAGATATTATGCATGTTAAATATTGGCAGTTAGATCCTCTGTATGTCCTTATAGTATAGTGTTACATTCATAGAGTCTGCTTTATTTACTTATAGTGTATTCATGTAATGATAAAATTAAGTGTCAATAAATAGTCAACAAATAATGTATATTAAAATGAGTATGATTATCGAATAAAACTGTTCGTAAGAATTTTCTGCTTCATTACACGAGAAATTTTCATGAAAACAAATTAATTTGATCTACTATAAAATAATTTTATTAAAAAGCCTGTTTCTTTAAGCATATTTCTTAATTTATTTTTAAAAAGTCAAGTTGATTTCTTTCTAAATGTTGGAGACAGGCATTTCTAAAAAAATTCAAAATTTTTGAAGGGTAATAATTACAAAGTCAAACAATAAAACATATCAAATGTTTGTTTATAATTGGATTATTTCAGATATCCCAAACCTTTAAATGATGTTAAAAACTATTTAATTTCCATCACAGAAGAATTTCTAATTATTAATCAAAAATTTTCATTATTAACCAACTATTATTTTATACACTCTGTTCTCAAAGAGTATAAATCTCTTGTTAAACATTAGAAATAGGTATGAAAATTTTTAAATAAACAAAAATATAACCATGTCATTGACAAATCTTAGTATAAATTCATTTCCAAAATTATATTTACTTGCATTTCATGTTTCTGAATGTTCCATACTCTTCTATGAGAAAAAAAAATTATAGAGATATTATTTCAAAAAGATTAAATATTTGTGTGTAGCTGGTAATTACTAAGGGAATCAGACAATGAAAGGTATAAACATTAACATTTCAAAATAGGACCATTTCATATCTACATGTTTCTTATAAATTACACTATTTTATGAATTTATGTGGAGTGATACACTATGTACCAATAAGTAATTTCACATAAATGAGAAGTTTTTCCAAAATCAATGGTCTCAATTCTATATTGTAAATCATCCTCGTGCGTAAATAAACATAATAAACTACATGAAAACAAAGGACTTATTATAAGGATGCTAAAAATAATCTAGAACTATTAATAAATATATAAACAAACACTGCAAGAAGCTGCTGGCTTCGCACACTAACACCAAATGACAAATATACTAAACTGAAAGAAAAATTATGCTAAAAAATTACGAAAAATACTTTATACCTAATTATTAAACAAGGATAATGCAAAAATATAATAAAAATAAATATAATTTCAGAAATAAGCTTCTCACACAAGAAGTAAACATATCAAGCATACGAAATTTACACACTGATTCAAAACGTGGGGAAATGTTTGGGTCCTCATCACGTGATTTCGACTAGTCGTCTCAATGTCGTGAATCAACCGCATAGGTTGCCAAGCTAATGTGTGTATGTCAATTTATAAACACAATTTGTGATTACAAGCCTAGCAGAATTTTTTTTCTCTTTATCTAATTTCTTATATCTATTCACTAACTTTTTTTTACATCTAAAACTGATTATGAAGATACACAGGACAGCAATAATCAAAATCCGAGTTAACTAATATATGTGCACAAAATATCACAATGGGGTGTTCTACAACTAACTCATCTCTATTTTTGCACATAAATTAGCAGGAGATTTCAGAAGCAGAAAAAATATGGACAACCATCATCAAATTTGGAGAAGAGTTGATGGTAAATGGCACATTTTCACACTTCATCCTGAACAAAAACAATTGTATGGCCAAGGTCTGTTCAAACATTAAAGGTCAAGGCAAGAGGAAAAAAGTTTATTTTTCGAAATATGTGAAAAATACCCTTTCATGGAGATTAGAATAGTTTAAAGAACCACTTAAAGAGATTAAAAATTACTACAATATTTAAAATAAAACTAAAATGTTAAATTCCACTACTGTAAATTACATTAATTTATTTCCCTAACAATAAATACAAAATTACAAATAAATCAACACTGTAAATGAATCAAATGCAAAATCAGCAGTTTATCACCCTAAATTAACTCATTACTACAGAATCAAATGTCAAATCCAAGTTTTTACAAATTATGGCAACTTTTTTGGATGAACATTTCACTGTTAATGCACAGTTTAATCTGTTGAAACTAGTGTCTCCTTTTGTCAGGTAAACTAATTTACACAATCAAGCATGTGTTGCAAATTGCACACACACAAAACATTTATTTTTATATCACATATAAATTGACATCTGTGCAAAAATTTTGTATTTCTAGCACAGTTATAATTATTAGAAATAATTCATCGAGCACATTCATATCAATTGATTTTAAAAAAATTGTCAGTCACAAAAGTAATTCTGCTTGCATGCAATGTTAGCTCTAGTATTTTCTTGAAAATGATTTTGTTCTTCATTTCAGAATTTTTCAATTTGCCTTTTCCCCAATTTTGAGGTTTTATCTTGATCCTCTTAAAAAGTGTTACCCTTATTTTTGCAGTAATTTCTTCAGCTGATGAATTTCAACGTCACTATCATGACTATCTTCAAAATTTTAAAATTCAGAAAACTGGTTTATCTTCCTTCTGCAATACTATCATTATCACACTCTTCATTCAATATTTTAAAAATCTTATTTGTTACCTACAAAATATATATTTTGCTCAGACACTAATTCCCCAACTCCAATGAAACTACTAAAAAGTTTTAAACAATTTTTTCAAGCAGACTAACATTGCATAAAGAACAATGGCAGTTTAAAACTTTGGGATGCAAATAACTTAAGCAGCAGGAAGGAGAAGATTTAATAAATGAATAGTAACTGCAGGATTTTGTGTTTTGTAGGAAATTAACACGAGTGTTCTACTTTTTATAATGATGCACTAGAAGAAAGTTAAAAAAGTCTCTCAAATCGAAAAAAAAAGATAAAAAGTCCTCTCTTAAGGAAATACTTCAGAAAATCACAACAGAAGCAAAACAATTTTGAATTCATTTGGCTTATTCAACAAATGTTTTAAAGAATAACAAAAATGTTTTAACCAACTTTTTCACATAACCATTTGATCTGGCCATTGCAGTAAAACCAGCACCAAATGGAAGTTAGAAAAGAAGGAGCACATATGTAATACAACTAAATAAACATCAATGCACATAACTACCAAAATTATTTAAATATCAAAGTTTTAAATTTTTTTTTAATTTCATTATTATTTAATTTCTAAAACATTGATAATCAATCAAGGAATTCTATAAACTAACAAAAATTGTGTATAGGAATAAATTTTTTTTCAGCCAAGCTATTATAAAACTTAACATAAAGAAAATTTAGATGGGAAGCAAATACTTTTGATAATACAGAGCATATAATGATCTACATAGAAGGTCTCTCAATTTATGATTGTATCTATGATCAATGATAACATTACTATAACCCAAAATTTAATAATTTTTGTTTACCTCTGTTTTTCGGTGTACTGAAATCGCACACAAAAAAATTATGTCTGTTTCTTTCCATCAAGTACAGATTTTTTTAAAACCATAGAACATAATACCAGTATTGTAATGTATACCTCGGTAGCGTGAAGAATGCTAACTACAGAAATATAGTAAAATACATGTTGAAAGTTAAACAACAGTTTGAAGGTGTACTTTTTACACTCACTACTCTATTGTTAAACAACAGTTTGAAGGTGTACTTTTCACACTCACTACTCTATTGTTAAACAACAGTTTGAAGGTGTACTTTTTACACTCACTACTCTATTGTTAAACAACAGTTTGAAGGTGTACTTTTACACTCACTACTCTATTGTTAAACAACAGTTTGAAGGTGTACTTTTTACACTCACTACTCTATTGTTAAACAACAGTTTGAAGGTGTACTTTTTACACTCACTACTCTATTGTTAAACAACAGTTTGAAGGTGTACTTTTTACACTCACTACTCTATTGTTAAACAGTTTGAAGGTGTACTTTTTACACTCATATGTGAACTATTTTCTAGAAAACTTGAGGAATGCCAGTAGAGAACAATGGGATAGGTTCCATCAAGATATCAAGAAAATTGAATGCAGATATCAAGGGAAAATGGAACATGAAAATATTATCGTGGAATATTGCTAGATGCTATAGCATAAATCATGTGGGGGGAAAAAACTCCATACTCCGAAACTCACAAGAAATTTCCAAGTGAAAAAAAAACCAGCTTTCCTACAAAAAACTAAAATTAAATATGCAACATTGTTTACTCTGTGACAAGCTGATATCTATACAGATATAGTTGGAATTATGAATAACATGGAAATAATTTAAAACTATCAGCACATTTGTGTTTGCTTTTACTGTTATAACTACTGTACTTAAGATTCAACAAATATTGTACATTGTGGAGAAAAACACCTCATTTTTGGTTTCAGCACATAAAAAAAAAAATCAAAAATCATCAAATCAAATTTTCAAAAGCAATTTTTGTAGACCTGCCTAAATTTTATGTAGTTTGATTAATTTTTCTACCTCTACACATATGTATTAAGATAGAGCCAGATTAGGCAAACCTAATAATCAGTTCTGTTTTTAAGGTAAGGGGTTCTGAACTTTTTCCCATTGAAGACCCTTGAATTCTAACTTTCAAGCATGTAAATCTCACATATACATATGTGATATATTTACTAATTGCACAATTATCGTCAACTTTAAACATCTAATATTAAATATTGAAAAAGAAATTATAGAATAAAGTTAAAGATATAAATTTTACAAAATTAACTATGAAAATTAATATTTTTCAAATTTATCTTTTAGTGCAGTTTCAACACAACACTATTGCTCACCTTAACAGACATATACTTGAAGGTACTTTTGAAAATGTACTTCAAAACAACAGTAATGTTCAATAATACAACAATAAATTTCATCACAACTATACCAATAACTAAATACTGAATGAAAAGATAACTTCTGGCAGATTTTTTTACACAAATTAGTACTTGAACAAAATAGTTTCTTTGAGAATTTTCTATAGACAGAGTTCTAATCTGTTATCTTGTGAAATTTTGATAAATACTTGGTAAAAATTAATAAAGGAAACAAGGAATATCCAGCTCTAAAAAATAAAACGATCGATCCGAAGAGCGATATAATTTATGATTGTTGGATGAGAAACAAATTTTATAAGAATACTAGGTAGAAAGTGCCGTGCCTACAACTGGTGGCCGGAAAGGAAAGCAGAAGCGAGAACAACCGCAAAATTAAATCCGATCGGGTCACCTTCTCGGATTCCGACCGCGATGAACTTTGCTTCAGAAGAACATTAATTCCGCGACTCTCGGCGCGGAGGTAGCATTTACTTGTTATGGTGAGAGTTTTTAGTTTAAAAATTTAAAATTAAGTTCCCAATGAGAAATAAGCTAAATTAAAGCCTTTTGGCTTGGGGGAAATTTATAAAATCGTGATCAAGAAGCGCTCTAGGGCGTTTTTGAGACGATAGCACTGCAGGATCGTATGCAGGCTGGTTACTAATTAGTTCATTGGGAACGTTAGGAAGTTTATCGAAGAACCTTTTAGAAAGGTCCTTTATGTGAGGTAAAAATGGTTTAACTTTTAGATCACGATATATGACCTCATTGCGTATGAACCAGGGAGCATTAACAATTTGTCTCAAAAATGAGTTTGTCAGCGTGTGTAATTTCTTAAGATGACACATGCCAGCGGATCCAAAAATTTGCAATTCGTAACACATGACCGGTCGGATGATAGATTTGTAGAGCAAAACTTTGTGCCGAATCGCAAGTTTACTCCTTCTGGAGATGAGCTTTTTAAGCATAGCATGAACAGCGATCGCTTTTTTGCGAGTCTATTCGCTATGATAGGCAAAAGTTAATTTTGCGTCTAGAAACAACCCTAGGTATTTTGCAACATTTACCCAGGGGACGGGTTGGCCAAAAATAGTTACGGGGGTAAGTCCAACGGGGAGTTGGGATCTTCTCGTAAACATGAGGCAGGCACTTTTAACATCTCGCGAACGCATAACTCTCGGATCCGGTAATCGTCAGTTCGAGAATAAGAAAAGGGAATTACTCGGGAGTTATCGTCAAGAGGGGGTTACCCAATCCGCGAGTTTTCTTTTCAATAACTCGCGATTGAGAATAGCACCGTAAGTGTTATAAAGATTTTAGATGATGGGAAAAAAGTATAGATTCCATATCTGCACTTGAAATAAGCTGTCATAATGAGTAAAAGAAATTATTTTTACAGTTTTTCATTTATTCCTAAATATTATTACACGATATGAAAACCAAAGTAAAAACTATTTTAATTGCAAATAAGTATCCTAAATGTTTATATTGTTTAGTGCATCATAATAAAAACACGAGAAAAAAAATTAAAAATGAATTATCTTTTTAGAGTATGGACTGTACATACTAGAACATGTGTATCGAACTGTCAAAAAATCAGTACAACTATGCTTATATTAAAATACACTAATCACATTTAAAATGATTCGTAGTATTTATTACTTCTCTAAATAACCATATATAAGGGGGGGGTTATAAAGCATATTCTTACTTGATTTCGAAATGACCAGATGCAACACAAAATACCCTGTTGATTTCTAACGCTGCTCACTTCGCCGGTATAGGCGCGGGAAATTTTATAGTTCCGAGGCACACTTCAGGAGAGAGGAGAAAAACAGCTCATCGATCTTTGCACAGAAGTCGAATCCGGCACTTATCGCGCCAAGTGTTTTCTCGCCAAATCGATAAATGCGCCAAATCTGGTAACCCTTTTGAATTCGTTTTTCAGTGGAGGAAAAGTCGCTTTTTTGGCGAAATGCGGCGCATGCGCAGTAGATGTTTTTAATTTTAACAGTTTTAACGAAGTTAGCGCATTCGTAATTGTTTTTTTTTTTATTTTAACAGTTTAATTCTCCAACGGTTTTTCTCGCGCATGAGCAGAAAGCTTTTTTTTCTTCAAAAAATCCGTTACACAGCAAACGGTTACTTCTTTCGCTCCGGTTGGGTCAGCTGTTCGGCTTCGTTTTCTTCGATTTGGGAATTACTTTTTACAGGTAATTTTTTTCTTTATTTCTTTCTTCACATAAATTTCAAAAGATTGCCATGATGTCCAGCGATGCTCTTAGGATTAATTTGAATGAATGCATGAAAAATTAACGATTACTATTGTTAAAGGTTTTTTGCTATGTTGCCTGTGCTTGGAAAGAAAGCTGTTTTAGAATGGTGCATGGAGGAAGGTTTGATTGGATCATCGTATGTGTGTCCGAAATGTGGAAAAAGTATGGGAAAGAAAGAACGGGTAAGAAAGTGAATGATTATTTTTGAATGGTACTGCAAAATTCAGTCCAGTGTGAAAAAGGATACCCATCATGTGTTTAGGAGTGTAAAGAAATGGTTTTGGTTTGAATTGAGTAATATGGATTCGTGCACGTTTTGTTAGTGATGCAAAAATAAAAATGTTTTGGAAGGTGCTCTCAGAAATATGCAGTAGCACACTGGTATAATTTCAGTAGGCAACTCATCGTCATCATAAATGTCGGGAAAAGCAGCATTTCTTTAAGGTAAGTGAAACTATTTCCATTTTTAAATGCCTAATTTTTGCAGCGATTTTCAGTTTCTGAACTTTAAAATGCTATTTTTTAATGATTTTCCTTCCGCCATCTTGAATTTCGCGCTCCGGCGTTGCGTGTTGTGGTAGGGTTGTAACTCCAAAACACAACACGCAAAAACACGCCAAATTGGCGATTTTTCAAAATTTGGCGGAGAAGTGCCGGATTCGACAATTTCACCGACAAATCGAGTCAGTTCAGTGAAATCACTGAAAAAGTGGAGACTTAGCTAACGCCTTATGCCAAATCGAGTCGCCTGAAAGAAGGGATATTAAACCGCGGTTATTAAAACTCAAGAGAAACAGAGCAGTTACCACGCCGCGCTGTGGCCAAAATCAACAATGAGGTCAATTCACGGCGCGAAGTCGGAATCACGTGACGAGGATACTAACATCCCCCCGCTTTACTTTAGTGTGTGGATTTCCTATGCTTTGATCTGTTTACATCTTGTGTGTGAAGCTTATTTTGGAAACTTTATTTATTTTTATTATATTTTTGCATTATCCTTGTTTAATAATTAGGTATGAAGTAATTTTAGTAATTTTTCTTTTAGTTTAGTATATTTGTCATTTTTGGTGTTAGTGTGCGAAGCCGGCGGTTACTTGCAGTGTTTATTTATATATTTATTAATAGTTCTAGGTTATTTTTTAGCATACTTATATTTGATCCTTAATTATTATGTAGTTTATTATGTTTATTTATGCACACACACAAGAATGATTTACAGTATAGAATTGAGACCATTGAATTTGGAAAAACTTCTATGTGTTCAATTACTTATTGGTAGATAGTGTTTAACTCCATAAAATAGTTTAATTTGTAAGAAACATGTAGATATGACATGGTCCCATTTTGAAATATTAATGATTATACCTTTCATTGTCTGATTCCCTTAGTAATTACCAGCTACAAATGTTTATTTTTTTTAGTGCTATCTCTATAATTTCTCATAGAAGAGCATGGAGCATTCAGAAACATGAAATACAAGTAAATGTAATTTTGGAAATGAATTTATAATAAGATTTGTCAGTAATATGAATATTTTTGTTTATTTAAAAACGTTTAGATAATTTAGATAATAGACGTTATATAGATAATTACTTGCATTTTTGAACTATTAGACGTACAGTCTTGAAATTTGATAAGCGGATTCCTTTCATAGAGTACAGATCCGCTACAAAATACTTTTGGGGAAAATTGATCCCCCAGGGTCACTGAGGGGGATTAAGGGCCGTAATTGATAAATATTTCCGCTTTTCAACTAATAGAACCACCTGCTTGAAAATTAGAAGGTATGTTCCGTTCATGGAATAAAGTTCCTTTTACAAAGATTTTTGCGAAAACGGACCCACAAAGGAGTGAGGTTGCGAGAGATTAAGGCGTGTTATAGAAAAATTCCTGCTTTTGAATTTAACTCATTTACTTGAAATTTGTTGAGCACTTTTCTTTAGTTGAATAGAGGTTTCACTAAGAATGGATTTTACGGAAATCAACTCCAGGGGGAAGCGGGGAGAGTTATTGGGGCGTAGTGATAGACAAAATTCCCGTTTTCGAACTGCTAAGACTATAAAAATAAAATTTGTTTTGCATGCTTCTGTAAAGGACAGTTTTTGTAGAGATTTTCTCTCGCTAGATGGCTGCACCTGTCAACTGTATTTTCGAATCCGCGAAACCTCGTATGGGCAAGATTAAAAATTAATTCTATTCAAATAAATGTTAAACTTAAATAATTAATTGTTAAACTTATTTTATATAAATGCATTTAATTTCTGTTAACTTTTAAAAGGATCTTCATAATTTATATTTCTGTTTTTATATTTTTACTTGTGTAGTAGTATCGATTATATTATGCTTAACTGCAACATAACTGTATAAAATACTAAAAACGTGGCATTTCTGTACAACGTGAGATATAGCTTTGCCGCCGGTGTTGAACGAACACGCAGAATAAAAATTCCAGTAGATATTGATAAAGTCTGAAGAATGAATTAATGAAAACTCAACACACTTGAGTATTTATTAGAGTGCTATGAAACAAGCACCTAATAACTGGTGACCCTGGATTTATTGATTGTTAACTGGAAAAAGACAAAATAGCGCATTGGCTAACAAGATCGTGGAAATGGCGCCAAGAACAATTGATGCTGCAGTGGTTCAGAAAGGTTCCTTAAGAGTGGATGAACTCCTGTCTAAATTAGTAAGTCTTGAAGAACAACTTGCCTCTTTGAAGCTACAACGAAAAGTCCAGAGCTCTAGACCTCATCACCATCAGAGAAGTAGAAGTCGCAGCAAATCAAGGCGCCGCTACAATCCACAGGGAAAATATTGCTTCTACCATTTCCGATTCGGGAAGAAGTGCCTCCCTGGCAAATGTGTACAGCCGTGCAGCTTCAATGAGCCGGGAAACGAATCCCAGCAGTAGACGCCGCGGCGAGTCCTGCTGCCGACATTTTAGGCCGCAAATTCCGGTTATTTGTCAAGGACAGAGAAACCGGATGTCAATTCCTTGTGGATAGCGGAGCAGACGTCTCGATCCTCCTTTGGACAAAAACGAAAGGTGAGTGCCAAGCCTCTCAATATAAACTGTATGCTGCTAATGGCACTGAAATTCCAACATATGGTCTAAAAATTATCACGCTGGATCTAGGCCTAAGACGCCCATTTCAGTAGCCGTTTATTATTGCCAAAGTTAAGCGAGGAATCATAGGTGCTGATTTCCTTCAAAAATTCCAGTTGCTGATAGATCTGCACAACAGGAAATTAATCGATGGAGTAACAAATCTTTCAACTAAAGGAGAAGTTGCTACCATCCAAGAAAATAATGATCTCAGCACAGTCAATAGAGCCTCCAAGTATTTCAACCTGCTTAAGTCGTATCCTGATTTAACCAAGCCAAACTTGGTTAACAGAGTTGTTAAACATGGAGTAAAGCACCACATTCTAACAACTGGCCAACCGGTTTATTCGAAGGCAAGACAACTAGCTCCTGATAAGTTGAAGCAGGAGTTCCAGTTTATGCTGGACAACGAGATTATTAGACCCTCAAAATCTCAATGGGCAAGTCCATTGCACTTGGTTAATAAGAAGGATGGCACATTAAGACCATGTGGCGATTACAGGCGACTCAACACACAGACAATACCAGATCGATATCCAATTCCTAGAATTGAGGACTTTAATCACATCCTGAAGGATAAAAAAATATTTTCAAAGATAGATCTTGTAAAGGCATATTATCAGATACCTATTGCTGAGGAAGACAAAGAAAAAACTGCCATCACCACCCCATTTGGCTTGTACGAGTTCAATACTATGAGTTTTGGACTGAGGAATGCTCCTTCAACCTTCCAACGTTTCATTACTGAAGTACTGTATGGACTCGACTTTGTTTTCCCGTATCTTGATGACGTACTTGTTGCCTCATCTACGGAAGAGGAACACAGTGAACACCTAAAAATGGTATTTGAAAGATTCCAGCAATATGGACTTCGAATAAATGTTTCCAAATCAGTGATGGGAGCTGCCCAAGTTGAATATTTGGGATTTCTGATCACGGCAGAAGTTTCTCGGCCATTGCCAGAAAAAGTTCAAGCTATCTTCAACTACAAACTACTAGAAACTATTCATGACCTGCGGACGTTTCTGGACATGATAAATTTTTACCGAAGATACCTAAAGGATGCTGCTAAGACTCAAGCACCTCTACATGAACTGTTAAGAGGCGCGAAGAAGAAAGACCGCAGAAAAGTGCATTGGACTGATGACACCAGGAGAAGCTTCGAAAAATGCAAAACTGACCTTGCCGAAGCTGCTCTTTTATCCTTTCCAAGATCTGGACTACCCCTATCACTTTGCACAGATGCATCAGATTTTGCTGTGGGCGCAGTACTCAAGCAGTTAGAAAACGAGGGTTGGAAGCCAATAGCTTTTTACTCAAAGAAACTAAATGAGACACAAACAAGGTATTAGGTGCTTGCTTCATAGCACTCTAAATAATACTCAAGTGTGTTGAGTTTTCATTTAATTCAAACATTAAACTTTATCAAAATCTACTGGAATTTTATTCTGCGTGTTCATTCCACGGCGGCAAACATAGATCTACACGTTGTACAGAAAATGCCACGTTTTTAGTATTTTATACAGTTATGCTGCAGTTAAGCATAATACAATCGATACGACTACATGAGTAAAGAAAAATATAAAAACAGAAATATAAATTATGAAAACCATTTTAAAAATTAACAGAATTTAAATGCATTTATATAAAATAAGTTTAACAATTATTATTTAAGTTTAACATTTATTTGAATAGAATTAATTTCTATCTTGCCAATATCCGTTTAGAGAATTCGAAAAACAGTTGACAGGTGCAGCCATCTAGCGAGAGAAAATCTCTACAAAAACTGTCCTTTACATTACTCCCTTGCCAGTAACAAAGTTACGATACAAGAAAAAAAATATATGGCAGGGACAGTTTCAGACTTATTGAACAGATTATAATTTCATTTTTTTTTTTTTTACAAATTAAACTTATACAAACCGCTTTTAACACAATTATTACTAATCATTGCATTACACAACACAAAATTACTACTACAGGATTGCTACAGAAGTCTTAATGCACAAAATATGCTACAAGTTCAAAATATTTAAACACAGCTACCTTCCTGTTTCTTAAAAAATACATGGAAAAATACAACTAAAATGTTCAGCAATTACTTTAAATGTATATTTATACTGAGCAACAATCAAATTTAAACAAAGTCAAAAAAGAGTATATATAAGATATGCAATAACTCAAAAAAAAAAAAAATAATAAACTACAGAATGCTTTTGCAAATACACAAAACTCAGTCAATATTTTAACATGGGAAACTAAGGAGTACATAAATATTTTGCGAAAAAAATCATTCATATTCCAATGAAAGTTAACATGCCATTAAAAAAACATTTCAAGTTACTCTGCAATGACAACACCTTAATTTTTTGAATATTATGAAACATATCAAATCCAATAGTGTTAAAAAATCAATTTTCATATTTACATACACAATGGGTAATTTTATAATATATACATACAGAAAACTTCCTATTTACAAGAAAGAATATCAGAAAACTTTAGTTTCAATTCACCACATAATTAATTATAACTCAGTTAATCACTAATACAATCCATTTACCACAATTGAGCATTTTTATGCAAAACAGTATCTATTTATACACATTTTATTTGATGCTAACACATATTATTTCTACACATAGAATTTGATGCTAACACATATCTATTTATAAACATAGAATTTGATGCTAACACATGTATTTATATTGATATCCTGAAAATTTTATGTTCACTATTAAATACATAATAGATAATTTTGTTAAAATACATACTTTCCAATGAAAAAAAAAAAAAAAACACATTCTATAACACATTTAAGAGATGAGATGCCCACAAATTGTAATACTAATGAGAGAATTTCTGTCGACAATGTAAAAAAAACAGTAGTAATAAATAATTATTTGTGACATAAAGTTGAAAACTTTGTATAACATATATTACTTTGAATGCGAGAATATATATGGAAAATTTTACATCATGCTCTTTAATTTCTTTTTATTTACAAAGCTTTTGTTTGATTTAGGTTCTCGCTGTTATGAAATTACACACAATTCTACTTAAGCTTACAACTTACTGATGAGGTTATATCAGGATAGTGGAAGAATAATTATTTAAATTTCACAATACTAGCATAAAAATCATACATGTATATATAACCAATTAAGAGTCAATTTTCAATTCTAAAATCCAGGAATTAACATACATTGTCATTTTATAAGCATATCTACAACATTTAAAGCAGTGTTTACTATAACTTTTCACTATATGTACATGAATTGCATTACCAAGAGAATTATTACCAAGTATATATTTAATCAATTAGATACATTTTTATAAATGGTGATTTTCAAATTTACTAATTTTTAATAACTGTTTACTAGTAATAAGTGAAAGGAATTTCAAACTTTAACACTTACATACATAATAGTTGCTATTTTGTTTATTCTCTAAATCTTACTGGTTTTTATCTTTCTACCACAGCTGGTAGTAGATTGTTCATCAGGCATTGGGGAAAGTTCTTTCCAATTTGAAATATCATTTTTTTGTCCAACACTAGTTTGTTCATTTTGATTGTCCACTGCTAACAAATAGGCAGGTTTCAGTCTATCTACAGATATATTAACTGTCTTATCCTTGATTAGGATTGTGAAATATTTATCATACTTTTTTTGTACAGTATATGGTCCTTCATATGGTGGTTCTAATGCTTTTTTAACTCTGTCGATACGAAGAAACACATGGGAACAGGATTTCAAATCTTTATGCACAAAGATATTTTGCTTCCTGTTGCTAGGAGACTTCAGTGGCTTTAGCTCTGCCATGTGCTGCTGTAATTTGGCGACAAAATTCTGTGGATCCATGTTAATAGTAGGGGGATCAAAAAATTCGCCAGGTAATTTAATGGAAGTACCATAGACCATCTGTGCAATTGTGTAACTGATGTCAGGTCTTATGGCAGCTCTTAAACCTAACAACACAGTGGGTAATGACTCTGTCCACCTAATATTGTTGTGAGCTTTTATGGCACCTTTCAAGGTCCTATGTAAACGTTCAACTTTCCCATTACATTGAGGGTGATAAGATGTTGTGTGGGCTACTTTAGCACCACATATTGCAGCTATGCTTCTAAATAGTTCTGCCTCAAACTGTCGACCTTGATCTGTGACTATTTTGGCAGGTACTCCAAACCTGCAAATCCATTTCTCATAAAATGCTCTCCCAACTATTTCAGCTGTTATTTCAGGTATAGGAATTGCTTCCATCCAGCAAGAGAATCGGTCAATGCAGGTTAAGCAATACTGCATCCCTTCTGAAGGTGGTAGTTTTCCAATGAGATCTATGTGAACTACACTAAACCTTTCATCTGGTTGTTCGAAGTCTCCTAATTTGGATTTTGTATGCCTGCTGACTTTACATTTTTGGCATCTAATGCAAGCTTTTGCCCATTCTCTGACTTGCTTTTTAATATCTGACCATACATATTTTTCAGTCATCAGTTTTACTGTAGATTTAATACCAGGGTGAGCTAAGCCATGAATTAGTTGGAATATTTGAAACCTGAATTTTTGTGGAATGTAAGGCCTAATTTTTTGTGTTGAGATGTCACACCAAAGTTTTTTCCCAGATGGCAATGTCGAAGGTTTAAATTTTAAAGAATTGTTGTGCAATAATATTTGCAACTCTTCGTCAGTAGTTTGCTCTTCTGCAATTTCCTCAAAGTTGATTTCGGAAATTGAATGAATTCTGGATAAGGCATCTGCAACAACATTATCTTTACCCAATACATGTTGAATGTTACAACTAAATTCTGAAATGTATTGAAGTTGTCGTTGTTGTCTTGGTGATGCTTTTTCATTTTTTTGCTTAAATGCAAAAGTTAGAGGCTTGTGGTCAGTATATATAACAAAATCATTCCCTTCCAGCAGGTGTTTGAAATGTTTCACTGAAAGGTATATTCCCAATAGTTCTCGGTCATAGGTACTATACCTTGTTTGTGTTTCATTTAGCTTCTTTGAGTAAAAAGCTATTGGTTTCCAACGCTCGTTTTCTAATTGCTGGAGTACTGCGCCCACAGCAAAATCTGATGCATCTGTGCAAAGTGATAGGGGTAGTCCAGATCTTGGAAATGATAAAAGAGCAGCTTCGGCAAGGTCAGTTTTGCATTTTTCGAAGCTTCTCCTGGTGTCATCAGTCCAATGCACTTTTCTGCGGTCTTTTTTTTTCGCTCCTTTTAACAGTTCATGTAGAGGTGCTTGGGTCTTAGCAGCATCCTTTAGGTATCTTCGGTAAAAATTTATCATGCCCAGAAACGTTCGCAGGTCATGAATAGTTTCTGGTAGTTTGTAGTTGAAGATAGCTTGAACTTTTTCTGGCAATGGCCGAGAACCTTCTGCAGTGATCAGAAATCCCAAATATTCAACTTGGGCAGCTCCCATCACTGATTTGGAGACATTTATTCGAAGTCCATATTGCTGGAATCTTTCAAATACCATTTTTAGGTGTTCACTGTGTTCCTCTTCAGTAGATGAGGCAACAAGTACATCATCAAGATACGGGAAAACAAAGTCGAGTCCATACAGTACTTCAGTAATGAAACGTTGGAAGGTTGAAGGAGCATTCCTCAGTCCAAAACTCATAGTATTGAACTCGTACAAGCCAAATGGGGTGGTGATGGCAGTTTTTTCTTTGTCTTCCTCAGCAATAGGTATCTGATAATATGCCTTTACAAGATCTATCTTTGAAAATATTTTTTTATCCTTCAGGATGTGATTAAAGTCCTCAATTCTAGGAATTGGATATCGATCTGGTATTGTCTGTGCGTTGAGTCGCCTGTAATCGCCACATGGTCTTAATGTGCCATCCTTTTTATTTACTAAATGCAATGGACTTGCCCATTGAGATTTTGAGGGTCTAATAATGTCGTTGTCCAGCATAAATTGGAACTCTTGCTTCGCCAGCTTCAACTTTTCAGGGGCTAGTTGTCTTGCCTTCGAATAAACCGGTTGGCCAGTTGTTAGGATGTGGTGCTGTACTTCATGTTTAACAACTCTGTTAACCAAGTTTGGCTTGGTTAAATCAGGATACAACTTAAGCAGGTTGAAATATTTGGAGGCTCTATTGACTGTGCTGAGATCATTATTTTCTTGGATGGTAGCAACTTCTCCTTTAATTGAAAGATTTGTTACTCCATCGATTAATTTCCTGTTGTGCAGATCTATCAGCAACTGGAATTTTTGAAGGAAATCAGCACCTATGATTCCTCGCTCAACTTTGGCAATAATAAACGGCCACTGAAATGGGCGTCTTAGGCCTAGATCCAGCGTGAGAATTTTTAGACCAAATGTTGGAATTTCAGTTCCATTAGCAGCATACAGTTTATATTTAGAGTCTTGGCACTCACCTTTCGTTTTTGTCCAAGGGAGAATCGAAACGTCTGCTCCGCTATCCACCAGGAATTGACATCCGGTTTCTCTGTCCTTGACAAATAATCGGAATTTGCGGCCTAAAATGTCGGCAGCAGGACTCGCCGCGGCGTCTACTGCTGGTATTCGTTTCCCGGCTCATTGAAACTGCACGGCTGTACGCATTTACCAGGGAGGCACTTCTTCCCGAATCGGAAATGGTAGAAGCAATATCGTCCCTGAGGATTGTAGCGGCGCCTTGATTTGCTGCGACTTCTACTCCTCTGATGGTGATGAGGGCTAGAGCTCCGGACTTTTCGTTGTAGCTTCAAAGAGGTAAGTTGTTCTTCCAGACTTACTAATTTAGAGAGGAGTTCATCCACTCTTAGGGAATTTTTCTGAACCACTGCAGCATCCATTGTTCTTAGCGCCATCTCCACGATCTTGTTAGCCAATGCGCTATTTTGTCATTTTCCAGTAAAAAAAAAAATCCAGGGTCACCAGTTATTAGGTGCTTGCTTCATAGCACTCTAAATAATACTCAAGTGTGTTGAGTTTTCATTTAATTCAAACATTAAACTTTATCAAAATCTACTGGAATTTTATTCTGCGTGTTCATTCCACGGCGGCAAACATAGATCTACACGTTGTACAGAAAATGCCACGTTTTTAGTATTTTTATACAGTTATGCTGCAGTTAAGCATAATACAATCGATACGACTACATGAGTAAAGAAAAATATAAAAACAGAAATATAAATTATGAAAACCATTTTAAAAATTAACAGAATTTAAATGCATTTATATAAAATAAGTTTAACAATTATTATTTAAGTTTAACATTTATTTGAATAGAATTAATTTCTATCTTGCCAATATCCGTTTAGAGAATTCGAAAAACAGTTGACAGGTGCAGCCATCTAGCGAGAGAAAATCTCTACAAAAACTGTCCTTTACAAAGGTATAGTACCTATGACCGAGAACTATTGAGAATATACCTTTCAGTGAAACATTTCAAACACCTGCTGGAAGGGAATGATTTTGTTATATATACTGACCACAAGCCTCTGACTTTTGCATTTAAGCAAAAAAAAATGAAAAAGCATCACCAAGACAACAACGACAACTTCAATACATTTCAGAATTTAGTTGTAACATTCAACATGTATTGGGTAAAGATAATGTAGTTGCAGATGCCTTATCCAGAATTGATTCAATTTCTGAAATCAACTTTGAGGAAATTGCAGAAGAGCAAACTACTGGCGAAGAGTTGCAAAAATTATTGCACAACAATTCTCTAAAATTTAAACCTTCGACATTGCCATATGGAAAAAAAACTTTGGTGTGACATCTCAACACAAAAAATTAGGCCTTACATTCCACAAAAATTTAGGTTTCAAATATTCCAACTAATTCATGGCTTAGCTCACCCTGGTATTAAATCTACAGTAAAACTGATGACTGAAAAATATGTCTGGTCAGATATTAAAAAGCAAGTCAGAGAATGGGCAAAAGCTTGCATTAGATGCCAAAAATGTAAAGTCAGCAGGCATACAAAATCCAAATTAGGAGACTTCGAACAACCAGATGAAAGGTTTAGTGTAGTTCACATAGATCTCATTGGAAAACTACCACCTTCAGAAGGGATGCAGTATTGCTTAACCTGCATTGACCGATTCTCTTGCTGGATGGAAGCAATTCCTATACCTGAAATAACAGCTGAAATAGTTGGGAGAGCATTTTATGAGAAATGGATTTGCAGGTTTGGAGTACCTGCCAAAATAGTCACAGATCAAGGTCGACAGTTTGAGGCAGAACTATTTAGAAGCATAGCTGCAATATGTGGTGCTAAAGTAGCCCACACAACATCTTATCACCCTCAATGTAATGGGAAAGTTGAACGTTTACATAGGACCTTGAAAGGTGCCATAAAAGCTCACAACAATATTAGGTGGACAGAGTCATTACCCACTGTGTTGTTAGGTTTAAGAGCTGCCATAAGACCTGACATCAGTTACACAATTGCACAGATGGTCTATGGTACTTCCATTAAATTACCTGGCGAATTTTTTGATCCCCCTACTATTAACATGGATCCACAGAATTTTGTCGCCAAATTACAGCAGCACATGGCAGAGCTAAAGCCACTGAAGTCTCCTAGCAACAGGAAGCAAAATATCTTTGTGCATAAAGATTTGAAATCCTGTTCCCATGTGTTTATTCGTATCGACAGAGTTAAAAAAGCATTAGAACCACCATATGAAGGACCATATACTGTACAAAAAAAAGTATGATAAGTATTTCACAATCTTAATCAAAGATAAAGCAGTTATAATATCTCTGTAGATAGACTGAAACCTGCCTATTTGTTAGCAGTGGACAATCAAAATGAACAAACTAGTGTTGGAAAAAAAATGAGATTTCAAATTGGAAAGAACTTTCCCAATGCCTGATGTACAATCTACTACCAGCTGTGGCAGAAAGATAAAAAAACCAGTAAGATTTAGAGAATAAACAAAATAGCAACTATTATGTATGTAAGTATTAAAGTTTGAAATTCCTTTCACTTATTACTAGTAAACAGTTAGTAAATTTGAAAATCACCATTTATAAAAATGTATCTAATTGATTAAATATATTTCTTTTGGTAATGCAATTCATGTACATATAGTGAAAAAGTTATAGTAAACACTGCTTTAAATGTTGTAGATATATTCTTATATAAAATGACAATGTATGTTTATTCCTGGATTTTAGAATTGAAAATTGACTCTTAATTGGTTATATATACATGTATGATTTTTATGCTAGTATTGTGAAATTTAAATAATTATTTTTCCACTATCCTGATATAACCTCATCAGTAAGTTGTTAGCAAAAGTAGAATTGTGTGTAATTTCATAACAGCGAGAATCTAAATCAAACAAAAGCTTTGTAAATAAAAAGAAATTAAAGAGCATGATGTAAAATTTTCCATATATATTCTCGCATTCAAATTAATATATGTTATACAAAGTTCAACTTTATGTCACAAATAATTATTCATTACTACTGTTTTTACATTGTCGACAGAAATTCTCTCATTATAGAGAGTATTACAATTTGTGGGCATCTCATCTCTTAAATGTGTTACAGAATGTGTTTTTTTTTTCATTGGAAAGTATGTATTTTAACAAAATTATCTATTATGTATTTAATAATGAACATAAAGTTTTCAGGATATCAATATAAATAGATGCGTTAGCATCAAATTCTATGTTTATAAATAAATATGTGTTAGCATCAAATTCTATGTTATTAATACATATGTGTTAGCATCAAATTCTATGTGTAGAAATAATATGTGTTAGCATCAAATAAAATGTGTATAAATAGATACTGTTTTGCATAAAAATGCTCAATTGTGGTAAATGGATTGTATTAGTGATTAACTGAGTTATAATTATGTGGTGAATTGAAACTAAAGTGTGTGTTGTTTTCTGGTATTCTTTCTTGTAAATAGGAAGTTTTCTGTATGTTATATATTATAAAATTACCCATTGTTGTTGTTGTTGTTGTGGCTAATGCCACCTGTCTGACGTAGTCAGAACGTTTAATTTTATGAAATTCATCGTGGCATGGGCAAATTTACGCCTGTCGTTGGCCTTGAGCATCATACAGGTGACAGTGCGATTTAAGCTCAGAGAAACTTCCCCGAAGGGACGATAGATGGCGACACGACCTCTATCTCCACCTCCACAATTTCTGCAAGAGAACTGAAGGGGAGGGAAATATTCTCCAGTTCCTGCGCTAGTGAATAAGCCCACAAGACTACGGACCCACTGATTTAACGAGCACGTACTCCGTGTGCACTCGGAGGGTATTTGGTGACATCGAGCATCGAACCCAGGCCTTCCGGTCTGGAGTCCGATGCTCTAACCACTAGGCTACCCACGGCCAAATTACCCATTGTGTATGTAAATATGAAAATTGATTTTTTTTAACACTATTGGATTTGATATGTTTCATAATAGTCCAAAAAAATTAAGGTGTTGTCATTGCAGAGTAACTGGAAATGTGTGTTTTTTTAATGGCATGTTAACTTTCATTGGAATATGAATGATTTTTTTCGCAAAATATTTATGTACTTCTTAGAAATTTGATTGTTTTCAGTGTAAATACACATTTAAAGTACTTGCTGAACATTTTAGTTGTATTTTTCCATCTATTTTTTTATGAAACATGAAGGTAGCTGTGTTTAAATATTTTTAAACTTGTAGCATATTTTGTGCACTAAGACTTCTGTAGCAATCCTGTAGTAGTAATTTTGTGTTGTGTAATGTAATGATTGTGTTAAATGCGGTTTGTATAAGTTTAACTTGTAAAAAAAATGAAATTATAATCTGTTCAATAAGTCTGAAACTGTCCCTGCCATATATATTTTTTTTCTTGTATCGTAACTTTGTTACTGGCAAGGGAGTAATGTAAAGGACAGTTTTTGTAGAGATTTTCTCTCGCTAGATGGCTGCACCTGTCAACTGTTTTTTCGAATCCGCGAAACCTGGTATGGGCAAGATAGAAAATTAATTCTATTCAAATAAATGTTAAACTTAAATAATAATTGTTAAACTTATTTTATATAAATGCATTTAATTTCTGTTAATTTTTAAAAGGATCTTCATAATTTATATTTCTGTTTTTATATTTTTACTTGTGTAGTAGTATCGATTATATTATGCTTAACTGCAACATAACTGTATAAAATACTAAAAACGTGGCATTTCTGTACAACGTGAGATATAGCTTTGCCGCCGGTGTTGAACGAACACGCAGAATAAAATTCCAGTAGATATTGATAAAGTCTAAAGTATGAATTAATGAAAACTCAACACACTTGAGTATTTATTAGAGTGCTATGAAACAAGCACCTAATTCTTCTTTTGTTGAATTGGAATCCACTAAGAATGCTCTCAAAGAGGTATTGATGATAAAAATTCCGATTTTGCTCTGTTAGATTTAGACTTGAAATTTAGCACGCATGTTTATTTTATAGAGTAGAGATCCACTGAAAGTTGCTTTGGTGGAAATCCACTTGATTATTAGGTTAAGTATAAGCGAAAAAATCTTTCTACTTCTATTTTAGATATAAATAGAAATATTAGATATTATAATTTATGTTCTTTTTATATCAAGGGGAGAGAGTGTAACAGCTATAAATATATTTTTCAATACAATCGAATTCTTAATGCTAGATATCAATAATTAATATATATGTAAACAGTATACATATATACAACATCGTGAAATACCCAGTGAAGCGGTTGGGTAACGGCTAGCATATATATATATATATATATATATATATGTGTGTGTGTGTGTGTTTATTGTTTTTTATGCTTACATATGTTTAATCAAACATTCAAACGATCAGAAAAAAATCATTACAATAGCAATCTGTAAGATTTTTTAATTCATCATTTATAAATAATGGGGGGATAATAGTTCTACACTCAAAAAAGCCACTGTAATGCCGGGCTGTAGAGAGATAAAAGAAACGTGTCTGACAATGGAAAGCTGTGGAAGAAATTTCGAAAAAGGGAATTGTAATGACGTTGATATAGAAATCATGCACACACAAGAGGAAGTGCTAACAACTGGAGCAGAAGAGGAATTTCCATGATAATATGTTATACATTCAAAAATGTTCGTGCAACGCAGTGGGTACTGAAGAGGAAAGAAGTTAAAAAAATTTCGAAAAAGGGAATTTTAATGACATTATAGCAATCACTCACATCGTACGCGCACACACCCGCACAAAAGTGCTGTTGTCATGAAGGAAAGAGGAAATTAAGTTACACACACTCGGTAAAAGCCCAGGCTTAAGCGGAGGGGAAAGAAACAAACAAGTCAAAGTGGTTTCGAAAAAGAATAATGGAAGTGCTGATTTTGTGAAGGGAAGGGAAAATTTATAAAAGTAGGGAAAGCCCGTGCAACGCCGGGCCATGCAGCTAGTAACTACATAAAAAGAAATTGACAAAGGATTTTCTTTCTTTTTTTGAACTTCACGCTAGTTATAAAATTCCTATAATCTCTGTTCCTCTAAAATATACAATTCATTATCTTCTGTTTTAAAAGGAATATTTGATTTTTTTACACTGAACACACCAACACCTTAATGTGTATACCTATTTCTACCAGTTATTGTTTGTATAGCGTTAAATATATACTTCAGTTCATCCAAACTTAAACTTATTTGGAGTAATGTATTGACATGTTATTTCGTTATCGCTGATTATGCATCTAAAGTATCCTTTTATACATAATTATATTTATACTTTAAAAAAAATTGAAGATGAAACAACATTGGGAAAAAAGATTCAGAATTCTTGCTCTCTCTGAAGTTTAAAAATATATTAACTTCAAATATAAAATAAATTACTACAAAGTTTGTTTAAGAAATGCTAAATCAGTACTCATACCATTCCAAAATTTGGAACATATGTATTAAACTACCAACTAATTTCGCCAAGCAAAAAGACATAACGAATTTTAAAAAAAATTATATCACAATAATTACACAGTGTTCAAACATACTCAGGAACCGTTTCCAATGTTGGTTGTATATCGCAGCATTTGGCGGTTTTATGATTTGAAGAAATTAGTCGATATTATAATATACAAGTGCTCCAAATTTGCCCTTTCAACACACGTCACATAAAAATATCAGTGATTGTGGACAATTAACCCATTAAAAATAATTTTGAAATTTTTTTACTGAAAAATTACCTTTATTTTTACTGAATTTTGCATTAATGTAGATTATTGTAAACATCTGTTTTGTCTCAACACAATAAGCAACACTAGTAGTGGACTGTGATTTCTTTATTTTCTCTACTCCCGTACACAACCTCTCGGAGTTATTGGTACACACACACTGACGTTTTTTTTACAAGCAGCTAGAGGGCGCTGTTCATTAACAGAACTAACATACCGCACCACATTGCACTGGTTTAACCATGCAATCATTGTTACTAAATTAACATTCATATTGGTTACATCTAGAACACTTTACACATTCAACACTTGACAATTCTCAAGAAATACAATTACATAAATCATTATATAAATGCAAGATTTCACAAATAACAATATTTTTTTTTATACAAATACAACATCACTTTACTAACAATGAGCAAATTTACACACCACCAATGGTACACTAAATGAAAAATTCAAATTATATTTAAGGATCTTCCATTGGTAAAACACAAATTTTTGATATGGCTCTTTTACATGTACTATACTGAGTTTTAATTTTAACAACACGCACTTTTTTATCTTCGCCGTAATACAATTCTACGATTCTACCTAATGCCCATTTATAGGTTGGTAAATTTTCTTCAATTATTAAAACCAAGTCTCCAATTTTAACGTTATTTTTTTCAAACATCCATTTTCCTCTCTGTTGTAATTGATTCAAGTAATTACGACTCCAAAATTTCCACATTAATTGAACTATCTTAGTTATTTTTTGCCACTTTTTGAGATTACTCTCTTTACATTTTGTCAAATTAGGCTCTTCTAGCAAATTTAAAGACATATTAATTAAAAAATGAGCCGGTGTAAGCACTTGGGAATCATCATCATTGTTTGATAGGGGGCAAAGCGGTCAAGAATTTAAAATTCCCTCAATTTGTACAGTGACCGTAAGTAGTTCCTCGTACGTTAAATTAGTTCCATTCACAACTCTTTTTAAGTGATATTTACATGACTTTTTATGGCCGCTTCCCAAAGACCTCCAAAATTGGGCGACCTCGCGGGAATAAATTTCCACTCTATTCCTTCTGCTGCTAAGTAATTAGCTAATTTTTCGTCTGGTTTTCTGACTATTTCAAGGAGTTTTTTAATTTCATTGCTAGCTCCGACGAAATTTTTACCATTGTCCGAAAACAGTTTTGCACATTTGCCTCTTCGTGCCATAAACCTTTTCAACGCGGCAATGAATGCTTGCGATGTTAAATCTGATACTAACTCAATATGTACCGCTTTAAACACAAAAATACAAATATACACTTTAAACAAATTTCCTTTACGTTGTCCTTTATTTTTAATGAAAAAACGACCAGAGAAATCTACTCCTGAACAATTAAATGGATAATCAGTAATAAGTCTCTCTTTTGGCAAATTACCCATATTTGAGTTGACACAATTGGTTTCGCATACAATACATTTATATACAATTTTTCTGCACATTGACCTACCATTCAACGGCCAAAATTTTTCCCGAATATGATTCAGTAACGATACAGTTCCCACATGTAAATATTTCTTATGAAAATATTCTATTAATATTAAAGTTAATTTATTTTTTTGGTAAAATTATCTGGTGCTTTTTATTAAAACTTAACTCTAAATTACACAATCGTCCTCCTACTCTTAAGACACCGTTGTCATCTAAAAAGGGATTCAATGTCTTTAACTTACTGTTTGGTAGCACACTCCCCTTACTTTTAAGATGGTTAATATCACTGGAAAATTCTTGCTCTTGCACTTTTTTTTACCAGAAATGTTTCATCTTTCTCAAATTCTTTTGTTGTGAGTGGACCAGCCACTTTATTTATTCCCTTTAAATTTTCCACGAACCTGAAAATAAAACTTAATACACGTAAAATAGTTACATAATTATTGCTTAGATTAAGAAGGTCGTTTAAAAAATCATTAACATGAATATTAAGCACCGATTGAAAGTTTTTAATTTGTTCATTAACACAGTTTTTCAGTTCTGAATTATATTCATCTAGTTTCTCTCTACAGTTTATAGTTCGATTTGGATAGTCATCATCACCTGAAAGAAATGTTGGTCCATTAAACCATAAGTTTTGTTGCAAAAGTTTATCAGGATCGACTCCTCGGGAGACTAAGTCTGCAGGATTTTGATCAGATGGTACGTGTCTCCATAACTGATTAGGATAGAGTTCTTGTATCTTGGCAACTATTTTGAACAAAGGTCTTTAAGTCCATCGGTTCCTTTCGAAGCCACGCCAAGACGATCATCGAATCCGACCAAAGATATAATTCAGCAGTTTCTAGTTGTAAAGCAGCTACAATTCTTTTCACAAGTTTTGCCAATAGCCCTGCAGCACACAATTCAAGTCTGGGAATTGTCAGGCTTTTAATAGGCGCTACTCTCGATTTGCTTGTGATTAACCGAACTAAAGTTTCACTCTTCAAATTTTTAGATTTGCAGTAAACTGCTACACCGTAGCACCGCTCTGAGGCATCAGCAAAGCCATGGATCTCAATAACTTCTGGAAAAGCGACAAGAATACGCCTTGGTATCTCTATATTGTTGATATTCTCTAAAGATACTAGGAATTGTTGCCATTCTCGATATTCTTCAGCTGCCAGAAGGTCATTCCATTCCAATTTGCTTCTCCACAAACGCTGGAGGAAAATCTTTGCTTTGGAAATTACTGGTGCCATCAGTCCAACAGGATCAAAGATCTTGGCAATAGTAGACAAGACGTCTCTTTTAGTATAAGAACTGTCCAAACATACTTTCACTTTAATCAAAAAGTAATCTAGGTTCGGCTTCCACGACACTCCTAACGTTTTCGTCTCTGTTAAAGTTGCAAAATTGTAATTCTGTTCGGGATCTGGTGACAATTTCTCGTGATTGGCGCAAAGTTTATGCAACTCCATTCCAGCACTTTTCAAAATTCCTTTTAATTGTTGTCTGAAAACAATTGCCTCCTCTAACGTTGCAGCACCACAAAGGACATCATCCATATATAAGTTGTTCCGTAAAACGGAAGATGCTATAGGGAAGTTAGCCTCTTCATCCATCGACAATTGGGTTAAAGTTCTCTGTGCTAAGTAGGGAGCACTTACAGTGCCATAGGTAACAGTCGAAAGTTCGTAAATTTTGGGTGATTCATGTTCACTTTCCCACCAAACGATTCTCTGCAGATTACGTTGTTTAGGGTTAATTAATATAGTACGATACATCATTTTAATGTCTGCTGTAAATGCATACGTGTATATTCTGAACCTGAGCATTTGCGCATATAAGTCCTCTTGTATCACTCCTCCATTATATTGAATGTCATTTAAAGATATTCCATTACCAGTTAACGAAGAACAGTTAAAGACAACTCTAAGTTTTGTTGTGGACTTTTCTGGATGATAAATTCCATGATGGGTAGCGTAATATGTGATTTCGGGTTCAGTTTCGTTAGTCACTTCCTTCATGTAACCCAGTCTTTCATAATCTCTTAAAAATTCACGATATAAATTTAAGTAATTTTCATCTCTAGCTAAGCGATTCCACAGCGATCCAAGTCGTTTGAGGGCTATGTCTTTCGAATTACCCAAACACGAGGGTTCCTTTTTTAAGGGCATAGATACTACATATTTACCTTCTTTAGTTCTAAAATGAGTATTCGCGTAATGTTCCTCACAAATTAGCCTTTCTTTATTTTTAACTATTGGTTCCGCTACCTTCTCTACTTTCCAAAATTTTTCTAAATTTTTATTCAAGTCCTCATCACGAATCAAACCGCAGTGAACTTTAGTTTCATTTATTGAATCTAAATTACCCGTTACTATATAACCAAATACGCTGTTGACTAACAGTAATTGCGAATCTTTTATTTTAATTCTTTCCGGTTTCAATAACTCATAAAATATATTTGCACCTAATAATAAATCAATTTTGCCGGGAACATTAAAATTAGAATCCGCTAATTCCACAAAATTAGAAAAATCAGAATTTATCTCTAACGTTTTCTGCGGAATAAAATCAGTGATTTTTTTAACTACGAGCATATCCAACTCCCTTTCGAAAGATTTATTTTGATTAGAAATCGCCACTTTAACACACCCATTGACAACCATAGAGGCATCATTTAAACACGAGATTAATGCATTTATTCTTTCGGTCTTAAGTTATTCGCGCACTCATTTGAAATTAGACATGTTTCACTTCCCGAGTGTAACAAGGGCCTAAATGTCTGCCATTCCGAATATTTATCTTTCACAAGAATTAAAGCAGTACTCAAAAGGCATTTGTTTTTAAAACATGCCGTTGCCACGATTTGTGTTTCGTCTACTTTCGGAACGAAAGATTCAGCATTTACATTCAAGGCGAATTGTAGTTCCACCTGGTTAACCTCTGTCGTCGTCTTCAGCGGGAAGAAAGAATTATTTTTCATTTCTCTGGGATAATGTAATAATTTATTATACGTTTTAGAGCAGAAACAACTTTTTGATCGACATCTTCTAACGCTGCATTGAGGTGAAAAACATTTAAAACAAAGTCTATTATTTTTAACAAATTCTACTCTTTCATTTACCGAAAACATTTTAAATTGTGGACAAAATTGTAAAGCATGAACTTCATTATTTTTACACAATACACATTTATAATTTTTTAACTCGAATAAAAATACATTCCATGCGTCTCGCGGTATTTTAGCATTAAATTTGTTTTGTTTATTATAACTAAAACGCTTGGCATTTTCACAAAAGGGCTTAGAAAATATCTAATTCTTAATTTTGCCTTTCGATGACAAATATATATCGCACTCACGCCCTAACTCTTGTGGTTAAAAATATTTCTCTCCCTGTTTTATGCTCATGTAAGACATTAATTCTCTGTCGAGTGTGTTCATTATTTTATCCGATACAATTAACTCACACAATGATTTAAAGTCATTCACATTGCGCAGCTGACAATAATACTCAAATGTCGCGCATAATCGTGCACATAACTCTCTGAACTTATTTTTTGCGCTTTCTGAAATCTATTATAGCATTCTTGCGGTGTGGGAGAAAATTCTTTTAATACTACATCTTTAAGCTTACTATAATTATTTAATTCTTCTTCGGAAACATGAACTAGTAAATTATTAACTCTTTCATCAAGAATATTTAAAAGAATTTCGGCTTTAAATTGTTCGGGAACCTCTTTTAAATGCTTTTTCGAGCGACTGGAAAAATAAATTATATGATTCCACTCTTGAAGGTACGGGTATTGTTAAAGTTTTCACGGACTTTAACAAAGTCTCAACATTAATATTGGCGGCAGTTTCAAAAACACTCGGATTTCGAATATCGGAATTTTGAGGTAAATTCTTCTGGATATTTGCAAGCTCTAACTGTTTTTGCAATTGCGCTAATTTAATTCGTTCAAATTCTAATTTAGTTTCACTATCCAATCTCTTATTTTTAATTTCCGCCAAAGCATAATCGATTGCAGATTGAACTAACTCTGTATCATTTTTGTAAACGTCACTATTTACAATTAAGCTTTTTAAGTCAGCGATTTTTGCTCCTTCTGGTACAGTTAAATTTAACTCCTCCGCAACGATTTTTAACTCGTCTTTCCTTAATTTATTTAAAGACATATTTATGAATTAAGGCCACTAATAGGAGGATCAATTAATTGCACATACCTCCTCAGATCGCTGTTTCACGCCGCTCGCTCAAGTTTCGGTTTCGCAATCGGTCTCTATTCACACTTTGGCCATCACTTATTTCTCTGTGAATTTTGATAATTCAACGGTTTCACAAATACACATATCCATTAGATCGCTTTCCTTTGGCTCGAACTGACCATGTTTTGTCTCAACACAATAAGCAACACTAGTAGTGGACTGTGATCTTTTTAATTTCTCTACTCCCGTACACAACCTCTCGGAGTTATTGGTACACACACACACTGACGTTTTTTTTACAAGCAGCTAGAGGGCGCTGATCATTAACAGAACTAACAACATCAATTTGCCAAGTTATTCATTTAAGAGTAAATAGAGAATTGGAAAAGGTTATATTAAAATCTCGAATGTTTCTATCGCTTTTAGAAAGTAAACATCCTAGAGAATCAAATGATTATATGTAAAATCATATTTGGTTTCATGATCCTGATTACCGATGAATATTATAAAACTGATCTAAGTACACTTCTTGGGTCAATATTTGTAACTAACTCAATATAACAAACTTATTCAGGACTTAAATTTATAAGCAGGATATTATCAATACAGATGAGCCTTTTAGACTTTAATACTTATGTAAAAATTAAAATCCAGAGTATTCTTATGCTTAATACATTCCAGCTAGGGTTGCATAGATTTCTTCAATACACTGTGTTATACTTCAATAATATGTGTATAGTCTATATGTGAAACTTATCATCAAAATTAATAAATTTTACATTTTGATAACCCTTGTGCAAATATCAATAAATGTTATCCATAGTAAAAAAAATGTACATCTTAGTGACAAATTTATATCAGTCAAATTCTGAAAAACAGTTTTGTGTTAAGAAATCCTCATGCTACATAATAAATAGATACTACACAAATATTTTATAATAATTATTTTTTTTGTGTGTAGAAGAATTATGGATTCAAAAATGACTTTTTATTTTGACTATGTAGGAGAAAACAGGACTTTTATATTTAATACACACACACACACAAATTTATATTCTATAATACACATAATTTAATTAAAAAAATTTTACCACATTCAAAATTTAATTCTCAATAAATAATACATTTTTATTAAAATGGTGCTGGGAATAAAGACTTTAAAAATGTTGCATAATTTTTTTACTTATAATTTTACAAAAGGTAAGTGGTAATTTCTATTTATAATGTTTGAAAATGGTATTTGATTCATCATCAAGTAAAAACATTAATGAACCTGTAGAAAATTAAGATATTTTCCTTTTCTTTAGTGAATGCTTTTTGAAATTTTCCCCAAAAGAATGTAAAATTATTTGGTAAAATACAATTTATATATATATACTCGTTTTAATATATGACATGTATGGTTACATATCAGATTCTTGTGTGTTTTTATTTTAAATAATTTAATATAGAAATATCTCTATTAACTACTCTGAAGATGTGTAAAATTTAAGTTAACTAAATATATTTTATCTTTTTATGTATATGTTTTCTATATAATTTAATTTAAAATAAACAAAAATTTACTTTGAAGTATTAACTTTCCTGTTGACATCTATACAAAATCTTTTTAGCACAAGTTCCTTTTGTGAACACAAAAATAGTTGGAATGGAGCTGGCGACGATTTCTAAATGTTTGGTATTGGAAACAAGCGTATTCAAAGTGGTCAGAGCATAACAAGTGAGGAGATGGTATAAAATCCTTGCGCTTCATTATCTTATCTATTTTTACAAAACATTTGAATTTTTACCGGGATATTAAAAAAAATGATTTTTTTCCTACACAATCATCTTATCTTTTACTGAAATCGAGTAACCAATGTAGTTAAATACGAAATTTTAGTGGGTATAATGTAAAAGTGCAAGAGCAAAATAGTAAACAAAAAGTGTTAGGTTAGAGTTAAGCGGGAAACAAACGAAAACGTATTCACGTGCCATCCTCATCACGTGATCGTGACGTCACATGAATTGACCTCATACTAACAGAAATGTTAAGCTCATCTCATAATTCGAAAGGTGTTGCCAACACTAGTTTTTTTTATAATGTGGAACAGAGTTCGCGAAAGTGGTGGTCCGCAAGAAAATTTCACTGGTCCCCAGACGAATGTGGAATATAATTACTCATCACATTAAGTTATGTATCAAGAGAAGTCAAATTATTGTTCCACGAACAAAATAATCCAACATTGCAAAAATTCTTGTCCAACAATGAATGTGTGATGACCCCCCTGGGTCACACCTCGAACACCAAGATTAATTTGAGGCAAAGAACCACTAAGAGCCATTTTGAATAATAATAATATTTATTTATTATTATATTTTTCTCAAAAATCTCTGATAACATATAATACGATAATGTTACGTCTCTTAAAGGGATTTTCCTTTACATTAAATTAAATTACTAAAAATACAATTAATTAATAATCTAGCTCAAACTCAAGTAAGGTTTATCGAAATAGGAGATCCAAGAAACACACGTATTCGAATTCTTATAACTTTCATTAACTTTAACTAAGTCGCTTAAACTGACGCTTTTTTTTAAGCGTACGTGAATTATATTTACCGCTGGCTTATATCAGCTTTCTGGTACGTCTCGCAGCACGACGTCTTCACGAATCTAATCTCCTTGAATCTTCTAGTAATACGTTTAAAGATACTGGCTCAATAGCCTACCATCATCTCTCTCGCAACGCTCGACTTAAATACCTTATCTAATTTAAATATCCCGTACATCTTTTTGGAGTTGATTGGAAATAAACACGAATTTATATTCCTCAGAAAGACGCCTAAGAAGATTAGTGGAAAGGTTCCGTACAGATTCGTCACAAATGTCTAGCAAAGCTTGCATACCTGGCACATTTTTTCCTGTGAAAGGAACTAAACATATCCTTCCTTACAAGGACAACTTTAGGACGTGTTCACACTATGAAGTAAAATGGATGTGTTTCAAAAGTAAATGTTATTGTGGAAACATGGTTGGTTAACGACTCTCTGCAAATATTTTCTAATTTTGATGAATGTATGAAGGGAAATGATGTTAACCAGCAAGTAGTAACTCTAGTTAAAAAGCACTTGGAATCACTTACAGAATATTTTGCTCGTTATTACCCAAAGAATGCAGATCCCAGGCATGGTAATATGTGGATAATAGGTCTATTTGCAGGGAAAATTCAGGATAAGAATTTAAGCATGCACCTAAAAGAAAGCCTCATCGACCTCCGACGAAACTATAAATTTCATTCATCCTTATCAAGATCTCAGTTTTGGCTTTTCATAAAAAGTGAATATCCTTTTCTAAGTGAACAGACAATGAAAATTCTGATTCAATTCTCCACAACCTATTTATGTGAAATGGCCTTTTCATCTGTCACAGCCATTAAACCAGGTACCGATCTCAGCTTGAAATAAATGCAGTTCTCCCTCTTGCAGTAATAACATTGGATCCAAATATCCATAATCTTATATCAAGGAAGCAGGAACATCCATCACACTAGGAATGTATACTGTTAAAAGTTTGATATACTTAAAACCATTTTTATTTGTTTTGTTTTTACTGTTTTTGTTTATTTTATTATGGTTTATTAATAAAGCTTTCATGATTTGGTTACAATTAATAGTTTCATTTTATTAACTAGGTACATTTTTTATGTGTTCTTAGAGAGAGAGGGGGGGATCACACAATTTTTTTTAAATATGTTTAACACTTAAATTTTATTAGTGGTCCGCGGGATTTAAATTATGAATTTATTGGTCCGTGAGGTCAAAAAGTTTGGTGACCGCTGATGTAGAAGGTGTTGTCCACTAGGATAATTGAGGGGGAAATGAGTATAGGTATCACATATGTAGAAACTAAATTAAAAAATATTGTTTTTAATTGCTCCTTTTCTTAGTTAGATATACCCTTAACTGTGAGCACACACAATGAATTACAGCCATTTCTTTGAAAAAAGTTTGATTTCAAAGTAATTAACAAACTTAATTCTTATTTACGTACAAAAAATTTTTGAAGATGTACTATCTCCTCAATAAATAAAGAGGCCATCATAAATATAAGGACATTTGTTATCTTAGAAAATCCTTTGGAAAAAAAATATATTGCATTACTTGTCTTCAAAAACTTGAAACAGAAACTTAAAAACAGATTAGTTTCAATGCTCAAAATAAAGGGCCGACATGTCCCTGATGTCTTGGTATGAGAATGACAGAGAGTAGCTGAATAGGGTGACGTTAATATTCACTCATGCCTTCATGAGGGAAGCAGATGTTTATTATTTGGAAGGATGATAAATTGATTAACAAACAAATAATATTTTATAATAGCTAAAGATAATATCGTCGACCTATTTATCAGAATGCGTAACTCCTTTTGGGGTGCTAATTTGACATAGAAGTACTACGTGCCAAGTTGTTGTTAATGTTCGCCAAGATGGGCGATGACATTAAAATATGTCTATCTTGATATCACCTTATGAACCTCATCACAAAAGGAAAGATTTTTGGAGTTGTACAATTGTTATATGTACACCATAGAATGGCATAAGCGAGGACTACCCCATGCACTAATTCTGGTATTGTTTCAAGAAGCCTTACATGTGCACAAAGTGGATGACTTCATCAGTGCTGAAACACCGAATCCTGAAGCAGACCCGGGGCTTTTCAACTGCATTACAACGCAAATGGTACATGGTCCATGCGGAGTCATCAATCCTTTTTCTCCTTGCATGAAGGATGGGAGGCATGAAGGCAAATATATTAATATGCTTAATTTTGTGTATCGGGTTTTAAAATATACATGATTATTTAGTTTACGCAAGAGGCCTATTGGGAAAAATATTTTGTGTGTAAGGTTGTACACTTCGCATATCATATCAACACATGTCGTTAGTATAATTTTTATTAAGTATTGTGGCGAAGAATATTTTATGTGAAAGGTCTTACATTAGCATTTGATGTAACATGTTGTTAGTATAATTGATAATAGGCATTTTGATAGGAGTGTTTATATTTTTATTTAATGTTATAGTATGTTTTCTTATATTGCTATTGATCCTTTTCGTAATATGGATTTGTGTAAGTTCCCTAGCAAGAACACACACTCACTAGAAATAAGTAATTCCAAATTTAGTTCAGCGTTTTTCTTTAGTAGTTAAAATTGCAGCTCAGAAATATAGTGGTGCTTGATGAAGGGATGTGTCGGTAATCTGTCAGTAGTCATCGTCATTCCATTAAACTTTTCTCAACGGAAAAGTTCTATAAGAGAGGGCGAGAGCTGTAACGAGGGGTGTTTGTGGGACCCTAAAAAATCCCCTGAAACTTTTACGGACTTACTACCGACATTTTGGAATTTCGAGAAGGGGGAGAAACGAAAAATTACAATTATGAAGTATTGAATGACCTAATTATAAAAGTTCAATGAATTACTTTTTTTGCAAAATTAATAACCATAAATTTTCAAACATATAAACTACTACATTTTATGTAAATATTTACCCAGCAAACAAAATTACCCAGATCAAAATAAATAATTCATTATTATTCCTACTTCCTTTTGAACGACGATCCCCGGAATTTCCGGGTATCGAAGTTCAAAATCCCCGGAATTCCGGGGTTTCCCTGGAGCACAAACACCCCTGTGTAACATCGTAACTTCCAACGGGGATCGGCATCTTTGGTGGACCCGACACTCACACGTGCATCTTGCAGCTGCAGATATAAGGTTGCGGCGTGGCCGACCTCGCAACCCCTTTTTTGACCCCCGAGGAATCGAACCCCGTCGACCGGAAGATGAAGGTGAGATGCTTTGAACTTACTCGGGAGCGGTAGCCAAACGATTCCTCCTCTCACAAATTATTGGACTCTAACTATCTTTAATTAAGTTTAATAACTTCAATGTATAATTCAGTAAATAATATTCAATAGTTGTGTGTGACGTAAATAAATACAATATTTAAATTAACCAAGAATACGCTACCGTTATTCTTTCAAACGTTACAACTTCTATATAACGAGTTTTACATCTTTCGAACTTTTTTTCGGTATTTAGCGACTTCGTTATATAGAGGTCCGACTGTATTTAATAATTTCTTTTTTAGAGACATATATTGAGATTATAGTAAATATTTTCATTTTAGTTTCCGAAGTTTTCAACAAGTTTGATGTTGATTAAGTTTCTTGATATGCTGATCGCAAATGGCATATTAGTTTAGGCTGTTAGTCTTAATTCTTCTAAAATCAATATTAACTGGCAAAAACTATTAATTTTAGTTCAGACTTCTAGAGCAATACCTAAGGAACACATCTACATAAAAAATCAAGAATAAATTTTATAATTCTATTTATCATGAGTTGTTTTTTTAGGTGGGGTAATTTGGGGGTATGGTTAGGCCTAGCTAAGTGTTCTATGATAGGGCAATTTTTTACCTGTATGTTAACTTTAGCAAATGTCTAATGGTCTATATTTTATAATAAAAAAACTAAAACAATTACATTACTTAGTGTTTATTCACTAGGTAGTAATTTTAATGCTGAAAAACATTTTACAACCATTAGATGTTGGAGTGTTTTCTCCTATAAAAACCCTTGGAAGAAGATTTTGAAACATTTGTTTAGAGAAAGCAGATTCCAAAATGTTTCTATACCATCATTTCTATTTCTCTTGAAAAAGTTGTTTGAAAGAATTAAGGTGGAAAATTCAGTGAGTGGATGTAAAGGATCAGGACTTTATCATCTAAACAGAAAGGCATTTCAACATCGTATTCGCATTACAGATAAGGGAAACAACCAAGAGCATAGTACAAGAACAGATTCTTCCACGACCATTGTATCTTCTGAAGCACACAGTGTCTCTCAACTCATCTTTAAAAGATTTGAAGAAACCAATAATGCAAACTCTCTGTACAAACAGTTGTAGCCATTGAGAATTCAAAAAGAAAGCGAAAAAGAGTACAGAGCAAAACTGGTGAGGTTTTAACCAACGAAAATGCTTTGGAAAGGTTGGCTGCTGAAGAAAGTGACCGTAAGAACCAATTCCATCAAGGAAATACAAAGAAGGATGTAAAAGATACAGAAAATTTTAAAAAAGCAAAGTAAGGATCATGGGTAGAGGTTGAGTACTGGTCAAGAAGATAGTCATCCAAATTCATTGGAAAAGTGTGATAGGAATTAATTTCTATCTTAAAATATCTGACCAAGTCATTATTGGGGGACTATTACACTTGTCCTGCTATTGATGATTTTGATAGCCGTGGACATTATTTTTTTAATTAAATAATAAATAAAAAAAGTTTATTTTTGCCCATTTGTACCATTAAATATAATCAAGACACGTTTATTTCAGTGTGTTCTTACTCAAAAAGAATATCTACGTATTTTTATCTAAATGTACATCAATTTTAGAGCTCCCCATACCTTCCCCCACCATGGGATAAACTAGGAGGATCAAAACATGCTCTTTCAAATGTATCACTGTGAGGAAACAATCGAACAAAATGGAATGGTTATGCTTCATGTTTAATCTATATCAATCCAATGTATATAAAATGCATAAAAAATTGCCTTAAAATGAATTTAATAGTTTGATTTTAGGGTCTTCTCTAAAAAAAGTTTCATTTTACCTCCACTTTCCCGCACCTGGCCCTACTCAAAATTTTATTCGCGCTTTTAATAACTTCGCCAGCAATTTTGTAATTGGAAAGATAATTTATTTCTTTACGATACAGTATTTTTTTTTTTACAAAACAACGATACTTTACATATTTTATGATTTTTTCTAAAATGAATGAATATCGATGCGTTTATATGAAAATGATTTTTAAAAAACTCATACTTTGATCTTGTAGAGTTAGTGATTTAAAAAATAAAATCCCGAAAACCTTTTTTTGAGAATTTATAAAAATATACTCACATTTTAAATATTTATATATACTGCTCAAAATAATTAAAGGATATTGTGGTTTTAGGTGGATCTTGTGGCTGGGAAACTTTTTAGCTGATTGATACATGGTCGACAGACGTAGTAGGTTATATGAGAATAAATTACACATGTTTGGCAGAAAAAAAATGCATTTTATTGCGCATTTGTGTACAATGGGAAAAAAACACAATTTGTGCATATGAGAAAAAAAGGATAAGAAAAGGTGTTTTCTTCAAAGGAAATCATTTTCAGTAGAGGGTATGGTTTCCACGGACGGCCAGCAACGTTGAGCGCCTCTGAGGCATGGAGTCAATGAGGCTATTAATCACGAGTTGGGGTATTCTGTCCCACTCTTCCAGAAGAGCTCTTTCCAGTTTTGGAGAGTTTGTGGGGGTGGTTGGCGGCCAGCAACTCGTCTTCCTAGAGAGTTCCAAACGTGCTCTATTGGATTCATGTCTGGAGAACACGCTGGCCATTCCATTCGTACGATTCCTTTCTCGAAAAGGAAATCCTCCACCAGGTTAGCACGATGTGGCCTGCAGTTATCGTCCATTAAAAAGAAGTCATCTCCGATTGCTGCAGCATAAAGGACAATAGGTCTGAGGATCTCATCCCTATATCGGCGAGCAGTTAGAGGTCCATCTCGAATGATGTAGAGGTCTGTGCGCCCGTCAATGGAGATGCCACCATTCACCAACACTCCCCCACCGCCAAATCTGACACTTTCGTGCACGAACGCAGGGTTATTCCTACTGCCACGGTCCCTCAAGATGAAAATACACCTATTATCAGGATGAACAGAAAAACGGGACTCGTCAGAAAAAAGAACATTGCTCCATTCATTTCTACCCCAGTTCACATGCTCTGTTGCTCACTCCCTGCGGTCGCGACGATACTTGATGTTAGTCTAACACATACCATCGGTCGGCGAGCATACAGACCTACACCATAGAGCCGGTTTCGGACAGTCTGAGTTGAAACCGTGGTGCCAGTAGCCGAGCGAAGGTGTTGTTGGAGAAGAGTAGCGTTCATATTTCGGTGTCTCCTAGTCGTTAACACTAAATAACGATCTTCTTTGGGCATTGTTGCCCGTCTACGACCTTGTCCTGGTTTCGGCCTGCACTTCCAGTCTCCAAAAAACGGTTCCAGATCCTGGAAATCACACTTTGTGACACTCCAATGGCTTGCGCTACTTCGGCTTGAGTTTGACCCCCTTCTAACCTACCAACAACTCTCCAAGCTTCTGAATCGGTTAAATGACTTCGTTGAGACATCGAAACAAAGCAGTCACTGAATGCCGATCATCCTTGTCTTCCTTTCAGTTGAAAGTCAAATTTCATTCGCTGCCGCTGAAGCGATGTTTTTGACGTCGAACTCAAAATTAGCATACTCCACAGTTTGAAAATCAGAAAAATTTGCATTTGTGATTCTCTTCTTCCATTTTCGGCAAAAAAAATTTCGCTTATATCTTTATTTTATATAAAACTTAAAACATCCTTTAATTGTTTTGAGCAGTGTATAATAACTACTTATCAAATTCAAATTTTTTATAGCTTCTTCATTTATAAAAATAATTGCATGAAACTTTCCCCCGTGTATCGAACATTTAAAAAAATGCTCACAATTTTGATTCAACATTTAATATAGTTGTGATATTTTGTAATTATAAAAAGTTCTACTTTTTTCAACATACAACTATTTTTAAACAGGTACAGTTTTGTTTCCGGGGCCTAAAAAGTTCCAAAGTGAGTGAGTGAATATTAAAATCCCACTGTTCACTTACTCGAGAGCTTGTGGCGACAAACCTCGACATTTTGAACCATTGTCAAGTGACGAGGATGAGACTTGAGCTGATACCCATCTCTCCTAACTACCATACCACACCAATGCTAGGACGTTTAAACTCTCAACAAATTTAACAGCGGGTCTTCAACAGAAGCCAAATGGCCGCGGTAGCCGAGTGGTATAGGTATCGGACCGTGGCTTTCTTTGTCACGGGTTCGAGCCCAGTACCACTAAAGACCCGCCGTGTAGGGCAGCGATGCACGTTAAATCTGCCGAGAGCTGAAACGTCCTCCCGTTGGTGTGGTGTGGTAGTTAGGAGAGCGGGTGCCAGCTCAGGTGTCGTCCACATCACTTGACCATGGTTCAAAATTACGTGGTCCGTCGCCAAAAGCCCTCGTGTAGCTGAACAGTGCGACGTTAATATTCAATCAATCAATCAATCAACAGTAGCCAAAATTTTAAAAGGGCAGTAATAATTAATTGTGGGAAATTACCACGCGAATTTTGTAATGACGTTAATATAGAAACCACACACACATACCAGGAACGACTGATAGCAAGAGGAGAAGGGGATTTCCATGACAATATGTTATGCATTAAAAATGCTCGTGTAACGCCGGGGGGAAATAAAGCTGTCTGACAAAGAAAAGAAGCGACACAATTTCGAAACAGGGAATTTTAAGTTATACATTCGGTAAAAGCCCGAGCAACGCCGGGCTAAGCGAAGGAGGGGGTGGGGTGGAAGTCATTTTGAAAAAGAGTATTAGAAGTGCTGATTTTGTGAAGGAAAGGGAAAATTTACAAAAGTAGAGAAAGCCCGTGCAGCACTGGGCCATGCAGCTAGTATTATTATTATTATTCTATATAATTTTATTACATTAATATCGATATTCATTATTGATTGATATTGGTTATTTTTAATCCATTCCTATATTCTTCATTTAAAATATATTTTAAGACAGTTCTTTACAATTATATATATTTTCTTGACGATTCGTTACAGCTAAGCCACCATCTTGGATTTCACATAACACAACAACCGCTGCTTGGCACGTTATAGGAATCGCGCCAAACAGGACTTGGCGCAATGAGTCTGTAACCTTTGCCACTAGGTTACCGTAGATACGGTTTTGTGGGATACGGAGCAACAAAGGCTTTCTTCCCCTTGAAATTAAATTTATGTTTTCCCTTCTTATTTTTATTCCCTTTTAAATATACACTGCTGGCCACCGTAAAAGCAACACCAAGAAAGACAAGAGATAGCACAACAAAATTTATTTTGTAGATAACATGTTGACCAAGTATCAAATGATTAAATTTATAGACTTCTGTGAAGTGCGGTTCCTGCCAGAATCAGTAGCCAGAGTAGCCGCCATTGTTGGAGATCACCGCTGCCTCACGCCTCGGCATTGATTCAAAGAGACTTTAGATGTGTTTTTGGGGAACAGCAGACCAAGCGGCTTCCACACGTTGCCAAAGTTGATCTGGTGTGGCAGCTGGAGGTGTAATCTGAGTCAATCGTTGAGCAACCATGGACCACATGTTTTCTATCGGTGAAAGGTCCGGAGAGCGAGCCGGCCAGGGAAGCAATTCAATCTGGTGATTCACGAAGAACCTTTGGACAATGCGTGTCACGTGTGGTCGCGCATTATCCTGTTGAAATATGGCTGTGACCAAGCTCGAAGGTAAGGAAGGACAAATGGCCCCAACACCTCAGAGATGTAGCGCTGGCTGTTTAAAGTACATGCAATACGTACTAGAGGAAAGGAGAGTGATATCCAATTCCGCCCCATACCATAATACAAGATGCAGGACCAGTGTGGCAGTGTATAACGCAGCTATTCAGCACCCTCTCTCCACGGTGTCTCCAGACTCGAATTCGCCCATCGTGGGGTTGCAGACAGATGCGTGACTCGTCAGTAAAGACAACTTCATTCCTTTCTGCCACCCACATCCTTCTTTCATCGCATCATTGGCGGCGGAGACGTCTGTGGTTCTGCGTAAAGGGTAGACCAAACAATGGACGTCTTGCGGACAGACCACTCTGCTGTAAACGGCGTCGTATGGTACGCGCAGACACTAAATGATGTGTTACAGGCTCAATGTGCTGTGTTACGGTTCGTGATGTGACTGAGCGATCCATCATTGCCATGCGCACAATTTGCCTGTCCTCACGTGAAGTGGTGCACTGAGGAGGATCCGATCGACCACGTCGGTCCATCGTACCCTCCTGCATCCAACGGTCACATATCCACATTACAGTTGTTTGGTTTCGTCCAACACGACTACCGATTTCCCTGAAAGATAATCCACAAACTCGGTAGGCCACTATCCTTCCTCTTTTTTTAATTATTTTTTTCAGTGCCATTGGGTTCACTATAGTGTTAATGATCAGAAGAATGTAATATTTAAAGATAAAATTATTTCTCGGGTCTTAAGGTATCCGACTACGTTCGGAACTGTGATTTTGCAAAAGCGTATGAATGGATAATATTTATATTTAGTGTCACTTAGATTAGAAAATGTATATAAAATTGTTTTAAGAATAGTATTACAGTAAAAAATTATTTAAGTACAATATTTTGACAAAAAAATTAACATAGAATGACCCATTTTCCAAATATTCTCCTTTTGTGAAAAATGCTTCTATTATAATAATATTTCGCCTGCATATAGCTCAGACCTCTGTACAGAGACTCAACTAGAATTTTTGAAATATATAACTTAGAAGTGGGTTTATCCATGTTTTACGACAACAAAGGGGAGAAATTTTAAGAAAAAGATGCCGATAGTTATTTCAATTGGATGTAACTCTGAAAATAATGAGAATTTTTCAAAAATCATAGTTGAGCCTCTGTACAGAGGTCTGAGCTATATACAGGCACAATATTATTATAATAGAAGCATGTTTCACAATAGGAGGAAATTTTGAAAAAAAGTTATTCTAAGTTAGTTTTTTGCCGAAATATTGTATTTAAATAATTTTTTTTTTCAAAATGTCCTTACGACAATTTTATACCTGTATTCTAATCTAAGTGACACTAAGTATGAAAATTATCCATTTAAGCTCTTTTTTAAAATCATCCATCCGAACGTAGTCAGATACCTTAAAAGAATTAGAATATCTAGCCCACAAATCCACACAATTGTGCGAGCTGGATCTTAAAAGACTAAAAAGTTCCCAATTTGAAGTTCACAGGAAAGACGGGATTCACATCCAAAAAGTAAATAAAATGGTGATTTAGAAGAATTTCGCGTGTTATGGTATTAATTTCATATGGTTAACACCAGTTGCGCGCACAAGGGGGCTGACCCCCACCCCCCCAAAGCCCTTGATTTTTTTTCCGATAGATTATAATTCTAAGTATATGGTACGTAAAATTTAATTAAGTATTTGTTATTAATGATTAATTTTATTAATTAATGCTGATTATTTACTCAATAATTAGTTTTAAACTGTGTTTTGTTCCCGAAAATCGACAAAATCAAAAGGAACATGATACAAGAATGGTGAACTGGTACAGTAAATTTATGAATTCGTTTGCAATTATAATATACAGCAGAGATACTCAACCTGTAGCCCGTGGGCTACATGTGACCCACCAGACCTTTCTGAGTGGCCCGGTCACCTCCCGTTCTGCTAGGAAATTCAATTATTTAAGAACAATGCATTGAAATTTAGCGAGAAACACTTTTTCAATCGAGTAATAAATTGTATCAATTTTCCCAACGATGTCGTGCTGGCACGAATTGCGAGATAACTTTTTTCCTTTTTGTAACTGTAACTGTTAGTGATAACAGTGGATTAGCGACCATTTTATCGGTGAAACTCATTTTTAATTAACTTTCATGTCTTCCAAGTGAAAAATATATTTAGAATATATGTTGTTTCAAAACGATTGGGATCTTGACTATTTTGTAGAAAAAAACAAACATGAATCAACACCTTGTTTGATTTGTCCTGAAAAAAATGTATTTCAAAAGATATAACTTTGCTCGTCTCTATACCACTAAGCACAAATTGTTCAATGGCTTTTTTTCTTGAGGACCTCTTTCAAGGCGAGATAAATTGGCTTTTTTAAAAAACTCTTTGCAACAGCAACAAAACATTTTATCGTTGGTAATGTCACAAAATGCAGAGGTAACAAAAGTATCCAATAAAATTTTTTATATTACACGTTTATATTGATAAACATTTGAAATTGTTAGGGATAAACACATGAATTGATACAGAAATTGTTAGAGTGTTTTCCTTAAATGCCTCCGATGTACTATTATATAAATTCAGTTATTTGTTCCGAAATTTTTTTTATTAAAATCAAAAAGTATTTGAATAAATTTGAAACAAATAATTTTATACAAATAACACTGATTTCAATGTGGAACTCAGTAAAAACTTTTTGCTGCACTTGATCAATTTATTACTGAAATACAAAAATAAGTGAGGTTTTGTGCAAAGAAAAAAAATCAACTTATCAAAGTACTCTGTTTTTCTGACAACAGAATGCAAACAATGGGACCATTGAGGAAAGGAAATCGCAGCTACCTTTTAACTGTGTAAAAAAGGCCCCCCAAAACCTATTTTTTCTGTGAGTTGACTTTGATAGAGTTTAATAAAGTTTTTAAATAAAATCCAAAATCTCACGAGCGTAATATTTTGATAAATTTTACACATTTTAAAAGTCCTTGATCTGTGATAGCGCGATATTAACGTCGCACTGCATTTACACGAGAGTTTTTGGCGACGGACCACGTAATTTTGAACCATAGTCAGGTGACGTGGACGACGCCTGAGCTGGCACCACCTCTCCTAACTACCACAACACACCAACGGGAGGACGTTTGAGCTCTCGACAGATTTAACGTGCATCGCTGCCCTACACGGTGAGTAGTATATAAATGGGAGTTCAACATAGAGGTGGAGGTGGAGATAAGGCTGTGGGGGTGATAACAGAAAATGGGGTGGACAGGGTAGATACGGGGGGTTCTGCATAGTGGTGGAGATAAGATGGGAGTAGGCGAGGAGTAGATAAGAGGGTGGAAAGATATTATTATTATTATTTTTAATTTGAGGATTGAGTTTTACATAATAATATAAGCATTAAGGAATGGATTAAGTTTATTAACAATTATATAAAATGTACTCAACTTTTCGAAATTGATATATAATTTCACATTAAAATAATTTATTTAATAGTTAATATGAAAAATTCATTTTAAGTTTATGGGGGTTCTGCATAGTGGTGGAGATAAGGTTGTGTTGGATGTGGGTTAGAGAAGGGGTTGAGAGGTGTTTGAAGAAAGATGTTATTTACAGATTATTTCTTTTTAATTTAGGATTGAGTTTTACATAATGATATCAAAATATTCCAGCATAAATTATTTGATCGGGTATATTTACAACAATATAAAATAAATGCGACTTTTCTAAATTGTTATATAATTTTACATTAAAATAATTGTTCACTCATTGAATAGTTACATATGAAAGATTCATTTTAAAGTTATGGAGGTTCTGCATAGTGGTGGTAGAGATAAAGTTCTAGTGATTTATAAAAATATAGTGGTGTTTGAAAAAGCAATAATTTAATAAGAACACATAATTTTTTTTAGTTTATGGATTAAGCTAACCATCTATCCGACACATTGTTTGAATATCCCCCCCCCCTCCCTTTTTTATTGTTCTTTCTTTTCTTTTTCAATTTTTGCATTATAATTTCTAAATATTTCAGCATAAATGAATTTATCAGGTTTATTTACATTAATATAAAATTTATGATACTTTTCTAAATTGTTATATAATTTTACCTTAAAATGTTTGTTATAGATTATAGACATTCATTGAATAACTACTTATAAAAAATTATTATTAAGGTTATTAAGGAATTATAAGGGTTATTGACTCATTTTTAAACATACCTATTGCATTGTAACGAGGTGTGCAAGATCCAGCTCAATTAACTTAAGAACATCTTTGACACTGGTTTAAAATCAAATTTTTTTTTTTTGAGTGTGGTTGACTAAATTTTTACTCTATTTTTATAATATGAATCTATGTATAAATTACATTTTTAGATATATTTCGTACATTAGAATATCAAATTCACACACATCAATGATTTTGAGTCGAAAAATTAACCCCCTTCCTCTCTTTCTACCGTGACTATATTTTCGTACTTCCATTATTATCTACGATAAACCTTTCATGAGGTATATTATTTTTCTAAATGAAATAAATTCTATAACATTCTACTTTCTTTCGACTCTAGTTCTCAACTTATTTCCCTTTTCATTACGTTGTTATTGCATTTGATTACGATACATATTTATTAATTCCCTTTTCTGCAAATTCATTGAAATTTTATTACTACAATTTGTTATAAAATTTGCTCAGCATGTTTTGAATCAATAAATCTTTATAATTAAATCTATAAAAATATGTTATTTGAGTTTATTCAGTAAATTTTTTTCACTATTAAGGTCTATATTATTAAATGTCATGCAAGTTCTGATATAATGCGCTATATTTTTAAAAACTAACATTTTTTATTTTTTGTTTTTGGTTTTATTTAAAATTCGCTCATGCATAATGCCTCTCATACTTGATTAAAATATTATTTTCTCATTGCTTAAATGTTATTCTAATAATTGTTGTACTGAAGTCACCCTATTTTAATTCAGTAATTACATATAGTATTAAAGGAATTAAATTATGGAATAAATGCTTTGATCAACAGTAAGTTCATTCAAGTTTAAAAAATTTTTATATATATTATTAGTACAACTGATTATGCTGTTCAATTTTTTTGAAAGAAAACGTGGAATTACTAAAATATTTTGATAAGGGTTATCTCTTTTTCTGAAAACACATTGAAATGCTGGAAATTTAGATAATTTGTTTTTATCATGTATAAACAAGAAAGTTCTGATAAAATACTTTACCATTGGTTAATGAGAAGGGTAGATGAGATCACGTGAATTAATCTGATTAGTTGAAACTGACGTAATATTTTTTCTGAAGACTGTGTAATTGACTGAACAATGTATAACGAAGAAATCGAGATACAAACTGGCAACTTTGTAAAACTTTCATTTTATGCTTCAATTTTCTTCGGTGCGTTGTTTTGTATACAACGATTTTTTTTTTCTTTTTAAATTTTAACAGGCCATGTTTTCGAGTTATGCTGAATCCAATGGGAAGCACAAATGGGAATCTCTAAATAATACGTCTAAGAAAATGCGTTTAAATGAAAATTTAAATGTTTTCCTTATACCTTGAAACGCTAACTAACTTACCATGGACAACCTACCAAAACATGATTCATTTAGGAGGACCAATTTTTCATTTTGGTGAATACTTTTCAAAAGCAAACACAAGTGCTTAGTCGACTTTATGTACAAGACGATAGAGTATTTTATACACTACCAAAGACGGAGTATCCTTGAAACCAGAAGTGGGGAATGCCTTTCATAGCCAACTTTCCAGTTTTTGTCCTCGTGAAATTTTGAGAGTACAATCATTGTTAAAAATCATTTATCTTTTCAACCAATCGGATAAAGATAACGTATCCATGATTGTCAAGAAACTATTCCAGAGAAAATATTATTCGTTCCAATTTCTTCCGGGAAGGGCCCTTCTCAGCGGTGAAAATATGAGAAAACTGTATGATTCTTACGAATGTGTGAAAAACAAACCGTTAACCTACACGCTTTGTGAATATGTACAGACTGAAGTGGATCGTCTTCCTGAAAATAAAAGTTCTTTTAATTATGATGCAGACAATCCATACGGACTTAACGAACCCATTGACACATTTTGCAGATGCATTACTAAATATATAGCAAGTAATATTTAATTGTTTCTGAAATTAGATTGCGTTGTATGTCAAAAGGATAACAGTTAATTAAAAGTACACGAGTGTATGAATGTAAGTAAACACACACACACACACACAAGATAGTTTTGATTTTTATTTTGAAAGGGCATTACATAACATTGATTGGCATGCTTTCGCTATCGAGATTGTGAATTTAAATAAAAACAATCCGTATATATATATATATATAAAGCATTTTAGTAAGGAAATATTTGATTACAATGATGTAGAAAAGGTATTCAAAAAGAAGAAGATATTTCTATGTAATTGATTATGCACTAGATTTGTTATATTTTTCTTCATAGAAAATTTAAAATGTTATTTAATAAAAATAATAATTTTATTTTAGATTCTTTGTTAATCATTTTATTATATATTTTTTTATTACAGAGTTTTTGAAAATATATCCTCATCTTAAAAATATTTAAAATTTTCCATAAAACGGAAAAAATAAAGCGAAGGATTTTCTATGTGACACATCTATTAAAAGAATAAACATAACGGTTTATTATATAATTAATAATGTATTTTCTAAAATTTTCAAAAATACAGGTTTTAAAGCATAACGAGTTCTTTTTATTTTTAGTTAACAAAATAAACATTTTTTTTTTTAAATATAAGTAATACTTACAAAAGGTAAATTACTGTTGAAAAATATTTACAATACTTAATGCACATTTTGCTTGTTAATTATTGAAATGATAAGGAACACAGCTAACATCTTTTCAAATTGTACATTAGTGTACGGACATAATTGTCACTCAACCATAATTTTTTTCAAGCTAACACATAACCGTTTTATGGTTTTTAAGCAAAGCATTCATTATAATTTAAAAGTAAATATACATTTGTTGGGAAAGTGCATGTATCGGCATGTTACAACATGCGTCAAGATCAGTAAAGGCGCACGACTACGCATGAGGCTTTTTAATGAAATTAAAACAAAACTGAATATTAGAATACCCCTATAACGAAACTTCAAATTTAAAAAGTGTAGTCTGCTTTAAGTAGAATTTATAACAAGAAGGGTACTTTTTGCATGAGAAAAAAAGAACTACTTATACACTATGGTTTATTTTTAAACATTCTCATTCCAGCTACCACGACTACCACCTTAACTTCACTTAATGCAGCACGCTAAAAATTTTGTGTTGATTCCTGAAGATCAATTGATAAAAAATACTCCGAGGCAACAGCAAGTGACAATTTGATCACCAAATGTCTAAAATCTTAAAGAGTAAGCTGCCTTATTATAAAAAAAAAACACAATTATTATGAACTGTTAAAACGAAAAATGAATTTACAAAACTACAACTTACCGGGTGTAGCTTCTGAAAATCCTGCATTGGAATATGAACACCTCGTTCAAAAGGATGAATCTGGCAAATGGAAAGAAGAAATCAAGACTAAAGTGGGCGAAAATTACATGCGTATTATTTTAGTCTTTATCAAAGACATAAAAATCAAGCATCGATCAACGTTATTGAACATTCTTAAAGATAAACCAAATATTTTGAACTAGAACGAGCAAGGGGAAGTTTATTTCAAAGATTAAAAATACCAACATTCTAATTTGGCCGATCTGTTTAATATGATTTTTAAGAGAGAATCGAAAGTCATCTACCATTATTGAAAAGGAAGAATTTTTACATGTTTTACAAGAATTGAATATCCCTAGACACTATATAAAAAAATAAACACTTGAAAACTCCTTTTGTTAAGCAAGAAGGTGCCTGTAAAATGCAAACAATATGTCAAACTAGTTGTTAAACGAAATAGGCTTTATGAAAGACCAAAGTATGATGAAATCCTTTGGAAATCTTTTTAAATAAAAACATTTTAATTTTATGTGTGTCGTTATTTTTCCTCCTTATGTTTTACATCTTTTTTTTAAACAAGAGAAATATAATTAACAAATTTTATACTCAAGTTTTCACTACAAAAATATGCACAGGGTTTCATTAAAATGATTTTTTAATGTTTAAAATCCTCTCATGATTAAATTTTATGTTTCAATAAAAAAATACTTAGTAAAAGTAATTATATAGTAAACATGTAATATATTTTGTACAGTTTAACTTGTAACACAATGATCTAAATTTTTCAAGTTCTTTGATAATTTAAGTCAAAATATTTTTTTCTTTGTTGCTTCTTTATTTTTCGTATGTCTGGAACACATGTAAAAATAATAAAACCTTACCTTTGATGTTTTCCACACCTGTAAAAAAATATCCTGAAACATGTTAAAAAAAAGCCACACTTTAAAAATAAACCAACTATTTTCAGAATAACCAGTTTATTGTACTGTTTGAAACAAAACATTTCGAATAAATTTTACATCTATATTTTCCAAAAATCTTTTACAAATACATTTTTCTCTATGCAAAAAGTCTTTTACAATGTCATTAATGTTAACTAATATTAAAATAAGATCAGACACATTACAGAACTTTTCAAAGTTTGTAAATGTTATACAGGAATGTCTCAATTGACCACCATGGTTGATAATGCAACCATCACACTCAAAAATTTTAGGGAACACACTCACCACACTTTCTTCGATAGAAACGATGAGTGATTTCATCAAAGACAGTTCATCATTGATTTTCTCACAATTCGGTGTATAGTTCTTCAGTGTGACTTTTGGTAGATAGTTCGAATAAAGATAATCAATGAGTTCTTCATTTAAGTCATGAGCACAGTGTTTTAAATTATTTAACTGGTCGTCATCCAAAGCAATCCAAGCATTTTTTTGCAAATTTTTTACGATCATTTGTGAATTTGTATTTGTTACAAGAATATTGTTGTTTGCAACGAATGACGAAGAACTGTACAAAAGATTGAAGTTAAATATTTTTCGGAAAAAATCAAACCATGAATGCAAATCCATGGCCACTCCATTGAAGGTTGGTTTCACATCACTTTCGATTATTAGAAACTTTCTAATGTGAATTTTGAAGATTCCTTTGTATAATTCGCAGCGTAAATATGCACAATTGTTCGGATCATTGCGGAAAACACACTCATTTTCTTGAAGAGATTTAATGATGAGGGATCCATCGGCGAGCGGAGGAGACTCTGAATTAATATCACGGATAGCAGAAGTCGATGAATCTATATTTTCAGGATTCAAGGATGTGAAAAAATCATCCAGTCCTTCGAATGCATTTTCTATGGTATCCTGGGAAGAAGCCGTCTCTAAAATAACACTATCTGCTTCTTCCGCACGTCCTTTTTTTGAGGTACTATACTTGTGTGTGTGTGTGTGTGTGTGTGTGTGTGTGTGTTTACTTACATTCATACACTCGTGTACTTTTAATAAACTGTTATCCTTTTGACATACAACGCAATCTAATTTCAGAAACAATTAAATATTACTTGCTATATATTTAGTAATGCATCTGCAAAATGTGTCAATGGGTTCGTTAAGTCCGTATGGATTGTCTGCATCATAATTAAAAGAACTTTTATTTTCAAGAAGACGATCCACTTCAGTCTGTACATATTCACAAAGCGTGTAGGTTAACGGTTTGTTTTTCACACATTCGTAAGAATCATACAGTTTTCTCAAATTTTCACCGTTGAGAAGGGCCCTTCCCGGAAGAAATTGGAACGAAGAATATTTTCTCTGGAATAGTTTCTTGACAATCATGGATACGTTATCTTTATCCGATTGGTTGAAAAGATAAATGATTTTTTTAACAATGATTGTACTCTCAAAAATTTCACGAGGACAAAAACTGGAAAGTTGGCTATGAAAGGCATTCCCCACTTCTGGTTTCAAGGATACTCCGTCTTTGGTAGTGTATAAAATACTCTATCGTCTTGTACATAAAGTCGACTAAGCACTCGTGTTTGCTTTTGAAAAGTATTCACCAAAATGAAAAATTGGTCCTCCTAAATGAATCATGTTTTGGTAGGTTGTCCATGGTAAGTTAGTTAGCGTTTCAAGGTATAAGGAAAACATTTAAATTTTCATTTAAACGCATTTTCTTAGACGTATTATTTAGAGATTCCCATTTGTGCTTCCCATTGGATTCAGCATAACTCGAAAACATGGCCTGTTAAAATTTAAAAAGAAAAAAAAAATCGTTGTATACAAAACAACGCACCGAAGAAAATTGAAGCATAAAATGAAAGTTTTACAAAGTTGCCAGTTTGTATCTCGATTTCTTCGTTATACATTGTTCAGTCAATTACACAGTCTTCAGAAAAAATATTACGTCAGTTTCAACTAATCAGATTAATTCACGTGATCTCATCTACCCTCCTCATTAACCAATGGTAAAGTATTTTATCAGAACTTTCTTGTTTATACATGATAAAAACAAATTATCTAAATTTCCAGCATTTCAATGTGTTTTCAGAAAAAGAGATAACCCTTATCAAAATATTTTAGTAATTCCACGTTTTCTTTCAAAAAAATTGAACAGCATAATCAATTGTACTAATAATATATAAAAAAAAAATTTAAACTTGAATGAACTTACTGTTGATCAAAGCATTTATTCCATAATTTAATTCCTTTAATACTATATGTAATTACTGAATTAAAATAGGGTGACTTCAGTACAACAATTATTAGAATAACATTTAAGCAATGAGAAAATAATATTTTAATCAAGTATGAGAGGCATTATGCATGAGCGAATTTTAAATAAAACCAAAAACAAAAAATAAAAAATGTTAGTTTTTAAAAATATAGCGCATTATATCAGAACTTGCATGACATTTAATAATATAGACCTTAATAGTGAAAAAAATTTACTGAATAAACTCAAATAACATATTTTTATAGATTTAATTATAAAGATTTATTGATTCAAAACATGCTGAGCAAATTTTATAACAAATTGTAGTAATAAAATTTCAATGAATTTGCAGAAAAGGGAATTAATAAATATGTATCGTAATCAAATGCAATAACAACGTAATGAAAAGGGAAATAAGTTGAGAACTAGAGTCGAAAGAAAGTAGAATGTTATAGAATTTATTTCATTTAGAAAAATAATATACCTCATGAAAGGTTTATCGTAGATAATAATGGAAGTACGAAAATATAGTCACGGTAGAAAGAGAGGAAGGGGGTTAATTTTTCGACTCAAAATCATTGATGTGTGTGAATTTGATATTCTAATGTACGAAATATATCTAAAAATGTAATTTATACATAGATTCATATTATAAAAATAGAGTAAAAATTTAGTCAACCACACTCAAAAAGAAAAAAGAATTTGATTTTAAACCAGTGTCAAAGATGTTCTTAAGTTAATTGAGCTGGATCTTGCACACCTCGTTACAATGCAATAGGTATGTTTAAAAATGAGTCAACAACCCTTATAATTCCTTAATAACCTTAATAATAATTTTTTATAAGTAGTTATTCAATGAATGTCTATAATCTATAACAAGCATTTTAAGGTAAAATTATATAACAATTTAGAAAAGTATCATAAATTTTATATTAATGTAAATAAACCTGATAAATTCATTTATGCTGAAATATTTAGAAATTATAATGCAAAAATTGAAAAAGAAAAGAAAGAACAATAAAAAAGGGAGGGGGGATATTCAAACAATGTGTCGGATAGATGGTTAGCTTAATCCATAAACTAAAAAAAATTATGTGTTCTTATTAAATTATTGCTTTTTTCAAACTCCACTATATTTTTTATAATCACTAGAACTTTATCTCTACCACCACTATGCAGAACCTCCATAACTTTAAAATGAATCTTTCATATGTAACTATTCAATGAGTGAACAATTATTTTAATGTAAAATTATATAACAATTTAGAAAAGTCGCATTTATTTTATATTGTTGTAAATATACCCGATCATATAATTTATGCTGGAATATTTTGATATCATTATGTAAAACTCAATCCTAAATTAAAAAGAAATAATCTGTAAATAACATCTTTCTTCAAACACCTCTCAACCCCTTCTCTAACCCACATCCAACACAACCTTATCTCCACCACTATGCAGAACCCCCATAAACTTAAAATGAATTTTTCATATTAACTATTAAATAAATTATTTTAATGTGAAATTATATATCAATTTCGAAAAGTTGAGTACATTTTATATAATTGTTAATAAACTTAATCCATTCTTTAATGCTTATATTATTATGTAAAACTCAATCCTCAAATTAAAAAAAATAATAATAATATCTTTCCACCCTCTTATCTACTCCTCGCCTACTCCCATCTTATCTCCACCACTATGCAGAACCCCCGTATCTACCCTGTCCACCCCATTCCCTGTTATCACCCCCACAGCCTTATCTCCACCTCCACCTCTATGTTGAACTCCCATTTATATACTACTACGGTGGGTCTTTTGTGATACTGGGCTCGAACTCATGACATGTCTACCATGATCCGATGCCTTGACCACTGGGCTACAGCAGCCCCCTGCTTGTACACAGCACTACTTACTTAAAAAGTTTTATGTTTATAACTGTAGTGAAGTATAGTATTTAAAACTTAAAAGAAACTCAAGTTAATTAATTAAATCAAAATTTAATTCGTAAGTAAAATAACTGAGAAAAAAACAAATGTTTTTAATAGGTGGGATGTGTGAATCTGGGGCTCTAACAACAAATTTTCGACATTTAGCATCCATCTTGTCAGGTTTAACCCTAAATCTCTTCAGTTAGTAATTTCCAATCTTCCTTTGTTTCTTTCTGTTTTTGTTTTAGAGTTTGGCAACCACGCTGAAACTCCTTCTTTTAAAAAAAAAATGATTCTCAGGTAGTTTTCTCGTGATTTTCCATAATTCGGGATAAATGGCAGGTTTATCTTTTTAAAGCCAAAATTGCTGACATCCGTTTCTAAACTTTAAGATCAGGGTTAGTGGCTATTCCGATCAGTTCCTTTTGTAATCTGGCACATTTTTCCCAATGTGGCCACATTACCCCTATTGCAATATTACCATAGTCAAAGCACTCTCAAACCTAGTTTCAAAACATGAATAAAGGCCATTTAAAAGTTGAACGTAGTTTAAAACTTCATTTTCCTGGAGATTGTCTGTGACAAATTGAGAAACTGGTAAAATTCGAGAAGTTCCAATATTATACTCCTTTCGTTTAATTCCGGAAAGAAACACTGAAATGAGGATGCTTTTTAAATAAAATTTATGCTGTCGCCTTGAGAGAGAGAAAAAAAACTGCAAATTTCCCTCATTAAATTAAGTCAATAAATCTGTTCATCAGGAAGATCTGATTCCCCCTTGATTAAATTTTCTTTTAAAAATAAAGTCACAATCTGGTTTAGTCTATCGTAGACTCTCATTTACACCTCATGAACCTGCAAATTATTTTTTCGCGGATGTGGACCCTTGCGGGTCGTCATAGACCCCTGAGGGTCACTATAGACCACTTTGGGAATCACTGCTCTAAATCGTGAAGTTTTTGGAAAATGGCGGGAAGGGGGGTGAATGCGTCCATTTTTCTTAAAAAATTTTCAACTCTTGAATATGTATATATATAAGAATCCAGTTTTTTGGCTACCTTACTTCAAGGAAACATACGTACTTCTCAATTGAGTAGTGGGGTTGTTTTCTCTCTCTCTCTCTCTCTCTTTCTATTTTCTTCTCCCAAAGAGAGCTTGAGTAGCTAGAATTCGTTCTAAATGTTTGACTGACAATGATTTCATAAGCAAAAAAAAAAAGGGAATTTTTTCAAAGGAATTTAATTGTATCTTATTAATATTTTTTAAAACATTTGTAATCATTTGCGCTAATTGTACATAAACATATTTTTTACGAGAAAAATTTGATCCACAAGCGTAATTTTGTAATTTATTCTTAAAAGGTATAACAACTGATATTTATATTTTATCTGGTTATTTAGGGTTGCTATTATGGAAAAGAATCAGAAAATTTTTCTTTTACTGAAAAAACTAATCAAAATACACAAAAAGACCAATCAGATAATGAATCGGATGCAATTGATATAGACAAATGTGATAACGAAATTGAATCAGAGGAGGAAGTCAATAAAATTAAATTTTTAAGCAGTGAAGATAAAGATCTTCGTTATATATAGCTTCTAGCAAAAAAAAAAAAAAAAAAGCCAGGATTATATTATTTCTGATTTTGAAACCGAAAGTGATTTAAACGCTGTCGATACATCTTCTAAAAGAAATTTCAGCCGAAAAAGTTGTTGATGGGAAACATTGAACGCAAAAAAAAAGTAAATATTTCAAGAAAAGATTTTTTCCCCTATATATATTGGCTGAAGAGCTGAGAAGTAAATATAGAGAAGAAGAGTCGAGAACACACATATTTCCATTCCAATGACAAAAATTCATACTACTGACGCACGGAAGAACTGTCAAGTTCAAGAATCATGCAACAGAAATAGATGTAAAAACCTTTGTGCTAAATGTAATAGAAATGTTTGCGGGAAATGTATTTCAAAAGACATATATATTTCCTACAACAATTTTTTATGTGTAAAAAAATGTTTTCAGTAAATTTTTGAGTAATAAATTTTTTATTTCAATTGATTGAGAACTATTTTCTTTGCAAAAAACTTCAATTTTCTTGTATGAGTCAAATTGGCTATTTCAATAAAAATAGGTACATAAACAACATCCGTAGCGAGAGAAACGGTAGTTTTGAGTGTCCAAGAGGAAGGGTTGGATACACCAATGTCATTTTCTGGTTATACTATTAAAGCAGGGATAAAGCCTACTAATGACCCTTTCCTTTCTACATTTGTCAAATTCAATGATTGATGGCGAAATTGTAGGATAGTAGGTAGTCTTTAGGTTCAAATATTCAGTCCGAAGTCAAACAGAAAAAAATGTATGCAATTTTTGTTCTGTAAAGGTAAGATTCGAGGTTTCAATTTACTGTGAAATTCGTTGAAATAATTGTGGGTGAAAGGAAGTTACCAGGTTGGACAACAACAACAACAAAATTATTTTGAATTTTTTTTACCCCAAATAAGTTTCAAAGTTTGAAAGAGAATGAAACATCCTAAGACTGGCTTTCAAGGGACTTAAGGTAAATTGGCCTCCGAATCTCCAGCAACTTCTTTTCACCAGAAGTGCTTTTAAAAGGTTCTGTGAATTTGTTGTAAATGTTTGTAATCCTTCATAACTTCAAAGGATTTTTTACATGAATATAAAAAGAAGAAAAAATCATTGAAACCTGTATAAATGTTGATGAAAAGGTAAAATATTTCCTCAACATTTAAAGGTTTCAATGATTATTAGAATACTTTAAGGTATCCGACTACGTTCAGAACCGTGATTTTAAAAAAGCGCATAAATGGATAGTTTTCATGATATTTAATGTCGCTTGGATTAGAATATATGTATAAAATTGTTTTAAGGACATTATGACAAAAAAATAATTATTTAAATACAATATTTTGGCAAAAAATTAACTTAGAATAACCTTTTTTCAAAATGTTTTCCTTTTGTGAAAAATGCTTCTATTATAATAATATATTGCCTGTATATAGCTCAGACCTCTGTACAGAGGCCCAACTATGATTTTTGAAAAATTCACATTATTTTCATACTTACCACTAATTGAAATAGCTATCGGCTTTTTTTTCTTAAAATTTCTCCCCTCTGTTGTAATAAAATATGTATAAATCCACTTCTAAGCTATATAATTCAAAAATTCTATTTCAGCCTCTACAGACGTCTGAGCTATATACAGGCACAAAATATTATTATAATAGAAGCATTTTTCATAAAAGGAGAATGTTTTGAAAATGGGTTATTCTATGTTCATTTTTTGTCAAAATATTGTACTTAAATAATTTTTTATTGTAATAATATTCTTAACACAATTTTATATACGTTTTCTAATCAAAGTGACACTAAATGTCATAAATATTATCTATTTATACGCTTTTGCAAAATCACGGTTCCGAACGTAGTCGGATACCTTAAAAGTAATCCAAAGCATTATTTATAACTAAGAACAAAATTTCTGTGATTGCAAATTTTCGTCATTAAATCTTTTCCTTTTCTTTTTTTTTTAATAAAAACTGATTTGCTTAAAATAGATAAAAAAATTTCAAACACATTTTCTTCATTATGATACATTTCAAATATTCATAGAAAAATATTGCATATTAGTTGACGTGAAAGCTTAAGAAATTGTTTTAGAAAAAGGTAGTTATATAAATTCCTAATATAAATTCTGCTGAGAAAGTTGTACTCTATAAGATCAATGACATTTAAAATGCGGAAAATTGATCAGAATACCAAAAGTCATCAATTTTATATTTTATTTTAAAACTATATTATATTCCATAAAACTTAACTCACAAAAAATAGGTTTTATGTATTTTTTACCAGTTATGGTGTAATTTCAATTTTCTTTCATCAATGATTCCAAGCCCCCCAATATTTTGTTGCTTTGCAAAGATTTCTTTAAGAAAGCCAATTTATCTCACCTTAAAGGAGATTCTAAAAAAAAAAAGCCGTTGAAAGATTTGTGCTTAGTGATCTAGTAACGGGCAAAATTATTTTTAAATATAAAATTTTTATGACAAATCAGACAAGTTGTTGTTCCATGTTTGTTTTTCTCTACGAAATAGTTAAGATCCCTATTGTCTTGAAACAATACATATTCTATGGATATTTTTTTCTTGGTAGACATGAGAGTTAACTAAAAATTAGATTCACCCATAAAATGGTCGCTACTCCAATGTTATTTGTATCACTTACTATTACAATACAAAAAGGAAAAAAGTTATCTCGCAATTCGTACTAGCACGGCATGGATAGCAAAATTGATAGATGTGATTGATAGAACTTCTCACTAAATTTTTAATGCATTGTTCCTAAGTAATTCAATTTGTTAAAGCAACGGGCCATGATCGGGCCACTCAGAAAGGTCCTGTGGACCCCAGATTGAGTATCGTGCTCTACACCATTTTACAAAGTTAAGAGATAAAGTTAAATCGATTCGTGTCTCTCCTCTATACGCCTCACGCACTTTTATTTCGAAGCTATTTCTTGCTTCCAATTCTTTGTCATGAAACAATTATGCTGAATTTACTTGCATGTAATTTATATTATTAATGAAAAAAAAATACAAAAAAAAATATCTGTTTAAACGTAACTCATTCTTAGCGTTAAATATCCAACTCAAATTAAAAATGATTGCATAATACTTGTAAAATAAAACATCATTCATTGCTGTGTCATGAAAAAAAAATCTTCAGAGTTACTGAAAGCAATTTTACGAAATTATGAGAAGTTCTGTAGAAGATAACTCTATTGATAAATCGACAGTTATTTTAAATTGCTGTACATCATTTACGGAGAGATTTAATTCTTTGAAGAAAGTTATATGTGTTCCACTTGTCCGCTTTAGGCTCTACATTTATTGTGACCAAATTTTTTCTCATATGAAATATATTTTGATATCACAAAGAAGTTGTTTAACGACAGAATATTCAGAATCATGTATGAAATGTCATGTCCCTGATATTGCAATATTAAGTATAGAGGATTAAAATTTTAATTTATTTAACTATAATGAAGAAATACTTAAATTTCATGTTTATTTCTTATTCTTATATATAAATATTCTTAAAAATAATTTCAAATTGCTTTTTATGTTGCAGGAATAAGTATACTTAGTTTATTTTTTATGTTAGTAAATATCTTTAAATGATGCGTAATTAATGTATAATAAATTTCTAAATCTGTATTTTGCCTCTTGTTTCTTACCTCTGCAGTACCTCCTACTGTTGCCACGGGAATCGAATTGTCTCAAATATTTCCTCTACTGCCTAGAACTCCGAATTATAGTAGTAGACTGGTTTGGCACCAGTGGCATAACGTACACCACCGCAACCTCTCCCATTTGGGGGGGATTCTAGGGAGCCCAAAGCCTGACTGACGCCAAGTTGTAATCCTTTGTAAGATCCGGCCTGGGGTCCCAAACCTGACTTTGCAGGGGGGGGGGAATATTCTCCGTTACGCCACTGTTTGGCACACCACAGCTATAAGGTTTATCGACCCCTTATCTATCCCAAACACATATCTAAAGATCATTCAGTAATAAATTAAAATTGCCGATTTATATATTTTGATGCCTTTAATATATTTTTTAATGTCCTAGTAAAAGAATGGTAGAAGAAATAGCATTAACGCTCTAGTAGAAACTATTTTGTTGCCTTGGTTTCAAGTGGGAGAAGGCATCCAATAAAAAAATAAGCTAGATTTTTAAACCTGACTTTGCCGAAGAGCCTTAATATTCTCCGTTACACCACTGCTCATTGTACATGAATCTTACGCTTGCAAAGAGGCAGATTTGATTTACGTCGCACAGTAAAGCAACAAGGGGGCTATTGAGGACGGACCAGTGGTGTAAAGCATACCCTCCGCATCGCAGGGGCTGGATTCTAGAGGGCCCAAAGGTTATGGTTTTGCAGTCCTTTGCACGATCCGGCTTGATGCCCAATACGGGATTTTGCATGGGTTACCTAATATTCTCCGTTTCGCCAGTGCGACGGATCTCGTAGTTTTCAAATTTGGTCATGTGACGAGGATGATACCTGATGTGTGCCATCCCTCTCAAAACATTTACACCATGCCTACGTGAGGACTTTAAACCACGGCCGATTTAACAAGCATCAACCCCTCTACACAGCGGGTCTTCATTGGCACCAGGACTCGAACTCATGACTCGCTGTGACCTTAATCACTAGGCTTCAGCGGCTATATTGATGGCAGATATCTCAGCTGGAAAAACAGAACGTGAAGAATGAAGTTGAAAAGCGTCAAAAGACTTTTGTATGAGATAAGAGACACCAAAGTGTGTGTGTAGGATTCGTTGTCTTGGAACCGTCGATGTAAATATGAACGAAATCAGGAAATAAGTAAATAAAATTATTAAATTGTACTACCATCTGTATCCGCATTAGTAAATCTTTTAAAAAGATTTTTTTAATTAAACTCTTAATTATCGTACCACGGTGAGAAAATCTTGTTCCTGTTAGCAATGAAATAACACATATTCCGCAGTATATTTTCTGTAATTTTTATAATTTTGTATATATTTTTAATGTAATATAACATTTATATAATATTTTTATATAATATTTGTAATGTAATATAATATTTATATATTTTTATATAATATTTGTAATGTAATATAATATTTATATAATATTTTTATATATAATATTTGTAATGTAATATAATATTTTTATATATTATTTGTAATGTAATATAATATTTATATAATATTTTTATATAATATTTGTAATGTAATATAATATTTATATAATATTTTTATATAATATTTGTAATGTAATATAATATTTATATAATATTTTTATATAATATTTGTAATGTAATATAATATTTATATAATATCTTTATATATATATATATATATATATATATATATATATATATAATATTTATATATATATAATATTTTTATATATATAATATTTTTGTACATTTTTATGTAATATTTACATATAATATTTTATATATATTTTACATATAATATTTTTATATAATATTTATATATAATATTTTATATATAATATTTATATATTCATAATTTATAATTTTTTTACAATTGTAAAATTTGAGGTATGGATCTAATAACATTTAAAATGAATAACCTATTACAACATGAAAACATTGTAGAGAAAATGAAAAAAAAAATATTTTTGGGATTTTTTATGAAAATGTTAACGAAAATAGAAATTTTAGTAACTACACACAAGACTAAAATACAACTTCTTTGACTCTCTATCTACAAAAAACTTTCACTGCCCCTTTTGAATAGTTGACACCGGACGTTGTAACAAGTGTCTAGAGCACGCATTCTAACTAAGGCATCAAAAGTTAAATGCAGCTCACACGCTCCTGGCGCCATCTATTCTGAATAGTTAGAGCATATTTTTTCCGTGCATTTAGAGCCTTTTTATCTTTCTATTATTTTTACGTATGAGTAATCGTTAAATTATGTCCGTGGATCTTGAATCCCCATTAATAATGTCTTCTGTTGAAGAAACTTCAAAAAAATTCTCGTGTTCTTCCTGCAAGAGGGAATACAGCAGTTACAAAACGCTAAAACAGCATGCTAATAGAAAGCATTCTGGACAAGCAAACAATTTAGCGCCAAATATTAGACTCAAAGATTTACAAATTTAAGTGTGATCTTTGTACTTATAAATATAATGATATTTACAATTTTTAATGATATTATGGTTAATTGCCCTTTTTTAATTATTCAAATGTAATTAAAATTTCAGTTTTTTAATTAATGCAACTTGTGAAATTTACTGATTTTTTAAAAAATATTGCTTTGTGTGTTGTGAAAGTTGTATAAAACTTCAAAACTGTGATAAGTTCAAACATTTAGATCAATATATATTGACAAAATTTTTATACACAAAAATATATAATTATACTTAATGGTAAAAAAACTGCTATCAGTTGATAACAAGCCGAAAATTTTTAGTATCATATATATGTATATGGAAAAGGATTTATCATACAAACTGATAATAAGCCACTTACCATTATTGTAAATAAATCTTTATATATTTCTATCAGGTTGCAAAGAAAGTTGTTAAAATTATCAATTTGAAATGGTTTATGTAAAAGGAACTGAAAAGTATTCAGTAGACACACTTTCCAGGGCATATCTTACAGATGAGGTAAATGATGATTCCGATATTTTATATTTTGTTCATACAGTTAAAGAGCTTCCTATGAGTTAACGTAGAATTGCTCAATTTAAAATTACTATTAAGTCAGATCCTGAACTGAATATTGTATATGATTATTGTACAAAAGGTTGGCCTGATCATATTCAAAAAGTTCCTGCTAATGTGATGCAGTACTTTAAATTTTAAAATTTGTTTAATGAATTTGAATTAGTATTTAAAGAGAGACTCTCTAAAATAATTGTTGTAACTTCTATTTTAAAAAATGATACTTCATAAATGTCATTTGGATATAGAGAAAAGTAAAAAAAAAGGGCAAAAGAGAGATGTTTTTACCAGGAATGTCTAAAAGTATTGAAAAAATGGTATCTGAGTGTGAGGTATGTCATAGAAATTTCAAAAGGCTAATGTTAAAGAACCTCTCTTAGTTCATGAAATTCCCAAAGGATCTTTTGAAAAGATAGAAATTGGTATTATGACATTTATGAAAATGTTAAGTATTTAATTATCATATGTTATTTTTCAAAATGGATAAAAATAGAAAGGCTAAAGAATAAAACTTTAACAGATATTAATAACCCAATCATGCTTGTAACTTTTTCACATGATAATTATATAAAATAAATAGTTTATTTCTATAAAACGTAAGGTTCTCAGTGAATTTTTTAAGAATTTGACAATTTCTAAAGTACATACTTACTTACTTTTTGTTCTAAATTTAGATTCATATAAATCTATTCATAACTATATATATCTAAATAAACAATGAAGTTTGATTAGATTTTATAATAAATTTTTATACCGCAAATATGATATGACATACATAAGTGTGCACTTTTATGATAATTATATCAGAATTTTTGTAAGTTGGAAAAACACCTCAAATAAACTCTAGTTTTTAAGTAACTATTTACTTTAATATTTTTCTAAATTTAGATCAGAAAAATATTATACAGTGATAATTATATATGTGCATTTATGTATAATCGTATTTAATTTATAAGGAAAAATGCGGCAAAAGAAATCAAATATTTTATTTTTCATGATCATTTACTAAAATTGTTTGATATTATTAAGGTGTCCAGTTTTTTACAATGAAAAGGAGGACACGAGCGAAAAATTTAAGAAAAGGTTACAACGTAAATATATGTAACATTATATTAATTCAAATAAAAATAAGCTAATTACACTTGCATTCCTTTTAGTTATTTACTTAAATGAGTATTTTTTCCAATTGAATTTTTTTTTTTTTTCAATATATCATTTTCTAATACATTGGAAATTTTGGAGCAAAAAATATCCTTTATATTGAGCTTCACAGTCAGTGCTACAGTTTAAGTATCAGCATTCAATCTTGATTTCGCACTTGTCCAAAAATCCACCAACTGAAAAAACTTTCAATTTCTGCATTAGTGCCAGGTCAGCACAATGTAAATTCACCAAGAATAACTAAATTATGATTTGGAAAGTGTTCATTTTTGAAATGGTTAAGTATATCCACCCATCTTTTATCAATATCAGCCTGCTGATTTACCAATTGTTCCTATTTATCAGAATTTAAATATACATTCAGTCTTCTAATTTCTTTTAACAGACGATTGTCATCGATTTTAATATCAGGCATTTCGTTCAATAAAAACAACACAATTTTCTATACATGCCTAATTTACTTGCGATGAAGTAAAAAATCACCATTGAAAACTGTTATTTCCTGTGATATTTGTTTCAGACCATTCTTCAACATATTGGAGAAACATGTTTGGTTCATCTCTGAATACAGATTAACAGATCAATTTTAAAATATTGAAAAGGAGGACACTTTTGAGGAAGGACAGAACCTATAAAAGGAGGATGATTGGTCACCTTAATATTAGGCTCTCTAATTATATGTATTTTGATTAAAACGAGTTATTCTCAGTAGCTGTTTCTATTTACCAAATATTTTTCTTAAAAACCTTGCAGTGATCTCATTTAAAGTGATAATTCTTGTTTAGGGATAACCTGCAAACGTTATTATGTCAAAAATAAAAATCTCTGTGACTTGATTTAAAATTATCCAAGGTTAAAAGTGTGTGGGGGGGATATAAAATTTAAAAATGTTTACATTAATGATGTTCTAAGTTCACGCAATAGATGGCGCCAGCAGCGTGAGTGCTGTGTTCAACTTTTGATGCTTTAGTTAGAATGCGAGCTGTAGACACTCGTGACGTTGTGTGGGTGTGGGTGGGTGGGTGAAAGGAATATCCGTTGTGACCATACTCCGGGATGGGGGAAAAATTACTAGTGAAAGATGAGTAAACTTATCTAATTTCGTGTTGAACATATACTGCCGCTTCGAGCTCTTAAGTTTCAACATAAAAGAAAGCTGACATTAAACTCGCAGAGTACAAAATAAGTAAGATACAATAAATGAAATACCAAATTCACACCCAATAGTATTTCAGAAAATATAACAAATTTGTTTGTAACAAAAAACGTATTTTTTTTTCAAATTCAATCCAAATGCCGCCCTTAAAATTTGCCCCCACGGGCAGGGGTCCGATTTGTCCGGCCCTAGAGCCGCCCCTGGGGGGAAAGATTCGTGCTAGAACAAAAAAAAAATTGTAACTGTATGAAAAAAAAATGGGTGGGAAAAATCCAGTTGAGTTCAGAGGTGTAACGTACACTCCCGCATCACGGGGAGGCCGCAAATGCTGTCTGACGCCATGTACGGCTTTAGACTAAAAACTTGACTTTGCAGGGGACCTAATATTCTTTGTTATGCCACTGATTGAGTTCAAAATCCAAGGTTAGAGTATTTCTGTAACTGTGACTGTGACGAAGATAAAACAACAGCTTAAAGGTAATTTGATCTTGGGGGAAAAATACTTCGTTTCTCCCCTTCTTTGTAATTTAAGGCATCCTACTTTCCGGCAAAACTTTTTGAGCAATCGTTGTGCCCATTTGAGTTTTTCGAAAAAAACACATTTCGAGTAAAACGCAATTTAAAGTTCGACATCCTGTTTAAAAAAAAGTAAGGCATATACTTTTACTAAAACACTAGTAGTTTTTATTCTAGTGAATGGAAAATAAATAACTTGGTATTCTTACAAAGCTAATAAGACGGTCTGTAAAATAAAATCACAGAAATTGTCAATTTTTGAAAAAAAATTCGTGATTTTAGCGGTGCTGCAATCGCTTGTTTACGAATGTACGCTTTAGTTTGACTCTGTATCTTGTCTCATGTAAATAAACGTGTGTCCGATCCTAATGGTTTCCTTCTTTTGCGTCACTTCATCATTCTGACAGTTAAGAGCTTTTATTTATCCATTATTAATAATCGAATAGGAACATTTGAAATGCGATTTTCAATTATTTACGAATTTGAATATTTTGCAAGGAGTATCTAGAATATTAATTTTAATTATTAGATAATTCTATTCTTGAAATTTATTTACACAAGAAACGAGATTTACATAGAATAGGTATATGAACCTTTTATTTTTCCGAAATATTTTACATTTCCTATTAATTAGTTTCCATAAGTTGAGGAGGCCGCGGTAGACGAGTGGCCAGTGGCGTAACGTACACCCCGCATCGTGGGGGGGCGCAAAGCCTGGCTGAGGCCAAGTACTGTTTGGACCTAAAATCTAATCTTGAAATGGGGGGGTGCCTAATATTCTCAGTTACACCAATGAGAATGGTGAAGGTCACAAACTCGCGAATGGAGTTGTGAGTAGTAAACAGCTGCAATAAATGTAGTAACTACATAAATTATTGTAACAAAATTTTTTCAACAACCTCAATGAAATTTTCTAAGTACGCCGATGGCTAGAGCAAACAGGAAATAGTTACGTTAGAGGAGGAGCTTGACGACTTGATTGCGTTGATTTGACAAGAAAACTGTATCAAGTGACTAAGGGGCGGGAAAAACATTTTCTGGATACGGTTGATAATAATTTTGATAAATACGTAGATATACTAGACTTTTTTTTTTTTTTTTGCTTTTTCATCATTAATTAATTCTTAGAGGATTTATGTTTATATTTTAATATAAAAAAATAAAATTGTAAGTTGTAAATAAAATATTTTTAAGTATTTGTGTTATTATTGAGATGTAATAAGAATTTTTATCTCTTGTTGAAAATAGTAGTTTATTGCAGAGGTTCCCAAACTTTTTTGCCTCATAGACCCCTTGACAGGTTTTTCGGTTTGGAGTATAGACCCCTATTAAATTAAATAATATTAAATTTTTGCAAATTCATCAAATTTAATGTATTTTTAAAGTAGGTATAGAGCTACTTCCTTCAAAGGAATTAAATTTTTAACTACAGGGAATTATAGTGTTTAATAGTTAAGAAAGCACATGTTAATTAAATTAAAATTTAATTAATAGATAAAATAACTGAGCAACAAACAAATGCTTTTCGTGGGAGAGATGCGTTTGGGGATGCAAAAAATTTTTTTCAACATTTGACATCAATCTTGTCAAGTTTTAACCGCTAAATATTTCATTGGTTAATAGTGTTCAGCCTTTTCTTTCTTTTTTGTTTTGGAGATTGGCAAGCGCATTCTAACTCCTTCTCAATTGGAAAAACAATTAAAGGCTTTCTCAAGATATTCCATAATACGGAATAAATAACAGGTATATCTTTATTAAGCCAAAATTATTGACATTCGTTTCTAATAGTAAATAAATATGTTAAATAGGTAATCCTGGTTTCCCCACTTAATTAAATTTCCTTTTAAAATTAATGTTATGATCTGGTTTAATGAGAGCCACTATCGCAGACCCCCATTTATACCTGATGGACCCCCAAATTATTTTTTTGCTGACGTGGACCCCTTGCAGGTCGTTATAGACCCCCGGGGGTCTATATAGACCACTTTGGGAATCACTGGTCTATTGCTTTCAGTGCCTCATAGCTGCACAGAATGAGCATTGAAAACCTGAGAAAATGTTAATCAGGAATTTATTTACCTTTTCAAGAATAGGACAACTTTTTTCATTATTAAATTTTTGAGAAAACGCAAGAACGTTCTTGTGAATATAAATAGATATTTTATTTCAACTCAGTGTAATGAGAAAAATGCTTCAAAAGTTATTTTTTACATATTTTTGTTTGGTCAATGCAACAACAACAACAAAAGTACTGCGAAAGTTTGTTTCTATTCGAAATAAGAACCCCTGAGATGAATTTTTTTTATTCTTTTATCGTAAAATATGCAGTTTTATGAGCGTTTATTGTAACATCGCTATATTTATAATAATTCAAGAAAGAAAATGTCATATAAGTGTTTCTTTTCTACCTGCAACTGAATAATAAGTATTGGCAGTATCAAAGTTAAATAGAAATGAAAAATATGAATACAATCTATTTTAGATGAATTAAACATTGGAATTTTAGGTGATCCACTGTGTTACAGCTTATCACCCGTTCTTAAATAAATAAATAAACGAAAAATACTGCCACTCGGATCTATTTTTGGAATCAGGGAAAATATTAGAGATAAAGTATATTAGAGAAAATATTAATAAAGGCAGTAAAAGTTCGACTTTTTTTTTTGGTAAAAATGCCACTGGGAGAACATGCTTCTTTTTTGTGATTTCCAGCAGTTTTTACTCAGTGGCATAACGTACAAAGTTCTAGGGGGAGCAAGGGTTCTAGGGGCCCCAAAGCCTCACTGCCGCCAAGTAAAATCCAACTTGGGGGCCCAAAACTTGACTTAACAGTGGGGCCCAAATGTTCTCCATTACGCCACTGCTTTTACTTATTTGCATAGAGAATTTAATAGCACTCACAAATGGACAACAGAGACACATTTACCTCCCCCCCTAAAAACACACACGCACAGAAGGGATAAAAACACATTCCGTATTTTATGACTTGCTTAAGAGTTAATACAAAGAAGAGGGTTGAAGTGTCTTTTATATGCAAGAACAACCGAAGACAATTTCAATTATTATACGAAACATGAAATTTTAGAATAAAGCATGTACAGTATAAATGATACGGACATTTTTCACGAATCTTTCAAGTTTAATTATCTACGTTATGTTTTGACAATCATTGTTCTTGTACTGGGAGCAACAGAATCCAAATATATCTTCGACAGTTCTTAGTTTTAGAAGGAATGAAAAATGTGTTACTGTATATAAAATCTTATTTAAGTATTGTAAAAATTAATTGGAACTCGACAGTCTTAATCCAGACAGGTATCAGACGTCCCCCTCCCCTTTCTTCTTATGCACGCGCATGTATATTTATGTATCGTTTAGTTATCTTGTTTCATTAACACAGAGGTTCCCAAACTTTTTTGTCTCATAGACCCCTTGACATGTTTTTCGGTTGGGGTAGACCCCTATATTGATTTTTTTGAAAATTTATCAAATTAAAAATCTTTTTGACGGCTGGTGTGGTACTACTACTATTTTAAAAGAATTAAATTTCTAACTAACGAAGAATAGTGTTTAAAATTAAAAAATACATGTTAATTAATTAAATTAAAAGTTAATTAATGTATATATATATATATATATATATATATATATATATATATATATATATATATAACTTCTTTTAAGTAAAATAACTAAACAACAAATGATTTTAATGGGAGGAATTAATTTGGAGCTATACAATAACAAATTTTCAACATTTGGTATCAATCTTTTCTTTTAACCTTAAATCCCCTGTATTAATATATAGTGACCATTCTCCCTCCCCCTTCTTTTTTTTTTTTTTTTTTTTTTGGAGATTGGCAACTGTGCTGAAACTCCTTACTAGTAAAAGCAATTAAAAACTTTCTCACGATATTCCATAATTCGAGACAAATAACAAGCTTGTGTTTTTAATGCCAAAATTGCTGACATCCGTTTCTAAACTTAAAGATCTTCATTAGTGCATATTACGATCAGTTCCTATTCTAATGTGAATTTTTTTTCAATGTCACCATATGAATTGATTGTCCACTGTGGTGTTACCATAGTCCAAGCATTCTCAAACCTAGTTTCAAAATCTGAATAAAAGGTATTTAAATGTTGAACACAGGTTAAAACGTCCTTTCAGATTGTCTGTGACAAACTGAGAAAATTTAGGACCTCCAGTATTATACTTCTGAAGCTTTACTCTGGAAAGAAACGCTGAAATCGTTATGTTTTAATAAAATTATGCTGTCACCCGCGTAAGTGTAAATTAACCTCATTAAATTTAGTAAATAAATCTGTTAATAGGCAGAATTTGGTTTCTTTAAAAATTAAAGTTTCGATCTAGTTTAATGAAAGCCGCTATCACATAGACTCCAATTTACACCTCATGGACCCCCAAATGATTTTTTTGCTGATATACACCCCTTACAGGTTGTCATAGAACTCTGAGGGTCTACATAGACCACTTTGGAAATCACTGCATTAAAAGTTTTGAAAGTTTTCCAACACTTATATACTGTGACCCCCTGGCTGTTTTAAAAATAATCGCCAACTATGAAATGGGAAGCCAGACGCACCTCGCCAAAATTGGTAACCTATGGCCATTTATTGAGGTGAACTGCTTTCGACACGTCATATTGTCCTGAGTCTTCAGTAGCTCTGATACTCCTGTATCATTTGAAGGTAAGTTTCCTTTTATATGTATGTTGTTGTTGTTTTTGCATGCACATAATTTTTGTAAAATAGATGAGAAAAAAAAATCCCTCTGTAAACAAAAGTATCCATGTTTTATTGACAAATCTTATTATAAATTCATTTCAAAAAATAAAATTAACTTGAATTTCATATGCTTCTGATATTTCCCACTTCCTTTTCACTCTTTCATTTTCTTCTGTTCGTAAGGCAAGTCGATTCTTTTAAATAAACAGTGTTTCGATACAAGCAGAAGTAAATTTTTTTAGTCTCATCTATTTTGTTATTTTTAAAGCTATCGTTTTTATACTCGGCGTATAACCGCACCCTTAAGTTTCAATCTTATTTTTTGTGTTCAAAGTGCGCGTTATACGCCGGATTTTACGGTACTTAAAACTTCTAATTATTTATAAGAGGAACAATTAGTTTTCAATAAAAAAAACTTTCATCTTTTTCCTCTACATAAATTATATTTTCGGGAGAAGCTAAAGAGTTTCTACTCTGACACCAATGTAAAATATATATATATTAAAATTCTTAATATATATTTTAAAGTGTTTTATTTCATGTGAATAGACAATAAAATATAAAAGACAATTTTCTAGCAATAGACTAGTATAGTTGAAAAAGTAAGTATATTCAAGTAAGTTATATTTATTTTTAACAGTAATTTTTAAATTTAAAAGGGATTTTGAATAAAACTATTTTAGTCATGAAAATGTACATTTTTTTTTCATTTTGTTGTCTTTCAAAATTAATTCAGAGTTATAACATAATTTATTTTTATCTAAATTATTTTTCACTGAAATAGAAAACAAAAAATTATTTCCATGTAAATATAAATGATGTTTTTCAAAGCATAAGTAGCAGTTTATATTAGTTAATGTTCGCTTATATTAATTAGATATATAATCTTTCTGAAAAGAAATAGAGTTGCCACAGATTCTGCTTCTATTTTCATATTTTTCAAAAGAAACTTTAAAATATAGATATCAAATATACGTATATTATATTAAGTAGATTTTAATGAAAAAAAATAGTACTACATATAACATAAACTAAGACTACACAATACCCTGCAAATTTCAGAAATACAGATTTTTTTTTTTTTTTTTTTTTGCTTTTTCTTGCGGTTTGTATTATTGAGAAGCTTGTCACCAAATTTCAGATCTGATAACAAATTAGTTTTTAAGATATTTGAAGTTTTCTGAGCTTAGGTTTTGGTTTCGGCTACATTTTGAAGCATTTTTTTTTTCCCTCTCTTAAATTGAATAAAATAAAGTTTTTTTGAGCACAATCAACTCTTTCAGTGTGAAATGGTTATTAGTCTCAATTTTCATTACTAAAATTCTTTCTGCTTGATTACGTTTTGAGTTCTCATAGTTAATTAATTAAAATTGATTTCACAATGATCGGTACGCATTTTATAAAATTGTAATACAAAAAATATAACAATTACTAAAAATACCTGATTTTACCATGCTTCATCCACAGCAGCATTTTTTTTTTGAAAACTTTAAAAAAATTAAGCTAAATTTTTTTAAATAAATCATTAATCCACTCATTATCATAGTCATTCATTATCAATGAATAATACACACGGCAGAATTATGTTTCATTATCAGTAAGAATCATTAATTATACTTGAGTAGGAAGATTTACACAATTTCAAATAAAACCAATAAATTTTTTTCTAAATATATACAAAAAGAAAAAAAAAAAATCGACACAAATTCACTGAGAAACATTATTACAGTATTTTAAATATGAAATGTGTACTGAATAGCATGCGAAATACTGTGTGTTTTCTTAAGTTTGAAATTGTTCTAATCTTAAAACAATTATATTTCGAAAACAATATTAATTTGTGTTCAAGGAAAATATTTACAATGTGCAACTCGTATTTGCATTTTCTTTCATTAAAATTCCTTAAAACAACACGCTGTTCAAATTACAGGTAACCCCCATACAACGCGGGAAATATGTTCTAAAAAATTGCTGTGTAAAACGAAACAAAGAATTATTAAGAAAAAAGTTAGGTTCGAAAAATTTTAAAAAACATGCTATTATATTTTCATAATTAAAATAAAATTCTTTATTAAAATTTTCTTAAAAAGTAATACATATTAATGTGAATTAAACAATATTTTCTTCAACATTACTATTAATCTCTCTCTCGTCATTTATATTTTAAGAAATATTTTTTTTTTATTTTCGCTAGACTTGGCAGTTTAGGCCTACAGATTAATTCTTACAAATGAAGACATAATTATAATTTCTATAAAAGATTTTGAGTACTTATCCGAAAATTTTTAATTTACTTATATATATAGCCAAAAGAGCGACATAATTTAAGTTTTAAAGAGTGCTTAAAATATTGATAGTTCCCTAAAAATTCAACAGGAAAATCTGATGGTACACTAGTCCTTCATATCTTTCGCACTTGTAAGCCCTTTCACGTTTAATGAGCTGTTTGAGGGTTTTCGTAATTTCAAATTAGGTAAAGTTCGCCTTCAATAGTTATTATTACATTTTACGTTGTATGGGGGTTTTACTAATTTCTCAAACCGTGTTAATGAATCAGTGCTAAAAAAAACACCGTGTTATATGGGGATGTTCCCAACTCTCGAATCGTGGTAAATTGAAACCGTGTTTTACCGGCAGGGAAGGGATATCAGAGTTGTATAATAGTTTTCCATTCAAAATTATGGGGCAATGGTGCACACAAGAGGGGGCAGGGTCATGACCCCCCAAAGCCCTTGATTTTTTTTACACACAAGCTTTTATTTAACTTGCAATGTAATTTGTTCGGGTGGAATCTTGCAACTCAATTTTGAAGCTGATGTCCTCAACCGATTGAGCTGAAATTTTGTATATACGTTTAGTTTGGATAACAATGCATGTTTTGACCATTTATATTCCAATATCGCAATTAGTTAAAAAGATATTAATTAAAATTGTGTAATGACTTATAACGTCATTACACAATTTTTAATATAAAAGCATGTTGCGAGATTTACCTGTGTAGATAAACAAGCCAATTAAAATTAAATAACTTAATCTGTTCGATTTTAATTTTTAAAATTTTCAATTTAAGTAAATACGAGAACTTAAATCTCGCGATAAGCTTTTATAACATAAATTGTGTAATGGCATTAGAAGTTGATAGCAAAAAAAAGTTTTAAAAGAAAAGTTTATTTTATTCTTTTCGGAGCATTTAAATACAAGCGTGTTTTTAAAAAAGGTTTTTTGCTTTTAATTTGTTTCGATTGATTATATAATTCTATGTATATAGTATTAAAAGTTTAATTAAATATTTGTTATTAATAATTAATTTTATTAATTAATGTTAATTATTTATCCCATAGTTAAATTTTTTACTGATTTTTGTTCACAAAAATCGACAAAACAAAAGAATATGTTGGGCGGCGTATTGGAGCAGGATACGAGAATGGTGGACTTTCGACCCTGGACACCCCCTTGAGAAATTCCTGTGTGCGCCACTGCTATGGGGCAAATGAAAAACACATTCTTAAAATAGACAAACAAACAAAAATAATAACAGAAATAACAAAATAGATATAAAAATAGAAATAACAAAAGAAAAAAAATGCTGTTATCACGCTTTCCTAGATCATCATATTCATGAAAAACAAAACAAATAATAATATTTTCAACTGTGTGATTTTAATTGGAATCACAGGGTCTTCACATCTATATACTTTACATACTTCTTAATAAGCGTTCATTCTCATCATTTCTCATTAAAGAAACTTATATTTATACCTCAATGATCAAATTTCAATAGGAAATTAAGCCTAGAATTTAGCAACAAAACACCCGAATAATCTTTTATAATAATTTTGTAAGTTCTTCTTTTGAACACTAATAATCGCTAAATTTATTATTTTTACTTCAGTTTTAAATCACTTGCCTCTCTCATAAAAATTAAATTTTAGTAACCAATTTTTGCAAAATACTTGTAGCATAATTTTCTTCTACTGGTAAAGAAAGAAAAAACTGCATCATTCAAAATTCGACTTCGTAGTTGAGGTTGGGCGATTGCATTTAATCGCTATATTTTCATCTGCCTCATAAAGATGGAATTTCATATCTGCTTCATAAGAAAATTAAAAATTTTGGACTGCTTCCCATTCAAGTTGATATTTGTCTTGGATCAGTGGCGCACACAGGAATTTTTTTTTTGGGGGGAAGGGGTCCAGGGTCCGAAGTCCACCATTCTCGCATCATGCTCCAATATACCACCCAGCATATTCTTTTGATTTTGTCGATTTTCAGAAACAAAAAACAGTAAAAAATTTATTGAATAAATAACTAGCATTAATTAATAAAATTAATTATTATAAACAAAGACTTAATTAAATTTTATGTACTAAATATACATAGAATTATAATCAATTGAAAAAAAAATCAATGGTTTTGGAAGGGGGAGTGTTGGACCTGGGGATTATATATATGTTGGACTAAAATGTCTCGGACTATATATGCTGTATCCTGAAACTGAGAAGAAACATTATTTTAGCTCAGCGCTTTTGAGAGTCCAGTATGTCGAATTTGGGAGAGAGGAAAAATATCCCCACAGCCGCCTAGTCGTAAAAAGGGTCTTCTGAGACCGAAAAACAAATACGTGGGAAACAGTTTTGTACGGCATCCGAAGTAAATGAGAAGAAAACTTACAATTCACTTTGAGAAAAACGTATCTCTCTCTTTTCATTTATACATTCAACTCTTTTTTTACATGAGTTTGAAATAACACGGTACACGAATTGAGCGATTTATTTTACACGAATTTTTTGTTATAGCATGAATCCCCAAAAAATCTGGGGATTCGTACCCTTTGTATAAGGACGATTTGATAGAATTTACGACAGTTTATGATGATAAAGAACTAAGTCGAAGGTAAAGTTCAACTATTTTAACCGCTGATTTAAATTTGCTGCAAATATAAAATGACATTTTTTTTTTACATGTGATCCTGGCAAAGAGCGTGCAATATAAAATTTCAGCGTAATCTTAAGTTTTGCGTAGCACGCAGTAACGCACACAAAAACTTTTCAAGGGGGGTGTCCAGGGTCGAAAGTCCATTATTTTAGTATCATACTCTAATACACCGCCCAACATATTGTTTTGATTTTGTCGATTTTCGGGAACAAAAACAATGCAAAATTAATTATTAATAACAAATACAGAATTAAATTTTACGTAATATTATAAACAATCGAAAAAAAATCAAGGGCTATGGGGGTCCGGACCCCTAGGGCACCCCCTCCCCGGTGTGCGTCACTGGTAGCACGATATCAAAAATTATACTAAGCAGCTTGAGAAAGCAAAAGAAATGCCGCCAATAACAGACTTTGTAACAACAAATATAAAAAAAACCCAACAAAGTTTGTTTATAACGAACGGAATTCTCATTTGAATCACACACAAAACTGACAGTTACGCTAGCTATATCTGACACATCTACACATCCAGTTGATCCAGTTTGTGATATACGTGCATGCTCGTTATCAAGTAGCGATGAGTGTAGGTTTTTTTTTTATTATTGAAAACAATTATAAAACCCCGTGCACCACAAAGTATCACACGGGGCTTACAGAAGTAAGTATTAAACACACATTCAAGGGAAATAAACAATTAAAAAAAATGAAGTTAAGAAGGATTACAAACAGTTACAACAAATTTACAGAAATTATTGAAAGCACTTCTGGTGGAAAGAAATTGGTGAAAATTCGTTGGCCAATTAATGTTGTTAGTAGTTTTATTCTTAATTTTTTCAGTTTGAACATTTTTGATCGAGTTCGTAATGAACATGCATGCTTGTGCAGGAGTGATGAATAGTTGCTAGTGAACGTAGGTTCACCATTTAAATGCTCTTTATTCAGATTTTAAAATTAGGTTTGAGAATGCTTTGAATATGGTAATATCACAGTAGGCAATGGATTCATATGGTCACATAGAAAAAAAATGTAAGATCACACGAGTAGCTGATTGGAATAGCCACTAACGAAGATCTTAAAGTAAAGTTTAGAAACGGATGTCAGCAATTTTGGTTTTAAAAAGGTATGTATGTTACTAGCTAAAGTATCCGTCCTTAAATTTTAAAATAAATAAAATTCAGCTTTTTATAGCAAAAATGATGTTTTTTAAAGATGGTAGAGCCATTGCAAGACATGTATCCAAAAATTAAAAATAAGACATGTATCCAAAAATTAAAAATAATTATTTTTTTTAATGAGTGTTTGCATTATAAATAATTTTACTTGAATTGCAATTTGGCCTAAAAGTAAAGAATAATTTCAGAAAAATATAATTTGAATGTTAGAGAGTAAATTAACATGCTAAAAAGGTAAATAGGAATTAATGAATGAAAATATGAATAAAAATTGTAACAGAAAACTAATAACAGTAGTATGTTTCTGCTATATGGGAACTATGAGTGAAATAACCTGAAATAGATAAACCAAATCAAAAACCGGTCGCCCAACCGGTATAGTGGTTAGCGACGCTGACTGCGGTGCCGTAGGGACTGGGTTCGAATCCCGGAGAAGACAGGGATGTTTGTTAATGTATAGTGCCTTTGCGGCATGGGGTTACTCTAAATAGCCGCCGAGGAGCAAGTCCTCTCTTGTGGTTGGTGGAAGGTGAAGAGAGATGGAAGGCCCCTACCCACCCCCCAGGGTTTTCTCCCTCTAAATTGGGGTGGAACCGAGCAAAATCGTACCGTCCCCTGCATGGTGCTCAAAGCTAAGGCTAACGACAGGCGTGAAAATTCTAGCTCTTAGCCCTGATGAATTTCGCGGGCCTCGAACTGACTTCGTCAGGCAGGTGTGGCATTAGTCACAACAACAACAAAGAAAAAATTAATTATGATAAACCATTTCACTAAAATACTATCATACATAACATATATTAGGAAGCCTTCAACTAGAAAAAAAATTAAAAATAAAATAGTACGATATCTAAAAAAGATAAAATAGGTATACACATTGAAACGAACCATTAAATTAATTTTTCTGTAGCATTAAATAAATATTATATGAGGAATGTGGATGCAACACTATCTAACATCTATCTTACATTTAATATATAAAGTATTAGATGTAGTATAATAGCGATAAATTAAATTAGTAAGAACCATAATAAAAAAACCCTACAAAAAAAAACAGGCCTACATTGAAAAAAACCATAATGAAAATAAATCATAATGGACCGAATGAAAGGTATAATAAACCATGTTGCTGAAATTTAATTTGTTAAACAATATCTTTTTGCAATATTTCAATCAAAAATAAGTGTGTATTTCTATTGCGAAGAGCTCACAAATGATATCACTTTTCTTTATTTTACGAAAATATAACTACTGTTTAAACTTTGATATTGGGTATGTGAGGAGAATGGTTAATCACATGATCATTAAGCGTAAAATCTAAAAATAAGAAAAGGTGAACTGCGACTGGAACGTCGAGCGTCCTGAAATTAATATTCGTCGTAGAATCTACCAGGATGTGTAAGTAAATATCGTTGGAGCTGACCGAGCTATCGGGGTTCGAGAAGGATCGTCACAAGATGCTCCAACTGAAACTAAATGATTTTCAGTAATTTTATATATCAGATTAAGTGTTAGTGTTTCAGATTGCTCCCAGAGTTAAGCTATACAATTGCATATTTTCATGAAGTGTTAAAGATAGAATAAAAGTAGATATTTTTAAGGTCATGTCTGCTTCTTCCTCAAGTCCTCTCACACCCGAGAACTTCGAGCCGCGACAGTTCTCACTTATTAAATTCAAGCATTTAGAGTTAACTTTTATGAGGAAGTTATTTAAAATCACCAAATTGTTCTCAACCTATATCACTACATAAATATTTTATACATACATATATATAAAGAGAGAGAAATATATTTAAAAGTTTATAAAATAACTTTTGAAATTTATACTGTACAGTTTCTTACTGCGTGTAGGAGGTTTGCTTTGATATTAAAGAATTCGAAGCAATGCATACCACGTCACAGTCTGGACAATACCTGGTTTCTATCCGATTCCCTTTACAGAATCAATAACAATACACAAAGAGAATATCAAAATTTTCCTAGATCACATTTTATTTGTCTCCAAATTTTATCTTTTCCTTAATTTGCCTGAGATTAATTTTTTAAAAAGGAAATACTGTCGGACCTTTATTTAATGAAGTCGCTAAATCCCGAAAAAGATTCGTTATGTACATTAAATGGATATTCACATCTTTCAATATACTTTATAAATCACATATAACAAATTTTAAATTGATAAATTATATATATTATAAAACAAGTAATTATTCACACTTTTTTTGTAAATTAATATTTATTTATTATATATATATCTTATCCATCAAAAAGAAACCTGCATGAAAAAAAAATGTCTAGAAATACACTGCATTTTCATCTTTTAAAAGAATAATTTTATATTAAAATTAATGAATTTAAATGACCTTCTAACTTTTTAACCAACTAATTTTAGCTTAATTCTTAACACAACTTTTTTTATAACCAGTTATTCTAAGGCAACTAAACGCGAAGTACATTTTCAGAAAGAAAAATGACCAAATTTCCATGGAAATTTGCAATATTATAACTCGTACCTCCAGTGGCGCACACAAGGGGGGTCTGGGAGTCCCCCAAGCCCTTGATTTTTTTCCGATTGATTATAATTCTAAGTATATAGTACGTAAAATTTAAGTATTAGTTATCAATGATTATTAATTATTTATTCAATAATTAGTTTTTTACTGTGTTTTGTTCCCGAAAATCGACAAAATCAAAAGGAGCATGATACAAGAAGGATGAACTTTCGACCTTGGACCCCCCCTTTGAAAAATTCCTGTGTGCGCTACTGCGTACCTCTGTTAACAATATTGTTTTTAAAAATTTCAAAATATTTCGTCAATACTTTCTTTTTTTATTTTAATACGTGAAGGCAAAGACCATTTATAACATTACGGTATAGGATAAAAAATGCGAAACACATTTTATACCAGAAAAAATGAACCAACTCGGTTAAAAATGGGAAGTATGATAAAAAAAATGCTGCTCTCTAAAGGATAGTGAAGCCAGAATATTATATTAATTTTTCATTTCTTTTATATCTGAAAAAAATGTTCCAAATTCGGGTCCTATTCTTTAACATTAACCGAAAACAGCCTTATATAAGCATATATTACCACATACTTCCTTAAATTCAATAGTAAAGTCTGTTAATTTTATTTGAGTTTTTGTTTGAAAAAAATGTTTTTTCTCATAAAACGTATCGCATCTTGCTATGTGTATAATTTTTCCACATGTAATCTGCGTGAATTGTTTCAGACGATTTTATCATTTCATCACTGTAAGAGTTCAATGTCCATATACGGCTGGAAAATCCACCTGAATAGGCGTTGAATAGGCGTTTATTTTTGGGCGTCTGGACTGTAAAACAGTCCTCAATCCCATATCGTGAGAGTCTATGATGTTGGGCATGGCATAAGTGGAGTTTGACATTCTGCTGAGTGGCATGATGGCGATTGGTTGGGCGATGGAGTCCGGGAGGCGTGGCTATGGTTCTTCATCTGGGTGAAAAGTTTTTGAGTTTTTTGGCTTGGCTGAGAGCTAAGAGATTGCTCTCTGATTGGATGTTGGGTAGAGTGATCATTGACTCCGATTGGCTGCCCCGGGGGCTGAGATTTAAATTATGGGGAGGAGCATGTCCAGTGGGGAGAGCAGGAGAAAATTATTGACAAAAATATAAAGAGAAAGTTAAATTTTAGCAATTATGGTGTGCAATAAAAATTGCACGAGGAAATAGAATTACGGGGGATTATAGGAGTCAAGAAGAATTCTTCTTGGTCTCTTTGTATTTTCATTAGGGGTATAATGAGATAAATTTTGCATATTTATATTATTGGTAGCTTCTAAATCGTTAAAAAAGTTAATAGCTATATTCTGAATGTGAGATTTGAAACTTTTAATCTTAAGAGCATTACGTATGTCGTCATTACGCATGTATCTTATGGCTTTGACGATCATACGTATTAAAGAATTTTGCAGGGTATCAAGTATATTAATATTTGTTTTAGCGGCATAACCCCAAACTGGACATGCATAAGCTAAGATGGGACGCATAACGGCTGTATAGAGAAGCACTTTGTTTTCTATACTTAAATGAGAGTTCCGGCCAATTAGGGGGTAAAGTTTAAACATTATTTTCCGGAATTTGTCGCGAACGTAATAAATGTGTTGTTTCCAAGTTAGGTGTGTATCAAAGATAATTCCAAGGTATTTGGCTTCCTGAGACCAGGGGATTTGAGTGTTGTACATGATAATAGGTGGTGGGAGAGACTGTTTTTCGTGAAAATAATGGCAGTAGATTTTTCGACATTTATGCTAATTTTCCATTTGTCGTAAAAATTTTGCAAGAGTAGAAGGTGTTTGTTTAATGCGAAGGAAATTGTTTTAAGATTTTTATACGTGGCGTGAATGGCAGTATCATCAGCGTAAAGATTAATTTTAGTGAGTGAATAGTTAGGGATATCGTTGATGTAGAGGTTAAATAGCAAGGGACCGAGCAAGGAACCTTGGGGACACCCTGCAGAAACAGAGTGTTCATTAGAAAGGGTCTCGTTAATTCTGATTCGGAAGGAGCGATTAGTGAGGTAGGAGTGAATAAGATGAATCAGAGGATGAGGAATTTTAAAGGTAATTAGCTTAAAAAGTAAGACCATTAATCCAAACACGGTCGAAGGCTTTCTGGATATCCAGAAAAACTGCTCCCGTGCTTTTCTTTTTCTGGAAACCTTCAGAGATATTTTCGGTTAGTCTTAAAAGTGGGTGAAGGGTAGAGAGTTTGTTAGTGAAACCATACTGATTGGGATTGAGGATGTTATTTTCATTGATAAAATTTTTTAGTCTGTGAAGAATAATAGATTCGGTTAGTTTACCGATAGTAGAAAGGAGAGATATTGGTCTGTAACTAGATGCGAGATGAGGGTCCTTGCCAGGTTTGTTAATGGGGAAAATAATGGCTTCTTTCCAGTTATCTGGAAAGTGATTGAATTTGAGGATTTTGTTAATAAGGATTGTTAAAATTAGGATTAGTTTAATTGGAAAGTTTTTTAACATGCGGTTAGTTATAGAATCTTTACCAGGGGCTTTTTGGCATTGATATGTTTAATGTAGTGGATAATTTCATCCGGGAGAGCAGGTTCGATGAAAGAATTAGGGGGGGTAGAAAGAAAATTATTTACGGTAGTATTTATTAAATCATCATTTTGCTTATAATTATCATCTTCGCGATCGTTTTCAACAAAATTATTTTTTATGTTAGTTGCAAGAAGGTTAGCTTTTTGCTGATCAGTGACTGCCGTACCTGTCGCACAGTTAAGAGGTGGAATTTTGGTCTTTTATTTTTGAAAAATTTTTGCGTGCGCCAAAGGCTATTGTCTGCGGTGTTAAGAGCTTCGAGTCTTTTTTGCCAAATGATATCATTATATTTTTTAAGTTCTTTTAAGATCAGATTGAGCTCTGTTATAATGTGATTTGAAAATGGGATTGAGGGTTTGATGATAACGTTTTCTGAAGTAATTTTGATTTTAATCAGCTGGTTAATGTTATGCGGAGTGAAGTTTCTTCGGTCTGTTTCTATTGGACGGGAGGCGTGGCTATGAGTATCAATGACCGCCTCTGTGAACTCTGTGATTTTTTGTTCTAGATCGTTAGTGTTGTTAATATTATTAGGATGAAAATCAAAGAGAAATATTTTTATTTAGATTTATTTTGAAAGTTTTCCAATCTGTGGAGACCGCTCTGGGATTTGGGGGTGCTTCTGCGAGTTTGAAGTTAAAATTTAAGAAAACCGGATTATGGTCAGAGGATAAATCGTCGATGGAGTTAATTGTAAAGGGGTAGTAGAAGTTTTTGATTAGAGCGATGTCAATGGTGTTAGCGGAATTGTGACCAAATCTAGTAGGAGTTGAGGGAAAAGCGATATTTAAGTTGAGCATATTAGCGAAATTAAAGAGGTGTCTTCCCTCTGGTAGTAATATTTTTACAATTCCAAGCGTTATGAGTTGCATTGAAATCTCCGAAGAGAATACAATTACTAGCTGTTTGAATAAAGTGCTCAATGTCTATAGTAAATAAATTTTCATCGGAAGAGGGAGGAATGTAAACACAAGTAATTGAAATGGGATCATGCTTGGGGAGTTAGTATAATATTAGTTGCTTCAAGAGCTCGAAGAGGAGGGGTGGGGAGGCAGTAGTGTTTGAGAGTTTTTAACAAGGATCAGAGTTCCACCTGCGGTCCGCGGACCATCGGAGATTCTGTCATTTCTGTGACAGGTGTAATTCGCTATATTAAAGTTGTGTGAAGGTCTCAGGTGTGTTTCTTGTATGAGAAAAATATCCGGGGAGTGCTTCTCTATAAAAATACGTAGTTCAGCAATTTTTCTTAGTAAGCCGTTTGCGTTCCATGAACACAAACTGAGACCAATCGGGGAGGAACTATACATTATTAATATTGTTACACGATGCCTCTATTTGGGCGTACATTGGATTGGGATTTAATTGTTGGTTTGTATTTAAATTATTGCCGTTACAAAGAAATTGGGAAAGCTGCATTAGACAGTGCATTGTCATTTGCAGTGTTGTTTGGATATTAATATTATTGCTATTATTCATGTTATTAAAGTTAAAATTGTTATTTCTACGATTAAAATTGGGAAGTGATTATTATTATATCTGTTATTGGGGGAATTGGTTTGTTGGTCTCAGTTTGTGCCGAAGACTCAGGTCCACGTGTCGCCATCTGGGGGTGTTTTTGGAATTAATAGCTCCGGTTGTCGCTTGAGCGTAGGAGATATTTGGTCTAACTAAGCTATTGTAGATGTTGGTGTAAGAATTTCTGTTATTTTTCGCGGCTCCTTTTGGGGTTTGGGGAATGAGGGGCAACCTCTATAGTTTGCCATATGACCATAGATGTTGCAATTTATGCAGTAAGGCGTTTCAAGTTTTTGTTTAATGGGGCAATCTCGGGTGAGGTGGTTTTCACCACATTTTAGACATCTAGGGTTTAGATGGCAGTTTTCAGAGCTGTGATTAAAATTGTTGCAGGTGTAACATTGAGTTACACCCTACCATCATAACCCTCAACTCTGATGCTGAGATAATTTAGAGTTTTAAGATCGAATATTTTGAGATTGTCAAGATTACGGGGAGGGTGATTAAAAAGATTGGGAGGGGGCGTTTGTTTTTTCTTCCTATTAATTGATTAACTCTATCCGGGGTGAATCCTAGGATTTCCAAATCCTGTTTAATTTCCTCTTGGTTTGTGTTTCTGGGGAGGCCCTTGATAACGACTTTAATGGGGCGTTCTGCTTTTGATTTTATAGTATAAAATTGAAATTTAAGTAATTTAAGGTGTTGTACGGCCATGCGTCTTTCTTCGGCGCTGTCAGTATACAGTTTTAGAAATTCACCGTTAGGCGGGATCTTATTTTGGGGGAATGCTTTCGTTATTGCAGCCATTTGGGCTTTGTAGTTCTTTTCGACGAAAAGCATGATGGGTGGTGGGAGTTGATTTTGTTGAGCATTTTGACTGGCCGAATTGTTCGAGCCATTGGGGTTTTCGTTGGCGACGGGACCTGAGTTTTCGAGGTTGTTAAAGTGAGTGCCTTGCGGCAGTTCAAATTTATTTTGTGACAAATTTATGTCCTCATTATCAGTATTTTCAAGAATTACTTTTCTTGCAGTTTTTCTTTGGGGGGGATATTCGAAGTTGGAAATTTCTTTCCTTTTTCCAGAGTAGTTAGTTTCAGGGGTCGATTTTACAGGGAATTTAGAGGAGTTTTTTCATGATGGGGGCAGCCAGGGATAATGCAGGGTTCGAATGAGTCAATGTCACTTACCGCCAGTGCCATGGTTTCTTCGATGTCTTGCAGCTCAGTGAGTGCTCGGACGTAGAAGGGTTCATCTGGGTGGTGGTCGGGCATCATCATCAGTGCGTCAACGCAGGCCTGCTTGCATCTGCGAAAAGTTTCCATTTTGGCTAGTTGAGCTTTATTAAATTTCAACTGCTCACATGGTGTAATCTGAGGCGAAGGTGTCCTCGTAGCGTTCCGATGCGATTCTGCTAGTTCCAGTTCCATGTCGGTAGGTAGGTTGGCCATTTCCAAGTCGTAAACGTTTTATCAGCAGGATAGAAAGAGTAGAGGTTAGCTCTGTCGCAAGAGCCCTGAAAAGGGCTGTGGGAGTCAGAAAAGTACGTGCTCAGTCTGTGGCTTCCGAAACGGGAATCGTTTCATGAAAACTGAAAACTGAAAGGAAAATCCACCTGCAAAATGAGACGGTTATATTACCCCCCGCCCTTCCTCTCCTAGGCGTGGAGGAAAGAATTCATTCTATGTCTGGGTATGAACGAAGATAGACCTGCCTGAGTGTTTTCCTTAAAATAATTATATTAATGTTTAAACTTTAGATATTCTCTGGTCCAGGAAAAAGTTCCAAAAATAGAGAAATTCGTAAAATGGTCCGACTATACATGTAATTTTATTATTATTTATTGACGTTAGTACAGCAGGAAATTGAATCCCCAAAACTTTACCCATGTTTTGTTTTTGAAAACTCCGGGTATGTTCCACGAAATAGAATAAATAAATAAAATAAACTACATTAGTGATCATGTTTTAATGAACTGCTTTGCCATCTTTTCTCAAAATTTTGAATCAATAAAAAATAATATGGGCAAAATAATAACTGAGCACATAAACTCATTTTGCCCGAAAGCGGTGCGGGTGAATCCGAAAGTTAGTCGCGGAAGGGATGGAAGTAGAGCCCGCGCTCAGACGAATCGGTTAAAGCTGTGCTGCTCAACCTTTTCATCGCAACGCACCGGTTAACGTTTGATAATTTTACCCGCCCCACCTGGAGGGGGGAGGTCGATGATTGTTTATATTTAGATTGTTTCGATATAATTATTTTAGTTTAATATTGTATGTAAATATCCCTTCACAGAATAAAATACAGTTATATCAAAAAATGAATATAGAATGATATCCATGGAAATATGTGGGAACACATTATGTGGTGGAAATACACCACAATAAATAAAATAGAAACAATTCAATGTTCCTTGGGCAACCCAGTATCTTTTAATCCATGGACCGGTCCGGGTGTTGAGAACCACTGGGTTAAGGCATTTTTAAAACTTACTTTATCGAATTGTGTTCCTTATTTTGCTTTTTTGAATTTGTTGTAAAAATTTTTAGTTAATGTTTAAGTTATATATGATCAAATTCTTCTATTCTTTTTTATTAAAAATAAGGAAACAAAATTATGGATAAATTATTTTATTTCCCATTTTTAATAAACTGTTTACTCATGATCGTAACACATTTAAATAATTTAAAGCAGTGCAGTCAAAGTCATGAAACTTCAGAAAACCTGCTTAATTAAATGTTACTGGTTCTTAAGCATTTTTTTTTCAATTTTAAAAAGTACAGCTTTAAATTATTCACCGAAGGCAAAAATGCAATAAATATTAAATTTTAAAAAAATGGGCCTTTTCTTATTTACAGCTTCAAGTTTCCATTTTTATACTTTTTTTACCATTTTCTTTTAAAAAAGAACATTAATCTGAGGGAAAGGTAGATAAATAATAAAAATAACACAGGTTTTTTTGTGCGTTATTATTATTTCATACTTTGTTATTATTATTTCGTAGTGTTATTCAAGTGGCGCACAGATTTTTCAAGAAGTGGGGAGATCCAGGGTCGAAAGTCCACCACTCTCGTATAATATCTCAATACGCCGCCAAACGTTTTTTTTTTTTTTTTTTTTTTTGTCGATTTAGGGAACAAAAAACAGCAAAAAGTCAATTTTTGAATTAATAATCAGCATTAATTAAACAAATTACATGGTTGTATCTTCTTCGGGAAAGAAGTCGGTCTTTCGCCTGAAATGGATTCCCGTCTCAAAAGGAAAAGTAACGCACCTCTTCTTGTTATATGCTGGGATCATCGTTTGTAATAAAATCTGTATTCTTCTGTGGTTGTGTTATATGTTTCTGTTCATCTATCTCACGTCTTTCATGTGTATCCCAGTAATAAACACACGACAACAACAATTAAACAAAGTAAATTGGTAATAACCAATTCTTAATCAAATTTTACTTATATTCATAAGATTATCATCAATTGAAAAAAAAAAAAAAAACCAAGGGCTATTGGGGGATTCTGAACCCGTCCCCCCTCCTACTGTGTTATTCCTTTTCTTAACGCGCATAACACAAAAATGAACAAAAGAAAACAGAGAACAATATAAAATTAGAGAATTCAAATTTACCAAATTAAAAAAACATATATCACTGATAATTTGTTTATAGTTTTCTTTACATTTTTAAATTTAAGATGAAGGCAATTCTCGGTGTTCAATTGTTTCCTTGCTAAAAAACTGTGTTTCGGTTTCAGTAGATTGCGGTTGCCCGAGATTTTCAGAATATTAAAATAAATTTTTCCTTACGCGAGAGAGAGAGATTAAGTAGCGTACTTCCTTTATCGGCAAAAGTAAACAAAAGAATAATAAATGAACAATAATGAAGAATAAGTTTTGCTTTGTTTTTTCCAAATCGGCAGTTGAATCGACAGTGAAAATTAATTTTCTTACACGGTGGCATACACTTTAAAACTTAAAGGGACATAATACGATTCGTTTGACAAAAAGCGGCCCGAATAATTTTTTAGCCTAAATTTTATGTATATTTATATATGTTCTTTAAATAATTTTCTATAATCTCAAATTAAAAAGCTCTAAGTTTAAAATTTTCAGAGTTATGATAACTTTTATGTTTGTTTTTATTCATATCCCATTGACAAATAAAATTTTAAATTGGTTTACATCGGGGAAAAAAGAAGCTAGTTTAAAATACTAATACTTTTTTTCTATTGTGCCTAGTGCTTCGATATTTTTTCTAACTATTGCTATTAGTACATTCAACAAAAGTTGAGGGGGTAGCTTACGTTCGAATAAACACAGTAGCTTCGTAGTAGCTTTTGACTTCTCTGTAATTTGTAATTGTTAAGGTGACCAGTTTTTTTACAATGAAAAGGAGGACGAAAAATTTAAGAAAACATTACGACTAAATATATGAAAAATTTAAGAAAACATTACGACTAAATATATGAAAAATTTCAGTAATTCAAACAAAAATACACTAATTAAGCTCACATCCCTTCTAATTATTTACTTAAACGAGTATTTTTCTATTGAATGATTTTTTTGTGTGTGTCTCAATATATCATTGTCTCAAGCTTTCTAGACAAAAGCACTCGTTCTCACTTTCGACGAATCAACTGACTTTCCCCCTTCCTCACCCTTCCCTTGCTTTCTGGCATGGTTGCAGAGATTTCTGTTTTTACTTAAAGAAAGAGAGAAGAAAGAGTTCTTGAGTTTTGCCGCGTGAGAATAACGGACATTTCGCATCAACAGAAATAATTTATATTGAATTTTACGTTAAGTGCTGCAGTTAAAGTTTTTGCATTCAATTTTGATTTGTCACATGTCCAAATGAAAAAATTCTTTCAACTGCTGCATCAGTTCCAGGGCAGCTCAACGCAAATTCAACAAGAATAACTAAATTTTTATATGGAATGCATTTATTTTTGAAATGGTTAAATATTTCTACCCATTTTTTATCAACTTCTACATGATGATTTTCCCATTGTTTTAATTTATCAGAATTTAAATATATACATTCGGCCTTCTAACATCTTCAAACAGACAATTGTAATGTCAGGCATTTCTTTTAATGAAAACTCAACACAATTTTCTATATCTGCCTAATTTACCTGCTATGATGTGACGCGTAACGGTTCGGCCTGGCATCTCTGAATACAGAGATTCACAGATCAGTTTTATAATATTGAAAAAGATGACACTTTACGAGGCAGGACACTCTCTATCAAAGGACTGTCCTCTCTAAAGGAGGACGATTGTGTGTGTGTGGTCACCATGTATATAATTGTGGTAAAATTTTTAATACTTTAGAGGTAAGCCCACTTTTAAGCTGTTTTAAACGTATCGTAAGTTTATCATAATTATTTTATTTGTGGATATAAAACCATAAAAACGATGTTAATTCCAAAATGTTTCTTCTTTTAGTCTCCTTCCTTGTGATTGCCTGTTTTAGAGTATGTCGTCAGAGGTAAGCATACATTGTTACTTTTAGACTTATCGCATTGGCTTCCAAAAGTTAAACATGTATATAATGCAAATTTTTCAAAAGCGTACGTGAATTTACGCGACTTATTCTTCGTTGGATTTTTATAAAATCACTGCGGAAGTTGATGGGAGTATGCAATTATCGCATCCACAAAATGTAGGTGATATGTTCTTGATTATACAAACTATTCCAAAAAAAAAAACAGTTCGGAGATTAGTTTCCAATTGTTCTAGTGCAGCGATACTTAACCTGCGGCCCACCGGGCTTTTTTAAGTGGCCCGGTCGAGGCCCATTGCTCAGAGAAATTCATTTATTTATGAAAATTTGGTGGGAAATTCTTTGTTAAAAAATCAAATACGTATATATCAATTTTGCTTTTTGCTGTCGATGTGGTATGGGTGCGAATTTTGATATTTTTTTCTTTCTGATAAGTGATAACAGACAACAGTGGAGTAGTGGCCATTTTATGAGTGGAACTAATTTTTAACTTTCTTTCATATCTTGCAAGCGAAAAATATTCAGAGAAATTAGAATGTTTCAAGACGATTGGGAGTTTGACTATTTTGTAGTGAAAAACAAGTATGGATCAGTAATTGATTTGTCACAAAAGTGTAGTATTTAAAAATACCAATATATATATAAATAGGAATTGTTCAATGGCACTCTTCCTCGAAAATCTCTTTCAAGAGATGATAAATAGGCTTTTTTTTAATAATCTTTACAACAGCAAAAAAGTGTTTTGTCAGTGGTAATGTCACAGCGGTAACAAAGGCACCCTATGAAATTTGTTATATTATTGGTAATTATATGGAAACCATTTACTAATGCAGGAATTGTGAAAGAGTGATTTTTAAATGCTTCCAATTAAGAAAAAATTTAGTAACAAAAATAAAAATATATAAAAAATAATAATTAAAAAATAGGAGTTTTTAATATTTGGATCAATTTTCCCCATTTTAAAGCTTCTGTGTTATCTTGGTCTTAGAGCATTTCTCCCCCTCCATTAATCCTGCTGTTGAGGCCCGCTTGAAGTAGATAACATATGTATGCGGCCCGATGGAAGTAACTAACACATGTATGCGGCCTGGCAGAAAAAAAGGTTGAGTACCCCTGCCATACATGAATTCAGTTTTACTTGATAAGTCTATTTGTGCGCCCAATAATCGTGAAGCGATTGTGCGCACAAATGTTACTCTTTGTGTTCCATTAAATGTCTAATCTAGATGGCAAGGTTATATTGATGTCAACTAAATATCTGAAAATGGATACGAGATGCATAATTTTGTATTAATCAAAGCTTTGCCTTTATTTTAGTTATTTTAGCGTTGCATGCACAACTTTTGGAAGCCAGTGCCAATAAAGGATGAATAAAGTTTGTTATTCAATAAAGGCAAAATTTACTTAAATAAAATGCCTTATATGAATAAAGGTGTGTGTGTGTGTGAGTTTAAATTTATACAATATGTCAAAATTTTAAAAATGTTATGCCATTCATATGGCGTTGATTAAGAATTTAAGAATAAGAATAATTTAAGAAATAAGAATAAAAAATTTCACTTGAAATTCTTTGAAGTTTGCTTAAGACTTAACACTTCTTTTTCACAAATATTTACTTTATCCTTTGTTTTTTTTTAAACATAAAGTCAGTATTTAAAATACATGATACTGCTTAGATTTTGATTTTTTTTTTATGGAGTCTCAATAGATGAACGCAATCATCTATTGACATCAGATTTATAGGCAACGACAAATTAGTTACGTAGAGCCTTAGAAATAAATTCTACTATTAGTGGCATAACGGAGAATATTAGCCCCCCTGTAAAGTCAGTTTTGGAGTTCTAAGCCAGATTTTATAAAGGGCTTACTTGGCATCAGTCGTTAAAACTTTTAAGCAATATTTTGAAAGAAATCAAAATTAAATAGTGTGACCGGAGAATTCGTGCGAAGAACTAACTGACTTTGATAAATGAAAGAATTTTTTTTTCGAGGTCTGATCGGTCTCCCTGAAGAAGAAATTTCATGGAAAAGTGTAAATAAGATCATTTTTATACGATCAGTAAAAAAAATAATTGAATTTAGAGATTTTATTTTATTTTTGAAACAAAAAATTAGGACAAATTTGACTTCATACTCCTGATTTTTGATTGAATTTTTGGACCTTTTAAATCTGTTGTAAATTTCAAAACAAAAATGACAGGTTTATCAGTTGGCATTCTTTTTTTTTTTTTTTTTTTTTTTTTTTGCATATTTTGAAAAAGCTTTCTTGAATAAATAAGTTAAATGCATGAATGCAGAATGGAACATTGTTTCATTTTTGTAGATATGAAAAAGTTTTCTGTATATTATGAATTTCATAGAAAAATTAAAAATTTGTGCGTTTTTACCTTTTGTTTTTAGTATATTTTTATTGCCATAAATAATGCATTGATTTTTGTTAAGTAAATTTGTTCTTATTGGGTAATTATTTAAAAGTATTATAGTTGGCTATTTTTAAATTTGAGATGTTGTGCTCAAGAAATTTTACTAGAATGTAATATTGAAAATAAAGAATTATCTTAAATTAAAGTGTAGGTTAGTTTAACATTATATAAAAAATAAAAACTCAAATTGAATTTAATTTTGTAAAATGTATGTAGAATTTAAATTTACTTTTATAAATTTAAATTTAGATATAGATTGAGAATCTAAATTGTATTGATTACAGATAAAGTAGTTTTATGAAGTCTGCATATCCAATTAAGGTATACGACTACGTTCGCCGTACCGTGATTTTGAAAAAGCGTTTAAATGGATAATATTTATGATATTTAGTGTCACTTCGATTAGAAAATGTATATAAAATTGTTTTAAAAATAGTATTACAATAAAAAATTATTTAAGTGCCATATTTTGACAAAAAAAGAACATATAATGACCCATTTTCAAAATATTCTCCTTTTATGAAAAATGCTTCTATTATAATAATATTTTGCCTGCATATAGCTCAGACCTCCGTACAGAAGCTCAACTAGAATTTTTGAAAGATATAACTTAGAAGTGGGTTTATCCATGTTTTACGACAACAGAGGGGAGAAATGTCACGAAAAGAACGCTGATAATTATTTCAATTGGTTGTAACTTTGAAAATAATGTGAATTTTTCAAAAATCATACTTGAGCCTCTGTACAGAGGTCTGAGCTATATACAGGCACAATATTATTATAATAGAATCATTTTTCACAAAAGGAAAACATTTTGAAAAAAAGTTTATTCGAAGTTAATTTTTTGCCGAAATATTGTATTTAAATAAATTTTTTTTGTCAAAATGTTCTTAAAACAATTTTATACATGCGTTTTAATCTAAGTGACACTAAATATCATGAAAATTATCCATTTATGCGTTTTTTTAAAATCACGGTTCCGAACGTAGTCGAATACCTTAAATGTTATTTTTTACCTGTTTTGTGTAATACAGAGTTATTTAAAGTATCTGATACGTTAAAGCGTAAATTTTGTACTTCGTATTGATGTCACATCAGATTAACCCAACTATCTATGGCCGGTTTTCCGTACGAAGGATTTTTCTTTCCGAAGAAATGACCGCTCGTAGCCGTTCCAACGGCAGTTCAACCTTCGGCGGAGTGCCTTTGGTGCAGACAGAATTTCTGCTATGATCTTCAATACGTGACCCTCGCAATTCAATGGATCACTTACACACAGGGTTATTTTTCTACCGTTTACGGCAGGGTTCCGACACTGGCCCTTTTTAAGAGAAAGAATTATTTTATACATAAATCACATGCATGTTTTTATGCGTAATTTACATAATTTTAAGTGTAAAAGCAGAACATGTAATTTAATCGTAATATTAATAGTTGCACTCAAAAACTCTTAAAGATAAGAATTGAACTAAGAACACGAAAAGAAAATTAAGTGCCAAGTATTTTATTGGATTTATGTGTTTTATTTACTGAAATCTTGCGCTTCCCATATGAAAAGATCACACCTCTCTACATAAATCTAAATTACATATATAGTAAAACGGGTACTCTCTCTCTTAGTAATAATTAACTTAACTCAGTGGCGCAACAGACCATGAGGGTAAAGGCCTACTGCGCCCATATCAGTATACGTGACCTTGGGCCCTGAGGTGCATGAGCAGATGTTCCGATCTGGTGGTCAATCTGAAGCGAGATCCCCAGTGTTTAAGTCACCAAGCAAGCTTGGTACTCATTTATCGACCCACAGAAGGGATGAAAGGCTAAGTCGACCTTGACCAGCGCGGGATTTGAACCTCGGACCCGGGGCGTGGAAGCGCGATACACTACCCCTCAGCCACTGGGCTACTATTTATTAATTAACCTAATTTTTTTAAAAAAATCACCTTCTCCATAGGCTCAGCAGCCTTTTGCAGACCAAGGTTGACTCGCTGATCCTCCTTCAGTTGACCCTATCAGTCAGGATGGCCTTCCATGGGTTGATTCCCATTGGTTTGAGGCAGTAGCACACACAAAAATTTTTCAAGGGGAGAGGGGGATCCAGGGTCGAAAGTCCACCATTTTGGTATCATGCTCCAATACGCCGTCCGACATATTCTTTTGATTTTGTCGATTTTCGGGAACAAAAACAATACAAAATTAATTATTGAATAAATAATTAGCATTAATTAATAAAATTAATTATTAATAACAAATACATAATTAAATTTTACGTAATATATACATAGGGTTAAGATTATATAAGACATTAATTTTGCCTGTGTTGCTGTATGCTAGCGAAACCTGGACGCTGAATTTGGAGACTATACGAGCACTGGAAACTTTCGAAAGAAAAGCACTGAGAACTATATTTGGGCCTGTTAAAGATCATGGCTGTTGGCGCACTAGATATAATTTCGAGCGATATAGGCTTTACAAAGAACCTCAAGTTATACTCAAGTCATCCGAAGTAACAGATTGAGATGGCTCGGCCACATCTGGAGAATCCCTGAAAACAACCAGACCAGAGCTTACACATTTAAGAATCCTATGAGATCTCGAACAAGAGGAAGACCACCAACAAGGTGGATAGATGATGTTGAAAATGATTTAAAAACTCTAAATATTAAAAACTGGCAGAGAGTTGCTGCGTATCGTTGGAATTGGAGGAAGCGAGCTGTGGAGGCAGCCAAAACCTGTAACAGGTTGTTACGCTTATAAAAAAGAAGATATACATAGGATTATAACTAATCGAAAAAAAATCAAGGGCTATGGGGGGTGTCCGGACCCCTAGGGCACCCCCTTGTGTGCGCCACTGGTTTGAGGTCCTTTTCAACGTTGTCTAACCATCATATAGGGGGTCGTCTTCTGCGTCTGATCCCTTCCGATATATTCCTAGAATACAAAAGAACCTTTTTTAACTTCCATAGATACCCCAGGGCCGCCTGGACCCCGTTAGGAGTCAATGATTTGGAGTTATTTGCTCGGTGATTGAGCTTTCATGTATGTAACGTATTTTCGTATCGTATATTAATGTATTCGAATCAACAGTTTAGTGAACATAGTGGGGTTACACACAGTTAAAGAAATTCTTATTTCATTAAGGTATCCGACTACTTGCGACAACTTTTTTTTTAAAAAAAAATGCAGGTATGGAGATTTTTTTGTGGTTTTTAGATTTTTTTTAGTACATTTTAAGAAAAAAAAGACTAAAATTAGGAAGAGAAAAATAAATTATTACTACTAAAATGGGTAAAAATTGACAAAAAATTACTCTGTACAAATAGTAAATGAACAAATTCTCAATTTTTCAATTTTGATGTATTACTTTGCTACTCCTTTTTGAAATGACCTTCAGGATACTTCAAGAGATACTTCAATTTTTACAAAAACTAGAGCACTTTATCTTAGCTATTGTATGAAATTGCTTAAAAAACAGTGATTATATTTACACAAAGAACTGTACATTTTGTAATAAAACAGTGATTGATAAATCTGAAGGTTAACACACTTCTATTGTTATACAGAGCATACACACAAAATTTCAGCAAATTATTTAAAAAACTTTTTGAGCAATCACTGTTTCCGTTTGAACTTTTCGAAAAAAGAAAAAAAAAACACATTTCGAGTAAAACGCACTTTAAAGTTTGACATCTTATGTAAAGTTATGGCATCTGCTTTTACTGAAACACTTGTAGTTTTTGTTCTAGTGAATGTAAAATAAAAAACTAATAAGATGGCCTATAAAATAAAATCATAAAAAAATTTGTTAATTTTTTTAAAAAATCATGATTTTAGGGTAGTCGGATACCTTAGGATAACATTTCATATAACTTAATTCAAGAAAGGCCGGTTTTGTAGGATAAAACCTTAGACATTTTCAAAGATACAAACACTTGGTATGAAGCTTGACTAGAATTTCGTGGCGATTTCGACCAGTCGGAAAAAAAAAAGTATTTTGGCAGTTCCATATATATTTTCACACATACATGAACCAGATAGTGTAGGGGAAGAAAATAATAAATCATTTAATTATAAAATGCAACAAAATTTAATGATATTAATTTCCTAACTATAGTGAAACGATTAATTTTTCTTTTTTAAGGCATCTGATGTACAATCCAATTCAAAATTTATTTCTGGGCACACAAAGGTATTATTATTATAAAAACTAAAAATTTCCCCAAGTTTTGAAAGTCGAATTTCTAAATTTTGCTCATTTCGAATTAGAAGGTAAAAGTTATTTTATCAAGTTTGTATCCTATTAGTATTACAGCAATATTTTACAATTTCATGGAAATTATGACAAGAAAAAGTTTTCTCTTGTGCCTTTAAAATCTTATCTCTTGGATCAATTAAATAAAAATCACATGAGGGTTCAGAAAATGACTAAGCTTTTCCTTAAAATTTAAATAATGACCCCTAAATAAAAATGATAGAAAATGGCATGAAAATTTCCAAAAATATTTGCAGTTTTTAGTAATTGAGACAACACTTAAATTAATAATAAAGTCAAAAGAGTGAGGATCAGTGGCGCACACAAGGGTGAGGGTGGGCAGACCCCCTTCCCCAAAGCCCTTGATTTTTTTTCCGATTGATTATAATTCTAAGTATATAGTACGTAAAATTTAATTAAGTATTTGTTATTAATGATTAATTTTATTAATTAATGCTAATTATTTATTCAATAATTAGTTTTTTACTATGTTTTGTTCCCGAAAATCGACAAAATCAAAAGGAGCATGATACAAGAATGGTGAACTTTCGACCCCGCCCCCCTCCTTGAAAAATTCCTGTGTGCGCTACCGGTGAGGATTATCAGATGTTGGAGCCTACTAATAATATTAATATGATAGGAACTATCAATAAATAAACAACAGTTTTATTAAAAGATATATTTTCTTTAAATTAATTTCATAAGACAAAACATAAAAAATAAAGATTAAATTGAACGGATGATTTTGTCAAAAGGTGCCTAGGCTGCGCCAGCAGCCTTCTATCCTTTATCTAGAACTGTAAAGATTAAATAAAACCGTTTAAATGAAAGTTCTTTTCCTGTTGTAAGTTTCAAAGAAGTTGCCAAATAAGCGATAAAAGAAATATATGGCAAACCACCTAATGGAGTACTAAAAAAAGACACATAGGGGATAGAAATGTGTCGTTGATTGGTCTGGTGGAGATACTGAAATGCCTTTCAGGGGCGGGATCTCTTGGCGCTCTTTCCCTTTCCTCTTTTTCTTATTATAATCTTTAAAGAAAAGGGTGAAATAAAAAAAATTAATAATTACTTAAAAAATAATAACTTAAGAAAATTGGGAGCTTATTGTTTGAGTGTGTTTTCCTTTTGTAACAATGATTGTAAGTATAAGAACAGTGGTGTTGCCAGCTGCATGCATTTATCGCTCTTTTGGGGATTATGTTCTGAAAAACACGAAAGCGTCTGAGGCGTATCTCCAAGGTAAAAATTAAAAACTTGTTGGTTTTTAAAAGGGAGGGGGTGGGGTTGAGCCCCAAACCAAACCTTTTTGTACGCAACTGAGCGTTGCAAACTTTAATGTTACTAGGTGCGATAATTTCCCGCATAAGTAAATTAAAAATTGTACACATTATCTGTGGCGTAACGGAAAATATTAGGGTCCCCCCTGCAAACTGAAGTTTTGGACCCCAAAGCCAAGTACGTACTTAGCGTCAGTCAAGCTTTGGGGTCCCTAGAGTCCCTCCCCCCCGCAATACGGAGGTTGCAGGAGTGGTGTACGTTACGTTACTCTGCACATTATAAATCTTTATTGATATAAAATAGGAATATTTTTCAGACATCATCAAAAAATATCTTAACACTCGACAGAAATAAAATAAGCTTAAAAAAAAACAGTTCGTTCGGATATAATTTAATGTTTTAAATGTTATTAATTGCTTGCACTAAATTTTTTTCTATGAATGATATATGTGTATTGTTTTTAAATTATTGTGGAAATGTGTCGTTTACAATAATAACAGTAAAATTTTCTTCAAATTTACAAACAATTTTTGATGCCATTACGATATCTTATTGCATTCAAAAGGATGCATAAATATTTTGTACGGAATTTTTTATCCTTGAGTTAAGAATTTATAAGTAACGTAGAATTGAGTTCTTTACAATTTTCTAATCCAAGTCTGAACAGTTTATTTTGGAAAAGATATTAGGTTTCATATAATTTGAATTAAAATTTGGAAGTAACCACCATTAGTTCATGGATTTGAATATTGAAGGGGAGGAACCCTGCTGGTAATTTTTGTTTGCAGAGTTTGGATAGCTGCTTCCTCCAAAAATAAATAAATAAATAATAATAATACACCATAAAATCCGGCGTAAACGCACACCTATACTTTTAAGCTGAATTTTTAAATTTTTAAATATATTCGCGCCGTATTAAAATGTACTCCTTTTTTTACAAAACCTGAAATATACGTACGCATGCTCTTAATTTGGCAGTCATTTATAAGGTATTATTCAAAGCTTTAGAAAACAATAGTATATTTCTAGAACTACTCCCCTTTAAATACAAAAGGAATGTCATTTTATTTATAAAAAAGTATTTCTATATATGTAGAAGTCTAATTTTTTTTTTTCTATGCTCATCTCTTTTATTTATTTTTAAATCTCTCACTTTTATACCCGGGGTGTAACGTGCACCCTTAAATTTCGATCTCATTTTTTATGACTTAAGTGCGCGTTATACGTCGGATTTTACGGTATGTGTTTTTCCGTCTTATACAGGTTTTACTCTTCGTTTTTAAATCACAGTTAAAAGCACGATAAGCGTTTTTACATTTTTATTTTTTAATGTTTCTTTTCTACTTCTTATATATGGTTCACTCATACAATCTTATCTCAGAGGCAAATATTCTGTTCAGTTCAGTTCATTTTTTTAAAAAGACACCTAATGTCATTTACAGGTTTTTTACAATTGGATTTCTTGATTGTGTCTATGTTTTAAAAAAAGTACTAAAATTCACCTTATTTATTACTTGTTTGGTTCTTATTGCATAGACTGAGCATTGTGTTAATGTTTCAAATTAAATATAGCTTAGTAAAACAATTTAATTTATTCTTGAATTATGCTTATAACCTCCAAAAATCAATGGTTAGAAGAGGGGTCGGCAACCTATGGCATGTGGAACAATTAGAGATGTCTTCAGGTGTGGGCCAACCGGGCCCAGGGCCTCGTCCTAGACGGAGCCTTGTCTCGACTCAGTCTTTATAAGATCATGATTCGGATAATTTTAATGGACAAATATCATTCCCGTACGTATCTCCAAAAACAGAATTTCAAACTCATGTCAACTGGCAAAAAAGGCAAGACTATATTATAATGCGATGACCATTGTCTATATCTAGGCCTAGGCTTAATACCATAAGCAATCATTCAACTCATTTAGTTGAAATCTGACCATCGGTCGAGCTGGTTTGTGCCTATAAGTTCGTGAATCGCGCACATTTATGTGTTTCAAATTATCGTTTGTTCGAGTATCTGACAATGCATGCTATATACTGTCTTTTTTTAAAACTTACGGGTAGGATCTACTTTTGCATGGGGGCCCAGGGCCTCAGAAAATCTTGATTTCTCTGGGCCCAGGGCTTCATAAGTCTTCAGAGGTCCCTGCACTTGTCTCTACCCACTATCAAGAATGAAATTTACTCAAACATTTGCGTAGATTCCCCAAGTGGCTCTAACGGACCCCTGGGTGTCCTTGCGACAGCTGAGGAGGTCCGCAGAATACTAAAATTAATTTAGGGGTGCGTGGACAATTTGAGGGAGTCCGTAGAAAATTTCATATAAAGTAAAATATTTGTAACTCATTTCCACAATTATGAACGGTACCGCTACCGGTCGCGATTAAGACTGCCGTGCTTCCACAATTATAATTTTTTTAATTCTATACAAATAAAGTTTTACACAAAGTAACATTTTCCATCCGTTCTAAAAGAAAGATCTTTTTATTTTTGTGGTTCAATACAAGAGCGAACGAACAGTACCAACATATATAATAATACTGTTGGGAATTAAACCTTTCAAAGTTCAAGAAAAACTTCCTTTACCAATAATAATTTATAAACTGGAATTTCATACTTACACTTACTTATATTTGACTTGAATAGCTCTTGCATATAAAGAGCGTTTCAAAACTTTACTTATGAACTCTGTTGTTGCTGCTGTTGTTTCGAGGCCCAAGAAATTAATCGCGTTAAAGGGCTAGATATATGTCTGCCATTAACTGTAGCTTTGAGCAACATACAGATGACAGTACAATTTGGTTCGGTTCCATTCCAGGTGGGAGCCAGAGGCCCCTTCCACCAAACTCATAATAGGACTTGCGGCTCGACGGCTATTTAGAGTACCCCCCTGCCGCACAGATACTATACATTTATAAACATCCATGCCTTCTACGGGATTCGAACCCAGACACTACGGAGCAGCAGTCAGTGTCACTATACCACGGATGCTCATTAACTCTTAAGCATGTCGTAAGACATAAAATGTGTTTTTGTCACTTCTGTTGGGTATCCGATTCAAGTATCCGACTACGTTCGGAAGCGTGATTTTGCAAAAGCGTATAAATAGATAATATTTATGATATTTAGTGTCACTTAGATTAGAAAACGTATATAAAATTATTTTAAGAATATTATTACAATAAAAAATTATTTAAGTACAATATTTTGACAAAAAATTAACATAGAATGACCCATTTTTAAAACATTCTTCTTTTACGAAAAAAGCTTCTATTATAATAATTTTGCCTGTATATAGCTCAGACCTCTGTACAGAGGCTGAACTAGAATTTTTGAAATGTATAACATAGAAGTGGATTTATCCATATTTTACTGCAACAGAGAACAGAAATTTTAAGAAGAAAACGCCGATAATTATTTCAATTGGTGGTAACTCTGAAAATAATGCGAATTTTTCAAAAAATTCTAGTTCAGACTCTTTGGAGAAGTCTTTACTTTATATAAGCAAAATATTATTATTATAGAAGCATTTTTTATAAACTGAGAACATTTTGAAAAAAGGTTATTCTAAGTTAATTTTTTGCCAAAATATTGTATTTAAATAATTTTTTTTGTCAAAATATCATTAAAACAATTTTATGTATATTTTCTAATCTAAGCGACACTAAATATCATGAAAAGTATCCATTTATGTGCTTTTTTTAAAATCATGGTTCCGAACGTAGTCGGATTCCTTAAGTGTATTTCGTCCATTCATGAGTTTTCCTGAACTCATCTATGCAAGTTAATTAACATTGCTGTACGGAAATAATTTTTTATGAGTATCCTCCCATGGTGGCACTTTTAACAACAAGTTAGACTTTTACATCTTTAGAAACAATTTTAACATTTCCACTGATTTTAAATATAAATTTTGATAATTGAACAGAATTTAATACAGAAAAGCATCTGCCTAAAGTCAGAAAAATATTTAAATGTGTATGCAACTACAGGTAAATTTTTTCAACACATAATTATGAAGGAAAAAGGGAAACAATAGTTTTTAGAAGGCAAAATTATTTTTAAAAAAATAATTCATAAACGTAGAGACCTCTGAATATCTGCAATAGCAATGCAAAAAGGCGTTTGCAGTTCGCAAACCGTGGTTTGCTGACCCCTGTTCTGAAGTAACTCAACTCTCCGTATAATCTCCTATTTCATTAAATATATATATATATATATATATATATATATATATATATATATATATATATATATATATTTCAGTTTCATACTGTTCAATGAAATATTACCTTATTTTGGAAAATAGGAAACTTTTGCTTATATATATATATATATATATATATATATATTACGATTTTTAAAAAAATTAGTGATTAATATTGTTTATATTTCATCATCTCTTAATATACTAAAAAAATATTCAATTTTTGCATAAAATCAAACCGATTAGTTACCACTTAAACTTATAAAACTTACTAACAAAGAATTAATAAAAATTTTAGCTTTTTAAAACAGTTATATATTGTATAAATAATAAACATGAACAAAAAAAATCATTCAAAACTTTCAAATTAAAAAAAAATTGTAAAACCTAATGGAATTACAAGCTTAGAAAATTAGAAAAAAATGCATTAATAAGAAAAAAATGAGTTTTTATGCATTCGAATGTTTAAATACGCGAAGAACATATTTTTACAAGCATAAAAACATTTGATGTAAGAAAAAACAAAATTGTTTTGCTTTTAAAGTAATTCAGTTTTTAAGATTGTGCTAGGAGCAGGAACGTTTGAAGGCATGGCCAATCGTTCAATGTTATTCCTAAAACATAGTCTCCAAAAAATAACACTATATGCTAACTGGCAACAGTGGCAAGAATGGATTATTATGTCTGGATTATTTGCATAAAGTAATTGAGAGCAACAAACAAATGCTTTTAATGGGAGGGATGAATCTGGTGATTTAATAACAAGTTTTCAACATTTAGCATCAATCTTGTCAGATTTAACCCTAAATCTCATCGATTAGTAGTGTTGTCTTTTTTTTTTGGTGTTTGGCAACCGCTCTAAAACTCTTCACTAGGAAAAGCAAGTAAAAGCTTTATCAAGATATTCCATAATTAGGGATGAATAATATGAATATTTCTTTTTTTTAAAGCCAAAAATGCGTAGATCAAAATTGCTTTCTAAACTAACTTCAAGATCTTCGTTAGTGCCTATTCCTTTCAGTTCCTCGCATAGTCTCACATTCCTTTCTCTTACTTACTTACTCCAGAGAATCGAGCTCACCCAAAGGGTTTAGAGCTGCATCCGACCCTCCGAGAAGTATTTTATTTTCAAATTAAACGAAAAACGTACAAAAAGGTCCCTTCCCCAAAATTCTTGAGAATTGGGGGAAGAATACAGAAAAAACGCTTAACAATTACAATGCAAATACAAAAAAAAAACACTTAACAAACACAGACAAGAACACACACAGGTGCTATCTTCTAAGGAGAAGAAAAGATCCTGAAACAGACATAGGGCACGAGGTGTGAAAAAGAGAAAAAATAAACAGGAAACAAAAAAAAAATATTTTTGAACCATAATTTCAGTTGGCGCCAACACTTCCTGTTGTCGTTAGATTTTTTTTAAAAAAAGCACTGGAAAGATGATTTTTTTTTTGATTTCCACCTCCAATTATTATTTTATTATGACGCTGGATGTCACTGGGAAATGGAACGCGAAGCGTTCCTCCATCCCATATCGAGATTGTTGCTGAGTCCTTGTGTGGGTGGGCCTGCCTGAGAGAGAGTGTCCTTATTGGTGGTTCGAACGTGGCAAGTAGGCGTGGTTTTGAGATCGAGGATTTTCTTCAATACGGTTTCGGCGGGAATGTCCAAATTTTGTCTATAAGGCTTTGCTACGGTGACTACGGTGACATTATCTGGGCATATGGCTCGCGAAGCGAGCCTCCATCCCATATCCGAAAAATATATGAGGAACGACTGTGGGCTGTATCCTGCTAGCATGTAGGAAGCAGCTGATTGGTCGAGCCAATCGTTGGAGTAATTTCCTGGGTCGTGCGGATTTCTGTTTCGGAAGCCACAGACTGAGCACGTACTTTTCTGACTCCCACAGCCCTTTTCAGGGCTCTTGCGACAGAGCTAACCTCTACTCTTTCTTCCCTTCTGATAAACCGATTACGACTTGGAAATGGCCAACCTACCAACCGACATGGAACTGGAACTAGCAGAATCGCAACGGAACGCTACGAGGACACCTTCGCCTCAGCTTACACCATGTGAGCAGTTGAAATACAGTAAAGCCCAACTTGCCAAAATGGAAACCTTCCGCAGATGCAAGCAGGCCTGCGTCGACGCACTGAGGATGATGCCAGACCACCACCCTGATGAACCCTTCTACGTCAGAACAGTCACTGAGCTACAAGACATCGAAGAAGCCATGACATTGGCGGTAAGTGACATTGACTCCTTAGAACCATGCATTATCCCTGGCTGTCCCCATCATGAAAATGAAAAAAACTCAACAAAATTCCCCAGTAAAATCCACTTCTACTACTAATAACTCTGAAAAAGGAAAGAAATTTCCAACTTTGAATATCCCCCCCCAAAGAAAAACGGCAAAAAGATAGTTCTTGAAAATACTGTTAATGATGAATTAAATTTGTCTCAAAATAAATTTGAACTGCCACAAGGCGCTCACTTTAACAACCTCGAAGACTCAGGTCCAGTCGAAAACGAAAACAACCCCAATGGCTCGAAAAATTCGGCCAGTCAAAATGCTCCACAAACTCAACTCCCACCACCCATCATGCTATTCGTCGAAAAAAACTACAAAGCCCAAATGGCAGCAATAACAAAAGCTTTCCCCAAAATAAGATCCCGCCTTACGGGTGAATTTCTTAAATTATACACAGACAGCGCAGAAGAAAGACGTATGGCTGTACAACACCTTACAATGCTTGACTTTCAATTCTACACTATTAAATCAAAAGCCGAACGCCCCATTAAAGTAGTGATCAAAGGCCTCCCCAGAAACACCAACCCTGAAGAAATTAAACAAGATTTGGAAATACTAGGATACACCCCAGACAGAGTTAATCAATTAATTGGAAGAAAAAATAAACGCCCCCTCCCCATCCTTTTAATCACCCTCCCCGTAATCTTGACAATCTCAAAATATTTGATCTTAAAACCATAAATTACCTCAGCATCAGAGTTGAAGGTTATGATGGTAGGGGTGTAACTCAACACCTGTAACAATTTTCATCATAGCTCTGAAAACTGCCACCTTAAACCAAGATGCCTAAAATGCGGTGAAAATCACCTCACCCGAGATTGCCCCATTAAACAAAAACTTGAAACGCCTTACTGCATAAATTGCAACATCTACGGTCATATGGCAAACTATAGAGGTTGCCCCTCATTCCCCAAACCCCCAAAAGGAGCCGCGAAAAACAACAGAAATTCTTACACCAACATTTACAATAGCTTAGTTAGACCAAATATCTCCTACGCACAAGCGACAACCGAGCTATTAATTCAAAAACCCCCTCAGATGGCGACACGCGGACCTGGGTCTTCGGCACAAACTGAGACCAACAAACCAATTCCCCCCAATAACAGATATAATAATAATCCCTTCCCCAATTTTAATCGTAGAAATAACAATTTTAACTTTAATAACATGAATAATAACAATAATATTAATATCCAAACAACGCTGCAAATGACAATGCAGCTTTCCCAAATTCTTTGTAACGGCAATGATTTCAATACAAACCAACAATTGAATCCCAATCCAATGTACGCCCAAATAGAGGCATCGTGTAACAATATTAATAATGTATAGTTCCTCCCCGACAGTTTGTGTTCATGGAACGCAAACTAAGAAAAATTGCTGAACTACGTATTTTTATAGAGAAGATATTTTTCTCATACAAGAAACTCACCTGAGACCTTCTCACAACTTTAATATAGCGAACTACACCTGTCACAGAAACGACAGAATCTCCGATGGTGGAACTCAGTTAAAAACTCTCTCAAACACTACTGTCTCCCCACCCCTCCCCTTCGAGCTCTTGAAACAACTAATATAATACTAACTCCCCCCCAAGCATGATCCCATTTCAATTCCTCCCTCTTCCGATGAAAATTTATTTACTATAGACATTGAGCACTTTATTCAAACAGCTAGTAATTGTATTCTCTTCGGAGATTTCAACGCAACTCATAACGCTTGGAATTGTAAAAATAATACTACCAGAGGAAGACACCTCTTTAATTTCGCTAATATGCTCAACTTAAATATCGCTTTTCCCTCAACTCCTACTAGATTTGGTCACAATTCCGCTAACACCATTGACATCGCACTAATTAAAAACTTCTACTACCCCTTTACAATTAACTCCATCGACGATCTTTCCTCAGACCATAATCCGGTTTTCTTAAATTTTAACTTCAAACTCGCAGAAGCACCCCCAAATCCCACAGCGGTCTCCACAGATTGGAAAACTTTCAAAATAAATCTAAATAAAAATCTTTCTCTCTTTGATTTCCATCCTAATAATATTAACAACACTAACGACCTAGAACAAAAAAATCACAGAGTTCACCGAGGCGGTCATTGATACTCATAGCCACGCCTCCCGACCAATAGAAACAGACCGAAGGAACTTCACTCCACATAACATTAACCAGCTGATTAAAATCAAAAATTACTTCAGAAAACGTTATCCTAGGATGATTCGTTTTTGGAGCGCCAACGCTAAGAAGCGTTTTTTCTCCGTCTGTGTGCCTTGAAATAAACAAAAACAAGCGTGGCTCTGAGAGAGACACGGGAGAAACGGTTCCCTATTGCTAGGTGACCCAAGAAAAATTTCACCCTCCGAGAGGGAGGAGAGTAAGGGCCTGGAGCAGGAGTGACGTCACTGGAGGGAAGGAAGAATGAATTCCGTTTCGTTTTGAGGAAACGTTTCATGAATGATGGGCTTCGTTTCGTTTGAAAACAGGGTGGGGGAAAATCGGGTATCAACTGATTGTCTATTTTAGAATCTTCTTCTTAGGTGAGTTGTTTGATAGGCATGTTGTGAGTTCTCTGAGCGTCCATGGCAGCTTGGATATTGATGAGGCTGTTGGAGTGGGCGTTAACTTGTTCGTAGAATGCAGTGGCTAATTTTTTTTTATTCTGGATGTGAGGGCTGGGATTTTTAGGTCTTTGTGGATATGGATCCGTTTGATGTAGGTGGGGGCGTTTAAGATGAGGCGCAGTGCTCTGTTCTGTAGAATTTGGATGCGGTCGAGGTTTCTATTTGATGTTATTCCCCAAATCTGTGAAGCATAAGTTAGGATCGGGAGAAGATATTGCATATAAATTTTCCTTTTATTGTTGGTAGATAATTTCGAATTTTTCGAAAGGAGATTGTGGAGAGCTTGGAGGCGGTTTTTAAATTTACAAGTGATTTTTTCCAGGTGGCTTTTAAAGGTTAATTTTTTATCTAGGGTAACGCCTAGATAATCGACTTCGTCATGCCAGTCTATATTGTTTCTGAAGAGCTTGAGGGGTTGGAGGGTGTTCTTGTATGCGCCTTTTTTGAAAACGATTGCTTTTGATTTTGAAGTGTTAATTGAGATGCGCCAGAGAGTTAACCATTTTTTGAGTTTCTTCAAGTATTTCTGGAGTGATGCTCTTACTTTCTGCGGGGTGTCTTGTTGGCTTAGGATGGCGGCATCGTCCGCAAAGAGACAGATGTCGACCAGTGGAGAGGTGGGGAAGTCATAGGTGTAGATATTGTAGAGGATCGGGCTGAGTAAGGATCCCTGGGGGCTTCCGGCTTGAATATGGCCTATTTTGGATATTGTTGCTTGAATTTTCACTTGGAAGGTTCTATTATGGAGGTAGTCGGATATTGTATGTATCAGGTAGGGAGGGTAGTTCAGATTTATCATTTTGAAAATGAGTCCGTTGTGCCATAGACGATCGAAGGCTTTTTCCACATCGAGAAAAATTCCACCAGTGGTTGCGTGGTTGTTGAATCCAGATATAATTATGTTAGTTGCTCTGAGGAGTTGATGGCATGTGGAGGTTTCTTTCCGGAATCCGTGTTGGATGTCTGGGATGATGCTATTGTCCAGGGTGTATTTTTCAATTCTTTTAGGAGAATTTTTCGTAAATTTTTCCTATGGATGAGATGAGGCTGATGGGTCGAAAATTGAGAGGAAACTTTTGGTCTTTGCCGGGTTTAGGGATCATTGTTAGTATTGTGTGTTTCAGGGTTTGGGGAAGTGGTTATACATCAGGCATCTATTGATTATTTTTGTGAGGTGAGTGATGGCATTGATAGGTAGAGATTTCAGCGCTATATTTCTTATTTGATCTTGTCCAGGGGCTTTTTTATTTTTTTAGTTTCTTGATTATTTCACATATTTCTTGGGGGATGTGAGAGGCGGATAGATCGGGATGTTATTTCGAAGGAATCTTCTGACTGTTCTGTCCACTTTGTCGATGTGGTCGTCATCGTAGGATGTTCTATTTTCTTGAAAAGAGTCTTCTAGTGTATCCACGAACAGGTCGGCTTTTTCTCTTGTCCCGTAGACTAGGCCTTGGAATCCGAGCAGGGGGGGGATAGATAACAGGTTTCTTCTTCGCTCTGGCAATGAGTTTGTGTAGCGAGTCGTTCGTGTGGCTGCATTCGACGAGGGCGTCATCCCACTCGCTGTTTGATGTTGAGCAGGTCTTTTTTAATGTCTCTTTGGAGGCGGTTTAGTTCGGTTTTCAGGGGTGGGTAGCGGTTTTGTTGCCAGAGTTTGCGAAGCCTGTTTTTTCCCTGATTTTCATCCTGGTTGCGTACGGGACGAGGGTGAAGTCCTGCTTCATGGATTTAAATTTACTTGATTGATTGAGGGCGGTGTGGATGTTGTAGTTTAGTTTGCTGATTGCTTCATCTATTTCTTCGGTATTATTAATTGGGGGGTTGCCGGCTATTGTGGTGGAGAGGATATCTTGAAATTTATTCCAGTTTGTGATGGTTTTACAGTTTTGGAGGTGGCTAGTTTTGAAGTTAAATTTGACGACAAAGTGGACAGGGTTATGGTCACTTGATAGGTCATATCTGGATTCAACTGCGATGTTGTTGATTCCGCAGGAGACGCCTAGATCGATGACTGAAGGTTGGTGGTTTTGCTGTTGGGGTATTCTCGTGAAATCAGTGGGCGCTGAGATGACAAGTCCGCACGTGTTGGCGTAATGGAAGAGTCTTGTTCCTGCAGTGTTCCCACGGCGGTTTGGATTCCAGGTTGAGTGCCTCGCATTGTAGTCGCCGACTACAATGCATTGTGCTCGGTTCCTGAATATCTTAATGAGGTCCGGGATGAAACTATTGATAGGTGAACTGGGAGATCTGTATAGGGAGCATACTGTGGTGTTGTTGGTGGGTCCTTCGATTTCTATGGCTGTGATGTTGACGGCTGTGGTGTAGATATTTATGACGTGGTGGGCAATAGAATTTTTGACGAGGATGGCAGTCCCGCCACCACGGTGGGTGAGTCTGTCATTCCTGTGAGTTGAATAATTTGGGATATTGAGGTCGATGCAGGGGCGGAGATTAGTTTCTTGGAGGGCAATTATGTCCGGGCTATTGTCGTTGATATAATTCTCTAGTTCTTGAATTCTATGTTGAATTCCGTCGGCGTTCCAGCTGACGATGTGGAGTTTGTCTCTATGGAGGGGATTAAAAATTAATTCCGAGGAGTTCGCAGAGTTCTATGGCCTTTTCGCCCTCTGTTTGATCAGTGTTTGCAATCCTGACAATTTCTCTTAACGTGGTGAGGAGCTTGACTACTTTAGGACTTTGAAGTTCTTTTAGAGTACTCGTGAGTGAGGGTTCTTGTGAGGTCGTGGGTGAAGAAGGTTGCGGCGCAGCTTCTGGTTCAGGATGTGGTTTGGGTGTAGGTCTGGTGATCGCTGGTTGAGGTGCAGTTGGTTGAGGCTTGGGTTTGGTGCTTGCTGGTGGAACCGGTGCGGAGATGGAGGTTTGGGGTTGTTGCTTTCTAGCTTCCATTTCCTCTTTCCGTTTTCTGGTCCTTTCGTCCCAGAAGTTTACTTTAGGTGGTGGTGGGGGCTTGTTTAAGGGGTTTTTCGGGCAGCCCGAGAAGTTTGCGGGATGGTTGCCCTGGCAGTGGCAGCATGTGGCTTCTGTATCTTTGGGCTTCTTGCAGTCGCTGGTGAGATGCGGTTTGCCACACTTCACACATTTGGGGTTTCTGGTGCAGAACTTGAGCTGTGGAAAAACCCCTGGCATCGGAAGCACTGGGCTGGGCCTTTTTTCTTGTCAAGTGGCTCGATTTTAATTTTCATGTAACATATTTCAGTTACATTGTAGACGTCCTTGTTGGGCTCGTTTTTTGGGAGGGAGAGGAGGAAGAGCGGCATGGGTAATCCAGTTTTTCGGTTTATCATGACGTGGCAGTCGTTGATTGTGAGACCAAGTTCGGTGAGCCCTTCAATGATCTGCTGTGGTGGCATGTCAGAGGGCATTCCTCGGATGACAACTTTTAATTCTTTCTCCTCGTTCAGTTGGTATGTGTAGGATTCTAATTTTTCTCGGTCAATAAAACTTCTAATTGTGTGATATGCTTGGGGTGTCTTGGGGTAGATGCGGAGGCCTTTTCCGATAATTCTTCCCATGAGATTTTCCTTGGTCATGTTTTGGAGCTGTTTCAGGAATGCGGCAGTGTTGTTGACGTTGTCAATCGTGATCGGGGGAGGTGGGCGGAATCTGGGAGGCATGGCTTGGGGGACGTCCTCGTCTCTTTCTTCTTGTTCGTCTTCTATGATGGGTGGGTCTTCAATCTGGAGGTTACTAAATCGGTTGGTCGTTTCTACTTCTGTTATTTTTAATTTTTTGCTGGCTGATTCCGGTGGTGGTGATGGGCTTTTTCTATTGTTCTTCCTTCCTTTAATGGGCTTGAAAGGGGTACTCTGGGTGCTGGATTGGCCGGTTTTTTGGTAGAATCTTTTGATAAGATCTCCAAGGTGGTCCGTTTCGAGTTGTCGCAGGCTTTCGAGCAGTGCGGTTCCTTCGTTACAGATTTCCACTAATCTGCTGTGGTATGTGCTTTTGTCTTCTTCTGAATCAAAGGAGTAATTGTTGATGTTGTCAATTAGCTGGAACATCTCAGCGAGGAAGTTGCCGCAGTTACTTGCGTTTTCAATGTGCTGCAGGTCTTCTTCTAAGACGCTGATAGCAGGTGGAGTGACAGGGGGTGAAGGAGTTCTTCGCCGTTGATCGGTGCGGGTGTCCATATTTTCTTCTTCCGAGTCGGAGGAAGAGAAATCCATTTCAGGGTCTTGAGGGGAAAGCGGGTGCGGGGGAGTCCCCGTTGCTTACGTCGTGAGCAATTGAAAAACCGATGGGGAAAAAAAGTGCTCTTAGCAGTAGAGCGGAGTTGAAAATCTTCGAATAAAAAAGTTTTTTCGAACGTAGTAAAAGATAGCAGCTAGAGCGTAACGTCGGAGAGATCAAGAATAACGTCCGACTCCTTCGAGATCAAGTCCAAAAAACGTTATCATCAAACCCTCAATCCCATTTTCAAATCACATTATAACAGAGCTCAATCTGATCTTAAAAAAGAACTTAAAAATATAATGATATCATTTGGCAAAAAAGACTCGAAGCTCTTAACACCGCAGACAATAGCCTTTGGCGCACGCAAAAATTTTTCAAAAATAAAAGACCAAAAATTCCACCTCTTAACTGCGCGACAGGTACGGCAGTCACTGATCAGCAAAAAGCTAACCTTCTTGCAACTAACATAAAAATAATTTTGTTGAAAACGATCGCGAAGATGATAATTATAATCAAAATGATGAATTAATCAATACTACCGTAAATAATTTTCTTTCTACCCCCCTAATTCTTTCATCGAACCCGCTCTCCCGGATGAAATTATCCACTACATTAAACATGTCAATGCCAAAAAGCCCCTGGTAAAGACTCTATAACTAACCGCATGTTAAAAAACTTTCCAATTAAACTAATCCTAATTTTAACAATCCTAATTAACAAAATCCTCAAATTCAATCACTTTCCAGATAACTGGAAAGAAGCCATTATTTTCCCCATTAACAAACCTGGCAAGGACCCTCATCTCGCATCTAGTTACAGACCAATATCTCTCCTTTCCACTATCGGTAAACTAACCGAATCTATTATTCTTCACAGACTAAAAATTTTATCAATGAAAATAACATCCTCAATCCCAATCAGTATGGTTTCACTAACATGCTCTCTACCCTTCACCCACTTTTAAGACTAACCGAAAATATCTCTGAAGGTTTCCAGAAAAAGAAAAGCACGGGAGCAGTTTTTCTGGACATCCAGAAAGCCTTCGACCGTGTTTGGATGAATGGTCTAACTTTTAAGCTAATTACCTTTAAAATTCCACATCCTCTGATTCATCTTATTCACTCATACCTCACTAATCGCTCCTTCAGAATTAGAATTAATGAGACCCTTTCTAATGAACACTCTGTTTCTGCAGGGTGTCCCCAAGGTTCCTTGCTCGGTCCTTTGCTATTTAACCTCTACATCAACGATATCCCTGACTATTCACTCACTAAAATTAACCTTTACGCTGATGATACTGCCATTCACACCACGTATAAAAAACTAGAAACAATTTCCTTCGCTTTAAACAAACACCTTCTACTCCTGCAAAATTTCTACGACAAATGGAAAATAAGTATTAATGTCGAAAAATCTACTGCCATTATTTTCACGAAAAACAGTCACTCCCACCACCTATTTTCATGTACAACAAGCAAATCCCCTGGTCTCAGGAAGCCAAATACCTTGGAATTATTTTTGATACACACCTAACTTGGAAACAACACATTTATTACGTACGCGACAAATTCCGGAAAATAATGTTTAAACTTTACCCCCTAATTGGCCGGAATTCATATTTAAGTATAGAAAACAAAGTGCTTCTCTATACAGCCGTTATGCGTCCCATCTTAGCTTATGCATGTCCAGTTTGGGGTTATGCCGCTAAAACAAATATTAATATACTTGATACCCTGCAAAATTCTTTAATACGTATGATCGTCAAAGCCATAAGATATATGCGTAATGACCACATACGTAAAGCTCTTAAAATTAATAGTTTCAAATCTCATATTCAGAATATCGCAATTAACTTTTTAACGATTTAGAAACAACCAATAATATCAATATGCAAAATTTATCACATTATACCCCTAATGACAAAACAAAGAGACCAAGAAGAATTCTTCTTGACTCCTATAATCCCCCGTAATTCTATTTTCTCGTGCAATTTTTATTGCACACCGTATTTTCTAAAATGTCACTTTTTTAATTTTTGTCAATAATTTTCTCCTGCTCTCCCCTCTGGACATGCTCCTCCCCATAATCTAAATCACAGCCCCCGGGGCAGCCAATCGGAGTCAATGTTCACTGTACCCAGCATCCAATCAGAGAGCAATCTCTTAGCTCTCAGCCAAGCCAAAAAACTCAAAAACTTTCCACCCAGATGAAGAACCATAGCCACGCCTCCCGGATTCCATCGCTCGACCAATCGCCGTCATGCCACTCAGCAGAATGGAAAACACCACTTTTGCCATGCCCAGCATCATAGACTCTCACGATATGGGATTGAGGACTGTTTACAGTCCAGACGCCCGAAATTAAACGCCTATTCAAGCCCGGATGGTGGGGATACGACAAAATTTAAGATGAAAAATAAAGATAAATATAGAATTAAAAATTAAGCAATAGTTGTGCAAAAATGCACTGGCTATTAAAATTATGGCGGATTGTAGGAGTCGAGAAGTATTCTTCTCGGTCTTTTGGTAGAATCATGAGGAGTATAGGTATTTAAGTTAATCATATTGCTATTATTAGTGAATTGCAGAGAGTTAAAGAACTTTTTAGCTATTTTCTGGATATAGAATTTAAAACTTTTGATTTTAATAGCTTTCCGAATGTCGTCGTTTCTCATGTACCTTGAGGCTTTAACGATCATTCGGATTGTTGAATTTTGTAAAGTATCTAAGATATTGATATTAGTTTTAGCGGCGTATCCCCACACTGGGCACCCATAAGATAATATGGGACGCATAACGGCTGTGTATAAAAGCACTTTATTATTTCTAGATAAATCCGAATTCCGGCCTATTAGGGGGAAAAGTTTAAACATTAATTTCCGGAATTTTTGACGCGTGTTTTGAATGTGTGTTTTCCAAGTGAGATTTTTATCAAATGTAATACCAAGGTATTTAGTACTTTGAGACCATGGGATTGTAGTGTTGTACATTTTAGGTGGTGGTGGGATTTTTACGTTTTTAGTGAATAATACGGCGGCGGATTTTTCAACATTAATGCTGATTTTCCACCGGTCGTAGTAGTTTTCTAGCAATTTAAGGTGTTTGTTTAGAGCAAAAGTGACTGATGTGATTCTCTTAAATGTAGTGTGCACAGCTGTATCGTCTGCATACATGTTTAGTTTAGTGAGAGAATATTCTGGTATGTCGTTAATGTAAAGATTAAACAGCAGGGGTCCAAGCAGACTGCCCTGTGCTACTCCACAGTTAATAAATTTAGTTGTAGACAAAGTATCCTTGACACGAACCTGATAAGAGCGATTAGAGTTGTACGAGTGAAGTAGAAAAACGAGTGGAGGAGGAATTTTATAATTTATAAGTTTATAAGTAAGACCAGTAAGCCACACCCGGTCGAAGGCTTTCTGGATATCCAGAAATACTGCGCCGGTGCTTTTTTTTACTTTGAAAGCCCTCTGAGATTGCTTCCGTTAGATTCAAAAGTGGGTGCAGGGTAGAGAGTTTATTTGTAAAACCATACTGATTAGGGTTGATAATATTGTTAGTATAGAGAAATTCTTTGAGTCTAGTCAGGATAATAGATTCTGTGATTTTACTTAAGGTGGAAAGTAAGGAAATTGGTCGATAACTAGAAGGAATAAAGCCCTGGAGGAGAGCCCTGGTTGGAACGGACTGGAAGAGAGCACTAAAGAAAAGGGCTTAGTCCGAGATTGGAGTGGAGAGGAAGGATAGACGATGAACGCCGGCGCGTTGAAGAATAGGAGAGATGGACTGCCCCGGCTTGGCATATGAACTGTAATCTATTGCTTCACTAACAAATTGTTTAGAAAATAAACAATTCTTTCATTTTCAAATTAAGCTATGACTGTTTATTGATGGCTAGCTACTCACGACGTTACATCGTGTACCTCCCGGGAAGCTTTCTCGTATGCCCAAATGTATGCAAATGTTCACGGTTTCAGAAGAACTGATAGATGACTTTTTGGCATCTCGGATCGATGACCCCGATGCTTTCTCGAGTAGAAGGAATCGTTCTCATTTGTATGTTATTTCACATAAAAAACTGCATATTTGTTTTGTAAAAGATAAAATACCCAGATAACTTTTAATTTATTCTGATAGTTTTCTTTTGAATCGTTGGCTAAAGGATGAATAACACGATACCTATTCCCGGGGACGCCTTAAGATTTCTTGAGGCCCGTACCCATAAGTAGGCTCTGGGCTCCTACACAAATATAAGCCTCACCTATGAGCCCGAAAAGTTGACCGTGCATAGCTACGTTGTCAGATATATATATATATATATATATATATATATATATATATATATATATATATATATTTGTACGAACAAAAAATAACATGAAACAACTAAATGTATATGACTAGGTACAATTCTCAGTGACACTCTGCACTATACAAATTTGTCAATTTTTGAGTGTGTGAAAGTTGATAAATTTGTAATGGACCTTATTTCTCAAACATCTTCAGAGTTATAGACATTTATGGAATTACAAAGAAATCTGAAAGATAACTCTAAAGATGAATTTACTGCTATTTTGTAAAATGTTGAATGTCATTGCTGGAGGGATTTAACTGTTTGAAAGAAAACAGCATGTACTCTGATTTCCGCGTTGGGTTCTACTAATCTAAGTAAAAACACTTTCCTTGTATGAAAAATATTTCCAGTCCGCTTAGAAATTGTTTAACGAACGAATGCTCAAAATCGTGTCAGTTTGAAAGTCACAAATTATACCCCTAATTTTGCGATACGAAAGTAGAATGGTGCAAGCTCTGGGTTCACATAAAATTTTTTATTTATCTTTTTATTTTATAATGAAGGGAAATATTTATATTTTTTGTCGTCTATTTCTTATTTTATTATATATATATATATATAAATGATGCAAAATTAATTTATAACAGAACTGTATATTCTTGATATCTATTCTCTAACTCCCCGTGCCTTACCGCGGTAATTGAATTGTTTAAAAAATGTTCTATTGTGGGGCACTCTGAATTCTATTGGTAAATTAGTTTGGCACACCACTGCTAATGGCTAAGGTAACGGACTCGTGGCAGGCATGTCATGAATTCGTGCCCTGTGCCACTTAAGACCCGCCGTGTAGAGGAACGATGCACGTTAAATCTGTCGAGAGCTCAAACGCCCTCCCGTTGGTGTGGTAGTTAGGAAAGTGTGGAGCCAGCTCAGGTATCGTCCTCATCCCTTGACCATGGTTCAAAATTACGAGATTCTTACCAAAAGCCCTCATGTATAGCTGAACAGTGCGACGTTATAATATTCACTCTCTCTCTCACGCCACTTCTAAAAGGTTGCCGGCCTCTGGGTTAGAATAACTGACACTGTAAGTTTAAATAGACTTGAATTCAAAAAAATTCGAATATCGCTCTCTCTCTCTCTGGAGAGTGGTTGTCAAAAACAACTATTTTCTACAACGAGCATTTCGTAGCTTTGTTTATTTAATACCTGATGATAATTTTATGATATGAATACAATTTTACAAATCAAAGCTAAATATTCAAACTTATGAGGTAGATATAGTTTTCTATTCTGCAAAGCAGGGATGATCAATATTTTTGCAAAGTAGATAACCTTTTTTTCTATTTAAATGTGTCTTGATGGACTTTTTGTCAGGATTTTTAGAAAGAGTGCTTTTTTTTTATCATGCAGTACATTAAGTGTCTGATCTAAAAATTAGTTCCACGATCACACAATATGTTGGCCACCCCTGCTGTAAAGTATTAAATTTTTTATGGATTTTTGATCTTGTGTAACGCAGAGCTTTGAGAAGTCAGCAGTTTATCAATTTTATAAACATTATTTCGAAAACAAAAAAGAAGAAACATGCTTCATACCAATAGTTTTGTTTGGAGTTTTTGAAGTATATGTAGAGAGTTATTACCAAGAGAAAGAGAGTGTTAGGAATTCTAAGTTCCAAACGCAAATTCATTGAGGGACTTTTTCCCCCTCAAAAACTCAATCGCTTGGCAGTAAATCTCTCTTTCACTTAAGAATAACTTATGAAACCAAATTTTATTTTACCACGCATCCAAACTTATCTTTAATGACCAATTATAACTTTTAGAACTAAAAATCTTTGAAAAGAATATTTTCAATTAGAAAAGTATCTATAACATAGTGTTAGTAAAATTTCTACTACCTCTTAAGATATCCCACGACGTTCGGAACCGTAATTTTGCAAAAGCGCATAAATGGATAATTTTCATGATATTTAGTGTCACTTAGATTAGAATACATGTATAAAATTGTTTTAAGGACATTTTGACAAAAAAAATTTATTTAAATACAGTATTTTGGCAAAAAATTAACTTAGAATAATCTTTTTTCAAAATGTTCTCCTTTTGTGTAAAATGCTTCTTTTATAATAATGTTTTGCTTGTATATAGCTCAGACCTCTCTACAGAGGATCAACTAGAATTTTTGAAATATATAACTTAGAAGTGGGTTAATCCATATTTTACGACAACAGAGGGGAGCAATTTTAAGAAAAAAGCGCCGATAATTATTTCAATTGGTGGTAACTCTAAAAATAATGTGAATTTTTCAAAAGTCCTAGTTGAGCCTTTGTAAAGAGGTCTGAACCATATACAGGCAAAATATTAAAATAATAGAAGCATTTTTCACAAAAGGAGATTTTGAAAAAAGGTTATTCTAAGTTAATTTTTTGCCAAAATATTGTATTTAAATAAATTTTTTTTGTCAAAATGCCCTTAAAACAATTTTATGCATGTATTCTAATCTAAGTGAAACTAAATATCATGAGAATTATCTATTTATCGCTTTTTTAAAATCACCGTTGCGAACGTAGTCGAATACCTTAGTTTAGTTATATGGTTCTAAATAAAAAATCCCTTTACACTTAGTTAAATTCCAGATTCTCTGTGGAATTTCCAATACTCTGTGTAAACAAGGTTATTTAAAATATGATTTCAAAATTCCATTTTTCTTTCAAGATAAAATATACAGAATGATAAGTAATTTTTGAATACAAAGGAAATACAGTCGGACCACGATTTAACGAATTCATCGGGATAAAGCATTTTGTTCGTTATATCGGGGTTCAAACAAAACAAAAATTTTATGCACTTACTTATTGGGAATTCTATAATAAGCATACACAAAAAAGAAATTACATACTTTTTATTCAACAGCTAGAAATACTATCAATGAATTATTACACCCCAGTGAATTGCAAATTGTAAAATACTGACTAATAGATATTTGACAATCTGTTTTGATTCCTGACTCTATGCATAAAGTCGAAACTGTTCTTTTTCGACTTTATGCATAGAAGAAAATTCTGATGTATAAATTATGTTTTCACAGTTTCCTAAGGCATTAGAAAATATCATAGTTTTGATAGGAGATTCCTTATCAAATTCTGCATTGGAATCGCTATTCATAGGTTCCAACAAATCAACAGTTTTCTCAACATCAGTTCCATAGATAGACAGTTCGTCATAACATCATAACCTTTAGAATCTCAAAATATCCCCTGCGTTGTGGAGTGGGATGAGATAAGAAAGGAATTTCCTGTCTTATTCAAAACTCATAAGATAGGTTACACTCGTGACTCATCCACACTTGTAAAGACTAATAATAGTCTGCACCCTTTCCTGTCGGAATTTGCTGCGAAAAAGAAGTCTTTTTCTGTTCTGATAAAAGAAATGTCATTTGAAAAAAGTCCAGTTTTTTTCTAATACAAATTTTATAATAATAATAATAATAAAATCAACTGTTGAAATAATTTGTTAATTCGGGGTTTACAATTCGGTAAATAGTTTTTTTGCTTTTATTTTCTTCGGGGAAAGAGAAAAATTTGTTAAATCGGGGTCCAACTGTATACATGGAAATTTTTCATCGGGAGCAAAAGTTTGACGCTCGTGATTTCACGAAAGCTGTAATAAAAGCTTTTTAGCAAATAATGGCGAGGTAATGGCATGCAAAAAGCGTTTAGTGTGCTGTTGTTAGCCCGATATGGATTTGCAATCACTGTTCAGCATGAATTCTGTGAAAAGTACGGAATAATTTCGTTGAAATATATGTGCCATCGTAACCAATAAATTGATATGAACTTAACAGATTTCTGCTGCTGTACAATCAATTACCAATGATACCAGTGGCGTAACGGAGAATATTAGAGCCCCCCTGCTAAGTCAGGTTTTGGGCTCCGCAATGGGGGGTGTACGTTACGCCACTGAATGATACTTTACAATGTGTTAGGCGGGAATTACATACCGTTTTGACGTTATGCTTGTAGTTAAAGACAGTCATATTTTTCCTATGTATTCGTGTACTATTTATCATCCTGAATCGTTTATTTATTTAAATGTAGCATTTTGAAATAGGATGATTTGTTTTGAACACTTCCATATTTACTTCTTTCTATTAGAACTAATCTGTATTACTTGTAAAAGTAATTACCGTATTTATACTCCAATCTAAGCCACGCTATTTCACCAATGTTAATGCTAATGAAAATCGGGTATAGCTTAGAATCAGAGGGAAAAAAAAATTCGTTGGACTGGGCAGTTAGAGCTACAGGTACATGTATGTATTTAAAAGTATATAATATACTGGTAAAATTGCCAATTATTCACTTCTTATTAGTTCTCATTTGTAATTTATTTTAATTTTGTAAAATTGGATATCAATAAACCACTTTACACTATATTTTATTTTTCACAAAAAAATGTTGAGGATTCGGAGTGCGGCTTTTAAACGATAAAGGCTTAGATTCGAATAAATGCGGTACTTGTTAAAATATTACTTTTAAATCTGACCTTCTGTTTTTTTCTTCCTCTTGTTCTAGATGGAAGAAGATAATATTTACCGTTTAACCATGGAAGAGGTGCTGTTCGATAAAAGAATAAATGCCATAGTAGCTGCAAGGCATGTGCAAAGATCGCCTGGTGACGAGAGATATTACCAGACAGTCACCATGTTGTCTGTAAATATGGGGACAAGTGCAAGTGTCAGTTTCTGCGCAATATGCCAGAAAAACGAGCTTCATCGTAGATGGATGTGGCTTATTTGTGACCACATGTTTCATTACTCCTGTCTAATGGAATGGTTCACCAACAATCCCATATGCCCATTATGTAGAGCTTGAATTACATCTTGGATTTCTAAAATTAATTAAAAAAATTTTTATTAGTTCTACAAATCTCCAAGATGTTTAATTCAAGTTAACTGTAGTTAAATAACTGTACCGTGTTGAAAATAAATCAGTGAATTAGAAAAAAAATTCTGTTTTTATTTTATTTTTGTATTTTTTCTCCTTCTTTTCATCTCATATATAAAGGAGGGGGAAAGATTGCATTTTAATGATTAAATTGATTTTTTTTTCATTTCGGTTCATTTTTCCTAATGAAATATTAATACTTAATGCTACTTTATATATATATATATATATATATATATGAAAGAAATATGTATTATATATCAAAAACAAGAAATAATAGATAATGAACATAACAAGAAATAGCGTAATAAAAATATAAAAGCTGAACATGAAGAACAAAATTATAGAGAAATAAAAAAAAAAACTACAAAAAAAGAACCTAGCGAGTCAGAAAGCAATTTCGGACTTAGGACCGAATAAGTGGGGTTAAACTAGTTTGAAGGTGCCAACCTTCCCCCTTTTCAACTCGGTAGGAAAAACCAAATGAAATAAAATAAACAAAAATTCAGAGTATGTAAAAACTCAGAGAGTATGATAAACCCACTCACTACTATTATGTAACAAACTCTCCCAAACTCCTAGTGCAGAAAAATCGCAAAATAATTACGTAAGAAAAGTAGAAAAATCCTAAAACACAATTACATAAGAAAAGTATCTTTCAAAAAATAATTTAACAAAATTTCCCTACTCACAGAGCTCTCACGAAGAGAATCAAGCGTCTTGACATCAATGAAAATCAATTATTCACCAAGTTAAAAAATTCGAATATACATAAACACATCTTTTGAGCTAACTTTTAAACCAGCCAGCAAAGACAGATATAAAAAAAGACGACAATCAAATATGGTAGAATTTGAATTGGTTGATTGTCAAAAATGTAAATTTGCTAGGCTCTAATTTGGTTGGTTGTCAACAATGTGTAAGATGTTCAAGATGTGTGTGGAAAAAATGTAAACTGTGATATGAGTGTTATGATATAATCTTTTCACAGTATATATATATATATATATATATATATACATACATAAGTAAATATATATATAGTATAATAAAATAAAATAATAAAAGACAAAATTGTACTTCCTGCAAGGCTAAGAACGTAAATATATACTGATTGAATCGAGTATTTTTGTTCATTTTTAAAAAGTAACGCTGAATTACCTGCATGGCAGCCAATTAATTATTTGAATCAAATGGTTAAGAATACAAATGTAAAAATTTTCATATATATTTAAATTACTTCATTGAAATACTGATATAAAGTCAGTGGTTTGATACGATAACTGACAAAATATATTTCCTTCTATATTAGTATTTCCAAGCCAAAGGTGGAACTCCGCAATATTGGCACTCGTAAGAAATAAGAATACACTCCACTCTTTTTTTTTTCACAATAGACAAATTCCTTAGAAAACCGTTAAAAAAAGTCGTTTAAAAAATACACGTGACTTATGGCAAATTTGGAGATATGTTCCGCAACTTTAAGAAATCGCGTTAGATGAAAAATCTCTAAATATTTCCCCCCAAAACCATGCAAAATAAAATCCATGTTACATGTTTAGAAAACAAAAGTAATTTATTCTTATTACAAAACTAGTACATACAATGTATAAGAATTCAATTTGAAATTCGGAATAAACTACACTCATGGACAAAAAAATTAGCACTAAGAAATAATTGTGGAATCGTAACGAAGTTTGGCATGATGGTACATGTCGAGGAAATATGCAAATGATTGATTAGAAATGCAGCATGATTACGCATTACGTATAACCGGTATAAGGCGTTTAACGTCGTTCTCCGTGGAGTATAAAACAGGTAAACAAAGCTGTTTTGAGTGTGCTGAATCGTTTACAAAGGAAGAGCTGAGGTAGACATGCACTGCGAAAAACCAATATTCAGAACGGAGTACAAAATACTCACTTTTGAATACGTCACATACTCAAAATAGCTCCGATGCAAACCTACTCAAATCTGAGAGTAGCCCATTCTCATCTTTGGCAACGGCTACATACTCAAAATTGTAAACATCACATACTCATTTTTGAACCTGTTACTGGATCAAATTTGAGAATATAACAGCAAAATGAGTGTGTAATGCACTCATGTATGAGTTTTTATGGATCAAATATGAGTATGTATGGTCTTTTTTTTTTAGTTTTAGTGTATCCAATACGAATTTTTAATATACAAATATATATCAAATCAAATTTAAAGCGATCTAAATATGTGATACTTATTGTAAATTTCATTTTTCCCATCTATATATTATTTAATTTACATTTTATGAAGATTTTACCACTTAACTTCGAAAATCTAAATTCTTTTTGCATTTATTGTGTTACAAAAAGGTACTTGCGTATCATCGCATAAGTGCCAACGTTCAAGATAATTCGCCATGTCTCGTACGCGCTGAATTAACAACCATGTACTTCGTTTTATATAATGTCGCCAATGTTTTTGAGGTAATACGCAAGTTCCAACAAAAATATAATTTTTGGTCTTAAAAATGCAACTGCAACTGCTGTGGGATCATAAACTGTATTATTTTTGAACTTATACCTCAAATTTAAATCTTTGAAAATAACAAAAATAGGTTCGATGCAATAGTTAAACAAATGTGTAAGCAATTTGGCTCATTAAAAGCTATATTTATATTTCTAGAAGCAATATATTGTCTCTTTAAAATCCTATACAAACAGAAAGTTAGCTTTTGTTTAAAATCAGTCTTTCGATAAGTATCTTGAAAACATTATTCATTAAGAAGTGTCTTGGAAACATGACAATGAATAACAGACTTTTCATATTAAAAATTTCTAGACATAAAAGTAAGAAAGGAATAGTTTTTTTACATATTATGTAACTTGTAACATGAAAAAAAATAACTTAGAAACCCGACTAAAATAAGTCTCATTAGGCCCCCAGGTAAGTAAGTATTTTTTTTTAATTAATAGTTTTGTTTAAATCGATACATACACAACCTGTGCTCTCAACACTCATCAACCGAGCTACTGGGACTCCCTTTTAATCCATCCAGATGGAAATAAAAATACATTGTAATATATGTTACAAATCAAACTCACTTTTATATTATCTGATTTTATACTCTATCACCAAAGAAAACAAATATTGTAGTTTTTAAGTTAATGTTTTTTTAAATCAAAAATTAAAATATTTAAAAAGTTTAGGCCTTAGAAGAATGTAAAAACAACTAAAACAGTAGAATTTTACATGTACAAAACATTTAAAATACCTAAATTTTTAACCAACTGGAAAGAGCTTTTAGAGATGCTTTCAGTGCTCATTTAAAAGAAAAAAATAATATCTAAGGACCAGTCGAACCATAATTTAGCCATTTTACTAGTGTACAGCATTTTTTTAATGATTCACTGTAAATAAGAAAAATTAAACTAACCAAATCATATTTTTGAAATATTTATTCTGGAAATTGTACACACATACATATCAGACCTTAAAAAAAGAAAAAAGAATACAAGTGTAATTTTTGAAACAACATGCCACTGTAAGTTATTTTTTTATTGAATTTTTTGTAAACACTATCTAAAATCCATATTATCATCAAGTCCATCTTTATTTGTACAGCATAGTTTGTATTTTTATGTAATATACATCAAATCATTTTAAATATGGGAAGTTCTAATGTGTAAAGGAATATATAATTAAACAGATTTTTTTTTATTTTTATGAATTCCATAGCATGGCTTACTAAATTAAATATAAGTGAAAAAATGCTTTTCAAACAGTGTTTCAAATAAATTACATGTTAGGATACATGAGTCATCTAAATTATATACTGAAGAATTTATAGATAGCTGGTTCTGAGAGGAATCTTAAAAGTTTCCTCGTTACAGTAAAATCTTTGCAAATGTTCGTAATTATATAGTATTCTAAACGACAATCTACAAAATTTAGCATAACCTATGTTGTGTCATGCTCCTCCCCCGTATGACTGTTTTGAATATGACGACAAAGACTACAATGGGAATAAAATCATCTTAGGCAAAAAGTATGAAATTTGTAGATTAATTTTTATCCATAAAATATAAAAAAAAGAGAAAAATTCAAAACTGCAAAATTTAAAATAAATTATAAATGGAAATATTAAAAATGAAGATTTAGCTTACAAGTAGAAATGAAATTAATGCAAATTAAAAATAAAGCATTCATAATTTTAAAAAATGGTTAAAGGTTTTCAAAAACAATTTTCTAACTAGTACACATGAAGGCTTGTCTTGCTGAGTGAGAGAGTATTGACATAGCACTGTTCAGCTACACAAGGGCTTCGGGCAATGGTTTCTACCCATCTTTCCCATTGGTATGGTGTGGTAGTTAGGAGAGGGGGTGCCAGCTCAGGTGTCGTCCACGTCACTTGACCATGGTTCAAAATTACGTGGTCCGTTGCCAAAAGCCCTCGTGTAGCTGAACAGTGCGACGTTAATATTCAATCAATCCCCTAACCCCATTATTTACGTTATGAGGTATAACCTCGCTTAACGCTGTTTCATACTGCGCTCTACTTTGATGGAACGTATACCCCGCGTTAAGCGGGGTCTTACTGTATCCCATTCATTTTTATTCAAATAAACAAAACACTGGTTACATTAAACGTGTGCTATAAACCAGAAGATCAATATGCTGTGAATTAAAACATACTTTGACTAGTCTAGTGCCTTTATTATTATAAAAAACATCAGATAATTAAGATTTTTTAGAAATATCACAATAGTTTTTAATCAAAGCAAAGTATTATAGCCTATCTGCAGTGGCATAATGTACACCCCCATATTGCGGGGGGCACAAAGTCCTAGGGAGCACAAAGTCTGTCAGCCGCCAAGTACTTACCCTTCGTAGAATCTAACTTAGGGGCACAAAAACTTATTTTTCAGGGAGCCTAAATGTTCTCTGTTGCGCCTCTGCCTTTTTGCACTATGTTATAAGATAAATTGGTACTTACATATAATAGCAGATTCCTTGCTTTTTTCCTCTCAAGTACAACATACCTGCACACAGAAGATTTTGTACCAAAGCTGTGTTAGTTTTTGGAACTTACATATTATCGTAACCGTTTGGGCGAAGTGAAGCACATGGTATGAAATGAAGCAAGTATTGTGGTAATGAAAGTATAGCCTTTCTTCATTGGCGTAACATACAGCCCCATATTGCAGTTGTAGGGCCCAGGGTCGGCTCAAAAGCCTGACAGTCGCCAAGTACCAACCCTTTGTAAAATCCAACTTGGAGGCCCAAATGTTCCCCGTTATGCCACTGTCTTTCTGCACTATGGTTTAAGATAAATCTGTACTTACATATTATGGCAACAACGTTCAAGATAACTCGCCAAGTTGGCAGTACCAATTTTGCATGTGGGGTTATGCGCTGAATTAGCAATCATGTGTTTCGTTTCATATGTTGCTAAAAGGCTGTGATGATTTGTAAGTACTGTGATAAATCTAATTTGAACAATGCAGATCAATTATTAATAGGACAAAATATCCGTTAAATATTAGTAGTTAAGTAGATTTAATTTTTATACTTAATGTCTAATACCGAAAAGTAAAAAACATTCTTGAAATACATTATGTTCAATTTTACTCTTAACTAATTTTACTCATTCTATAATTTCTGTTCAGTTAATTTTGATTATTTCAATATTCGAAAATGAGAGTGAAAGGAATCATAAAATAAGGGTATTTAAATTGTTTAAACTCTTAAATAATTTCTTCATGGGAACTTTAAAGACATTTTCCATAACTTAATTAATAAGCTAAAAAAGTACTTTAAAATTTTCAAGAAGTAATGACATGGATAAAGCTTTTCACTTTTGGGTTAAAGTGTAGAATAGGTATAGCCCTTTGGATTCGGCGTCTGGAATCGATCGCCGATCAACTCAATAAAATGCATTGCTGATAACTTTATCAATTTTTTTTATTTCTCATTAATATTTATTTGCATTGTAAAATTCCACTTTGTAATTTCTCTTAACACCTATCGCTAAATTAAGTTGCTTGGTGCCTAATTTCGGTTGCTAAAAAATTAACTTCGCCAAAGCCCTCCCCGAATTCTACACACTTAAACACCCAGGGTGGGTTTAAAAGAATGTTGCTTACAAATGAATTTAGTTTTGACTGGAATAAATCAAACAATATGACTTATGAATCAAGTAAATTGCTTTTTAAATAATCCGTCAAAATAAAGTAAACATCACATTTACCATATCGCTTAATTGGCAGTCAACTATACAGAGAGTGTAATTAGTAATTTTACCAACTTATTTAACTTATCTTATATTAAAAGTAAATCATGTACTTTTAGTTTTACAAGCAAGAGAAAATCAGTTAAGAAAAATAACAACAAATAATCGAGTACTCATTTTATTATGTGTTCCTCCGCGTGTAACGTGGTAGATACGAAACATAGTTCGGAAGATTTAAGAGAATTAAATTTGTTGTTGAACCCCAATTTTCAAAATATGTAGCCAGTATATTAAGAGTTTCTGTAATCCTGAATATGTTTTTTAATTTGTCCGAGAGTATTAATTAACATTTTGAGAGGTTTTGAGTACATGTAACGAATCAAATTCGATCAAAGCATGCCATCAAATCTGATACAAACATACTTTTTTCAAAATGAGAATATATACGTGCTTATTTTTGAGTATGTCTTTTTTCTCCGTGTGCCATTACTCCGTTTTTGAAGACAATATGAGCAGCAGTCGCAGTTTGAGAAGAGGAAAATCATCGGCATGATGGAAACTGGGTGGTCAGCTAGGGGAGTAGCTCGTCAATTAGGCCGCTCTGATTGTGTTGTGAGTAGGTGTTGGGACTAGTGCATTCGAGAGATGTCATTTACACCAAGACCAGGCTCAGGACGCCCTCAAGAAACAGAAGACCGACACATCGTAAGAAATGCACGCGTACAGCGAACTGCTTTATCGGCCGCCATCCAGGCACAGGTAGACCCTTCACTAGGGGCACCTGTGTCTTCTCGAACCATAAGAAGGCGCCTGACTGAAGGACATTTGGGATCGCGGCGCCCATTACGTGTGCTGCCCTTGACGACTACCCATCGTTTGGAGTGGTGCCGCGCACGAGGAAACTGGACTGCAGCGGAATGAAACAGGTCGTCTTTAGCGATGAATCCAGATTCAATCTCAGCATTGATGGCAATCGTGTTTGTGTGTGGAGACCTCGTGGTGAACGCATCATTCCTGCCTTTGCTTCACAGCGAGACACACCTCCCACAGCTGGTGTGATGGTATGGGGTGCCATTGCCTATAATACACGGTCACCCATAGTATTGATCCGTGGCACCATGACAGCCCAGTGGTATGTCCATGACATCCTGCAACCACATGTGTTGCCACTAATGCAACGGCTCCAAGGAGCCATTTTTCAACAAGACAATGCTCAGTCTCACACGGCAAGGGTGTCACAAGACTGTCTCCGCCCTGTTACTACCATTCCTTGGCCTGCCTGTTCCTCAGATTTGTCTCCAATCGAGCATATCTGGGATCATTTGGGACGGCGAGTTGGGCATCCCGCGAGTTTGAACGAACTAGAGGCCAGGTTACAGGAAGAATGGAACGAAATGTCTCAAGACATTATCCAGAACTTGTATGCTTCAATGCCCGATCATATCGCATCGTGCATTCGCGCTAGATGGGGTTCAACAGGGTATTAAATCCTCTCTCTCCATTCTTTTGCCTTTTTCTTTGATTTTCTAATAATTTACTTATATCAAAGTATTCATTACGTATGTAAAATTTCGTTTCATTTTGTCGACTTCTTCTTGGTGCGCTAATTTTTTTGCCATGAGTGTATTAACAACTCTTCATCACTACTAGACAATTAGCGTGCACGTTTATTACGAACTGGATTAATATCAAATAGCATGTCTCCTCAACTGTCGGTTTTGATTCAAATCTGTTTAATAACAGACTTTGTGGGAATTCAAGTTACTTTCATAAGTCTTGATATGCTGCTACACAAAACTTAAGATTACGTTGAAATTTTAATGCTCGCTCCATACTTATACAGAGTGTTTTTTTTTCCAGGTGTAGAAGTTTAAGTTGGCATTACTTTCCAAGATGGCGACTGATTTAACAGCTGTCAAGTGATTTATTCTCAGTTTGGTTTGGCAATTCATCAAAACGATCATCAAGAAAGGCGTAGATTCGTCGAATGGGCCCAAAACAAGATTGCCGTTGTTCCCGATTTTCATAGGCAAATTTTGTTTAGCGATGAAGCGCACTTCTGGTTCAATGGCTACGTCAACAAACAAAACTGCCGCATTTGGAGTGAAGCTAATCCACAAGTGTATGTCGAAACACCGTTACATCCAGAAAACTGACTGTTTGGTGCGCTTTATGGGCTGGTGGAATCCTTCTTCAAAAACGATGAAGGCCACAACGTTACAGTCAATGGTGATCGGTATAGAGCCATGATTACTAACTTTTTCATTCCTGAATTGAACAATCATGATGTCCAGGAGCTGTGTTTCCAACAAAACGGCGCAACATGTCTCACAGCTCGTGCCACAATCGATTTATTGAAAGACACGTTTGGTGACTGCCTAATTTCACGTTTTGGACCTGTGAATTGGCCTCCAAGATCTTGTGATTTAACACCGCTAGACTATTTTCTGTGGGGCTATGTAAAGTCATTGGTCTATGCGGATAAGCCACAGACGCTTGACCATTTGGAAGACAACATTCGCCGTGTTATTGCCGATATATGGCCACAAATGTTGGAAAAAGTCATCGAAAATTGGACATCCAGATTGGACTACATCCGAGCCAGCCGTGGCAGTCCTATGCCAGAAATCATTTTTAAAATGTAATGTCACACACAAGATTATTTTTTTGAATAAAAAAAATTCATGTCAATCGAATAATACATCGTTGTTTTATTGCAATTTATTGCAATTAACTATACCTCTAAAAAAACACCCTTTAGCAAATTTAACACCCCGTTGAATTAAATCAGCAGTTAATAGTTGATCGTCATTACCAGCTCTTCTTAATTATCCTAAACTGTAATAAATTTGATCAAATCGTCCTCATCCAAAGGGCAATAATCCCCATATTTTTGGGGAAAATTCGTGCTAGAACAAAAAAAAATCATGTAAACAGCAACAACAAAATAAAGCTAAATTTGTGTATCGTGGTATTTTAAAATCGTTTAAAAAAGATAGTGTAAAAAAAGAGTTGAGTATGCATGAAATTTCATCAGTCAACGAGTAGCCTAAAATTAAAATTGATGAAAACTTTCGATCAAATTTCTACCTGATTGGAACAACAGAACGAGTCTTAAAATTGTTATTCGAAAATATTGACTAGATACAGAAATAATACATAAACATGCTCGAACTGCACATTTTAAAATAAAATAGAATATACACTGGTGTTTGTAAAAAATGCAACACCATGAAGGTATCATCAGAATTAAATGAACTTTACAGCAAATATCAATAATACGATGTTACGTCAAATAGTAAAGCTTCAGAGCCACCATGCATGCGTGGCGTGCGCAGCTCCTTCTGAACTGATGCTGAATAAATAGGGGGCTGTAGCGGGACGTTGAAAATAATTGATAATTATTTGTTAGTGGTGAACGTTTACTGAGACCTAAGTATGCCTTCACTAAGAAATAAGGAGAAATTCCAACAACTTACGGAGTTTGATCTAGGGAGGATTATCGGCCTTCGAGAAGGAGGATTTTCTTACTGAGCAATAGGAGCTCGTGAGCAGTGGAACAGTTCCACAGTGATGCGAGTTTGGAAGCAGTGGACCGACGAGTACCGAACAACTCGAAAAACTGGGAGGCGACATCAGCTTGCGACGATCAACATCTGCTCCGCATGGTGGTGAATGACAGTACAGCTTCCTTCAGGCAGTTGATAGCACGTTGGTCTACTGCTACAGGTGTACTAATGTCGACTTCGTCAATTCGTTGACGTCTGTTGCACCGTGGATTGCATACAAGGGTGCCTTTATACAGGATCACCCTCATGAGCACAGGGCCTGGCAACCTGATTGGAATTAAGTTATCTTTTCAGATGAATCACGCTTCAGTTTATGGGACCATGATGGCCGCATTCGTGTTAGACGCTATGCCAGTGAACGCTGCCTTCCAGAGTGTGTTATCGAACGACATAGTGGCCTAACACCAGGAGTTATGGTTTGGGGTGCGATTTCATATCGTGGACGATCCAATTTGCTACGAATTGAGGGTAATCACAACAGCAACAGGTACGTCCATGAAGTGCTACAGCCCGAAATCGTTTCCTTCCTTCAAGACATCCCTGAAGCTATCTTTCAGCAGGATAATGCACGCTCACATAATGCAAATACTGTTCGCGACTTCTGTTCAGCCCAACCTTTGCAACTTCTTCCTTGGCCTGCTTATTCGCCGGATATGTCGCCCATTGAGCACGTGTGGTATTTGGTTGGTCGGTGTCTGGCTCGTGATCCGCGTCCTGCAGCTTCAAAAGACGAACTTTAGCTGCGTATACAAGAAATATGGAATTTTCCACTAGCAGACATTCGAAATCTGCTTGACTCCATGCCACGTCGTATAGCAATACTTATTGCAGCGCGTGGTGGCTACACCAAATACTGATTTCAGACGCTTAATATTGTTTTTTTTTTTTTTTTTTTTGCTTTGAAAATTTCATCATTTATTTGTACTAATACAAGTTGTTTGTCCATTTACTTTCATTTAATTCTGATGATTCCTTCATGGTGCTGCATTTTTTACAAACAGCATTATGTACAGATATCAAACAGATAAATAAATGTAAATAAATTAGAACAAAGAGCACACAAATAATAATAATAATTAACTCTAAGAAACAAAGATAACTTTAAAGGTGGAAAATAATTAATTGCGCTCAAAATGATTATTAAACGAAACAAAATTTTCAGTAACACTGGAATAAATAGTTAAGCTTTGCAAGTAACGAATACTTATAAGAACAAAACTATGAGGAGCTATAACATGAAAAGCTTCTGTAAAGTTAAATATCTTAAAATATGAAGCACAAAGATGTATTTATTTTCATATATACTCTTTAAAATAGCACAAAGATGCCCTTATCAAATGTTTAAGGTATCCGACTACATTCGGAACCGTGATTTTGCAAAAGCGTATAAATGGATAATATTTATGATAATTAGTATCACTTAGATTAGAAAATGTACATAAAATTGTCTTAAGAATATCATTACATTAAAAAAAAATATTTAAGTACAATGTTTTGACAAAAAATGAGCATCGAATGACCCATTTTCAATATATTCTTTTGTGAAAAATGCTTTTATTATAATAATATTTTGCTTGTATATAGCTCAGACCTTTCTACAGAAGCTCAACTAGAATTTTTGAAATATATAACTTAGAAGTGGGTTTATCCATATTTTACGACAGCAGAGGAGAGCATTTTTAAGAAAAAAATGCCGATAATTATTTCAACTGGTGGTAACTTTGAAAACAATGAATTTTTCAAAAATCCTAGTTCAGACTCTCTGGAGAAGTCTTTACTTTATATAAGCAAAATATTATTTTAGAAGCCTTTTTTATAAAAGGAGAACATTTTGAAAAAAATTATTATTTATTTATTTATTTATTTTTTTTGCCAAAATATTGTATTCAAACAATTTTTTTTGTCAAAATATCTTTAACACAATTTTATACATGTATTCTAATCTAAGTGACACTAACTATCATGAAAACTATCCATTTATGCGCTCTTTTAAAATCACGGTTCCAAACGTAGTCGGATACCTTAAAAATCACTAAGATGCATTCTTGTTTAATCCCAAAAGAATCTTTGTCATTCGTCTCACTCAGTTTAACAAATACTGAAAAGAATTATGAGTACAGATTGAAAAAAATATACACACACTGACAATGGTTTTCTCTCTTGAGAATTACATAATGTAACGTAAAGTAGAACGGACCAACCATAGACCCTGACATAATTTAAATGAAGGTGATTGGGTGATTTGGGGTGATTTCATTTTTCTAATAGTATAGTCAGAAGTACAAAGTCTAGGAAAAAATTACATTTTTACTAGTAGTTTGATTACGTTGAGAGGTACACACATGTGCACCTCAGTTCTTAACTTCAACAATAAAGAAATCCAATTTTTCTCCAATTACATTTACTGCAATAAATGTTCTTTGAAAATGGAAAAAGTGCATGATAATTAAGTTTCCAAAGGAAACTTTTCAAAATTACTTTTTTAAAACAAAGGTAAAAAAAAATAATTACATTTAGAACAAAAACCTCGAGCTTTAGATTTGTAACCTTCATATTTACATTTTAATGCAAATTTGTGTGTCGTAAATCGAGGAAATGTCTGAATGTCTGACATCGGGAAAAAAGTTGTGGTTCAGCTTTTACTTCACAGGTATATAATATCTGGTGTTACTTATGTAGTATCATTTATACCATCTTTATTTTTAACAAATACATCAACCTCATCACACAAAACTACATTTTCAGAATTCCGTTTACTTGAATCATTTCAGAAATACAATTACTTTGATTCATAATTTCCTTTATTTCTTTCAAAGTTAAATATTCTAAATCGGAATGCAACAATAGTTAAAATTAGTTTCTTAAAATATATGTGTTTAAATTAAAACTTAGATTAAAGAAAAAATTTTAATTTATGGTCAGTAATAAATAAATCAAATCAATGTCGAATTATCACGAAATATGTCAAAATAAAAAAATTTTATGCAAAATTTATATATATATATTTCTGAATTTTTCTTAAGCTGTTGACTAAAATATAAATATTATGATATATATATTCTTACTTAAAATTATGTATAACTATAAATATACAAAATGAGCTCGACATCATTATAGAGAAATGTTATGTCATTTATAAAATAAAACTGGTATGTGAAACATAACTAGACGAGCATTATGAGAATTCTAAAACGAACATTTTAAAAGAATTTCGGAGACTCTTTTTTTTACAAAGAATTCTTCTACAAGCATATCGTTCATGTAGAAGTTTATAAAAACGAGTTAATTTAATTGTTTTTGTCAAGATTTTCCTTTTTAAAAAGTGTTTTTTTAATGTAATGAAGTTCACGAAAGTATATTTGTCTCTAAGTTCAGAAGAACCAAACGAAGTGATATTTATCAACGCTGCACACTTAAGTTACACACCAGCTATTGGCGGAATGCCCAAAGGAACCGAAAAGGGTTCAGAGCTACAAACCGATCCTTCGGGAAGCAACCACCTTACGTCCAATCTTTATTGTAAAAAAAAATAATCAAAGTTTACATTTTATAAACAGTAGAAGACACTCAAATAACAAAATACAAATTTAAAGGTAACTGCACTATAAACATACATGTACGTGAACGTAATATAAATATACAAAGCAAGTATATTAATATTAATAACATAAGGAGTAAAAGAGATGGAAAAAGAATATACATATATTCCAACTTTCTTACAAATTCATAAAAAGTAATAAAATTATCCAATACAAATGCACCATACAGACCAAAAGAAAAAAAAGACAAAGAAAGACAGGAAACATAAATAATAAAAACAGTAAAATGTTTCTTTTGAATCATATTTTCAGTTGACGCCAACACTTCCCGTTGATATTTTTTTCTTTTCAGTTTTTTAAAAAAAAAGAACAGGAGAAAGGATTATTTTTTTCCTGAGATCTCCTCCTCCATTTTTATTTTAAAGAAAGAAAGGAAGAACGCAGCTGGGTAAAATAAATAAACAAATAAAGAGAGAAAAGAGGCGGGAGGGAGAGAAATTATTGAATTTTATTGAAGATAGCATTTTTGCTAAAAGAAAAGAAAAACAAGAAGATATAACCTTAAAGTATACTCAAATTGTTGACTAAGAGTTAAACCAGGAAGTTGCAATATATGAGAAAAATAAATGAAGTTTAAAGATTGAGAAGAAAACAAAGGGGGTGGTGTGGGGCAGGAAACATTTGGAGAAAAAGAAAGAAAGAAAGGGAAAGGGGAGGGAAAAAAGAACGTTTTCTGAACACATAAGAGTACCGATCCATTCCCACTTAAAGAATTTGATCTCGGATTGAATAGGCAATTTTAATTCATGGTTTTCGTTTAGAGTGAATGGAAGGATTTCTAACGAAAGATTGGAACCAGGGTTTTTTAGCATTTTGAGATGGAGAGACCAAATGGAAATCCTTAGTCAAAGGACATGCGAACACAAAATGGTCAGCGTCCCCAACAGAACCACAAAGACAATTGAGAGTAGTTTTTAATTTGAAGCGATGCAAATAAGAAACAAATGGACCATCGTTGGTTAAGAATTGTGTAACGTAACTGGAATGGGGATTGATATCTAAACTGGGTTTGGGAAAAAAGGATTTGATTCGTAAGCCAGTATTAGAGTTTGAACACCAACTTTCCCAGTCATCAATTAATTTATGGCGGTGAGCCACACGTGATTTTGAACCAAGGTCAGGTGACGAAGACGACACCTGAGCTGGCACCCCATTCTCCTAACTTCCACGCCACGCCAACAGGAGGACTTGGAACAGCCATAGATTTAACGTGCATTAGCTTCTCTACACTGTGGGTCTCCAGTGGCATCATGACTCGACAACACCGGCCGTGACTTCGTGACCATGACCATTACCTAAGTAACCGTGGGCACATGAAAAACTAAATGAAATTCTTATTTTGAAGGTGGATGCCAACGGGTCGTGACTGAATTCTGATGCCACTAAAGACTCGTCGTGTAAAGGGCATGATGCAAGTAAATCTGTCGAGGTTCAAATTCCTCATGCTGACATGGTGTGGAAGTTTGGAGAGAGGAGTGTAAGCTCAAATATCATCTTCGTCACTTAACCGTGGCTGGATCCATCACCGTGAAGTCATCATCATCCGTGATCACCATCCATGAAATCCATCACCAGTAACCCTCGTGTTACTATAAACTCTGAATTTAATAGATAACCAAAACCAACACTGTTACTGTTAAATTTCCTCCAAACCATCCAACTAGCTATTAAATTTCAATGAATAATTCGAATGTATATTTTTTACAATTGTGTATCATTAATCTAATCTATGAAAAAAAATAAAATAATATTGAGCAACGGTATAAAAGTAAATTAAAATATGACACATATTGTAAATATATCTAATCATAAGCAAGAATTACTGTTAAATTTCTTCCAAAACAGCCAACTAGCTATTAAATTTCAATGAATAATTCAAATGTATATTTTTTACAATTGTGTATCATTAATCTCATCTATGAAAAAAATAAAATAATATTGAGCAACGGTATAAAAGTAAATTAAAATATGACACATACTGTAAATATATCTAATCATAAGCAAGAATTACTGTTAAATTTCATCCAAAATAGCCAACTAGCTATTAAATTTCAATGAATAATTCGATCGTATATTTTTTACAATTGTGTATCATTAATCTCATCTATGAAAAAAATAAAATAAAATTGAGCAACGATATAAAAGTAAATTAAAATATGACACATACTATAAATACATCTAATCATAAGCAAGAATTAAATTTCCTCCAAAATAGCACATTTCAGTGAATAATTCGAATGTATATTTTTTACAATTGTGTATCATTAATCTCATCTATGAAAAATAGGAAATAAAATTGAGCAACGATATAAAAGTAAATTAAAATAATAAAAATTCTAATTTATTATTAAAAATTAAAATAGTATATACCTTATATGAGTGTTTTTCTCTGTATGAAAGTATTGATAAGTATTCAGTGGAGCAATATAAGGACTAACGTTCTTAATTTAGATATTATTCAGGAAAAGAATAACATGGTATTTAAAGCCTCATAAACACTCTTCCCTCCTGTCCTTTCCCCAATTTACAAGAATTGCGATTGTTTTAGAATCACCTTGTAACAACCTACTTTGGGTTGTTGGTGTTTGGGGGTTCGAGCAAAGATCAGCCATAGCAAGTTTTTAACGCAATTACAATTATCCTATTTACTTAATCAACACAACCAGGGGTGCAGCTACCAATGGGTTTGGCGGTGCCATGCCCCGGGGCCCTCAAGCTTAAAGGAGGGCCCTATAAATATAAAAGGTCGCAACATAACTATAAATCATGGCAATTCAGTTGCAAAATTAATTTTGAACTTGTTGGAAATTTCTCTAAATCCTTTCTGATGTTTGTTTGCTTAGTGTTGCTTTATTGAAAGTTTATATTATTTTCAATTTTTTTCATTATTCTACAAACTGTTACTTGAAAGTTCCATGAAATATCTTACCATGCTTATTATTATTATTGCGTCTTGTCGGCTGGGTGGCGTGGTTGGTTTGTCGCAGGTCTTCTGTACCCAAGGTTGCGGGTTCGACCCCGGTTCAAGTGGATGGGTTTTCAAGAGGCAGAAAATCGACAGCGGTCATGTCGTATGATTATAAGGCATGTAAGAGAAATAAAATTCGAAATATAAACCACGTTACTATGAATGTTAATTATATTTGCGACCCACTAAAGTTAAACCTTGTTTGTTTAGGCCAAGTTAGCCTTTGAGTTTGACACCCCTGCTTTAGACCAACAGATTTTTAATTTTTAGCGTAAAGGTTACGCGTGATGCTTTCTCTACACATTTTTTAAAATATAACCCTCCCTTCCTATAGAAGAAGTCTATGTACGCCACACTGCATTCTTCACACATTCTTGTTGGGAAAAAATCGACACAATGGCAGTAGAAATTAATTCCCATTAGAATAAAAATTAAGAATTAGCAAATTAATTTCACAGAAAAATAGCAAAACATGAGCTCCAAGGCAAACAATTGAATTATTACTTTCCAATAGAAACAAGAATAATCTCTGTAAGAGACAATAGATGTGACATTATTAAAATTACATTAAACTGACTTTAATAAAATTAAAATGACATTCATTTTTTTAAATTGAACTGACATTTAATTAAATGAAATTAAAAACGAAATGATATTTAATTAAATGAAATTAAAAACGAAATGATATTTAATTAAATGAAATTAAAAACGAAATGATATTTAATTAAATGAAATTAAAAATAAAAGGTCATTCAATTAAATGAAATTAAAAATTAAATGATTTTTCTTCTAATTGTAATCTAAGAACACTAATATACATCACAAACCAGAGGCGTAGCTACCACTGCATCTATGACACGGGGTCCCCAAGCTACAGAGGCCCCAACATGTGTAACTACAGTCCAGTTAAGAGGGTTTTCATGTCTAAAAAGAGCCCCCTCAGAATTAGCTACGCCAGTGTTGCTAAACTATCCTTAAATGTAATGTCATGAAGAAGGCACCCAACATGAGTGAAATTGCATTATGCGTAGATCTTGATACATAAAACATGGACATAATTACCACTGCAGTACTGAAGTAAATAATGTTATATAAAAAAATCGCTGTATAAAAAAAGCTTCAAACGCTAAATAAAAAAGATCAGGAGCCTGATTTGAGAATTTTGTTTCTCCAGGGATTTCTACTTAGAAGTTTCAGTATACCTCGTCGAAGTACAAAATGCTCGTGTTGGTCAAAATCAAGCTGCAATGATGCTGTTATGGAATCGGGAGATGGAGGAAGGTCGTATCGACCAACGAGGATTGCTCCCCCAAACGTGAGAATATGGAAGTTGTGCACAGGATACTAACGAATTGTACTAGGAAATCAAAATTTTTAATGCAAAAATTAGGGTCTGTTGCTCACAGTAATTTGAGTCACCCCACACCGTTTGTAACGGGGCCTCTTTGTGCTTGTCAACTAACCCTCAAAGGGAAAATCTTTCAATGAATTGTTCGATTTTTGAGAACCTTTTTCTGCAGAGGAATCACGACGCATGTAAACGTGAATCTCTCGATTCAAGGCTGTCTTCGTTCAATGTTAAAAAATAGGATGCGAACTCGGAAAATTTTTCCAGTTATAAAAGAGCTACAACATTAATATTATATTCTGTCTTCGTTATCCTGTAGATAATCACTTATTTTTTATCATAACACTCATTTTTTATTGGGGTTGACATATTATTTTAAGGTATAAAATGTATTCTGCGTTTTTTCTTCTGTAGCCTATATACCGTATACTACACTTGTGAAGATCCCCTTGGATCTCACTTTGAGAACGAGAATAATTTGGAGTCAGATAAGAGCCAGTAGCCATTTTTATAAATAACTTTATTTGGTTATCTTTCCCAAATAGAATCAAAGACTTTTAATAACAAATAATTCAAATTAGCTATATGAGGTTAAAAAGGGACTTTCCTTTAAATTAACTTAAATATTTAATGATCCAATTAATTAACAATTAGAATATCGATCACGCAGATATTACCACGATAAGAGATCCCAGAAATATATTCAATAATATTCCTATTGAACATTTAACTTTAATCTCACTCTTAATATAAAGCTTTAATGAGACTTTAAATACAAATCAATATTTACCACACTGAATCTCAACTCTTCCTGAGATTAAATTATCCAAGAAATCTTCAATAATAAATCTCTAACTTCACTATTATACCTTTCTGCTTCAATCTCTCTCTCCTACTGCTTTTTACTTTACTATTCCGTTTGACTTAAATACTTTATTTAATCTGCATAACAAGGAATCCTGTCCTCTTTTTGGAGCTGATTGGAAATAGGTAGGGGAATTAAATTTCCCTAAAAAAGACGTCTCAGAAGGTTAGTGATAAAGTTCCGTATAGGTTTGTCACACACTCGTGTCCATAAATTAAGGATAAGGAAGTTCAGGCAAAGAAAGAGACAAAAGCTAAACAAATTTGACTTATTTGTAAAGTCTATTAATTAAACAAAAGGTAAAGAGCAAAACAGATGCTATATGTTTGACATAAGTAATAAAAATTGCGATTTTTACTCCCTGGAGTAAATTTCGAAAAAGAACCTATTTACAAAAAAAAACAGTATAACATGGTTAGTATGATGGTTAATACGGAGTATGTCTCCGGACGATGCAATACAGGCCTTAGAACGCCTAGGCATGCTGAGTATCAAATTATCAATCTGATCTTGGGGAATATTACACCACTTATCAAGCAATGTCCTTCGAAGTTCCGGTAGACAGGTGGGAGGGGTTTGACGGGCTGCCATTCGTTGGCCAAGCATATCCCACACATGCTCTATTGGATTCAAGTCCGGTGAGTATGCTGGCCATTCCATATGGGTGATATCCTCCGATTGAAGGCATTCGTCTACAATGTTTGCACGGTGAGGACGGGCGTTGTCATCCATAAACAGAAATTCAACACCCTTGGCGCCCCGAAACAAACGTACATGTTGTTACAGAATGACATCCCGATAGATGTTTCCTGTCATCGTTACACTCTGAACATGCAGGTCAGTTCTGGAACCAAGAATAATTCCTCCTGAAACGCGAGCCATCCTGCACCACCGTAACAGTGTCGTTCAATGATGTTCTCTTGGTGGTAACGGGTACCTGGCGCTCTCCATATTAAAGTCCGGCGAGAATCAGACTGCTAACTAAACTTGGACTCGTCGGAAAACATCAAACAAGACCACTGTTGTGGTGGCCACAATGCATGCTCTCTACTCCAGGTTAATCGCAGGCGACAGTGAGTTGCGGTAAGTGGAACACATCTGACAGGCCTACGAGCATATAGACCAATGCGCCCTAAGCGTCTGTACACGGTCTGCCTTGAAACTGTCGTACAGGTATCTGAAGAGAGCTGACGAGACAGGTCTGATGCTGTGCTCCGTCTGTTTCTTTTGGCAGTAACTGCCAAATATATACCGGTCCTCATTCGGTGTTGTAGCTCGAGGGCGACCTGTGCTGTAACATCTACTCACATTACCATCATCTTGGAATCGTTGCCAAAACCTGGAGATGACACTCTGGGCGATTCCAAGTTCCTCGGATACTTCCAGCTGGCTACGTCCACATTCCGGGCCGTGGGTAGCCTAGTGGTTAGAGCATCGGACTCCAGACCGGAAGGCCTGGGTTCGATGCCCGATGCCACCAAACACCCTCCGAGTACACACGGAGTACGTGCTCGTTAAATCAGTGGGTTCGTAGTCTTGTGGGCTTAATCACGAGCGCAGGGACTGGAGGATATTTCCCTCCTCTTCAGTCTAGATGCAGAAATTGTGGAGGTGGAGATAGAGGTCGTGTCGCCATCTATCGTCCCTTCGGGGAACTTCGCCGAGCTAAAAATCGTACTGTCACCTGTATGGTGCTCAAGGCCAACGACAGGCGTACCTCTAGCCCATGCCACGATGAATTTCGTGGGCCTCGATCTGACTGAGTCAGACAGGTGGCATCAGACAACAACAACAACGTCCACATTCCAATACGTCCAGTCATCCAATAATTCTATCACGTAAAAAAATCATCGAAAGTGCCATAACTATGCGGTTATTGCACTGAAAGGCTTTTAAAGCGCTTGTGAACAATTTTACTTCTTTGCCACCATTCCTTATATACCCTTCTCTTACTCTCTCGTCATTGTGACGTACTATTCGCGCCATCTGGTGGTTTCCTGTAATTTGCATATTCTTCTTCAAGATGTATGTGATAATTAATACAGGTGAAATTTTTATTTTAGAGTTCAATTTCTGTGTGATACTGAATTATCCTTAATTTATGGGCATGAGTGTAAATGGGCTATGTTTTTGCTCCGTTTTTCCTATATATACCGTATATATTTATTATACCGTATATACATATTATACCTTTTCTCCTATATACCGTAATGCTAAATGAGCTATATCTTTTCAAGTTAAAAGGAAAAATTAATTATTTATAAATACATTTTTTTTTGAAATTTTATTTAAACAAATGCAGGAATTTTACAATATTGCAAATTTTTATGAATATTGAAACATATTTGAAATTTAACATTGAAACTCCGCGTTTAGTTCAGGCTTTCGTACATTTGCCGAAGACAGCCTTAAAGCTGAGTGAAACTTGTTTGCGGAAGAAGTTGGTAGAGAAATCTCAGTTAGTGATAGTTTAAATTGTAGTTGTGAAAGCTATACTTTGAGGAATATTTACGTGTCTTCGCATAAGATTCGTAATCTTACTTTCATTGTCAGGAACTCCCAGATCCACAGTGTCTGCCTGACATTCAGATATCTATTATTAATTAGGGCTAACTCGCTTCCATTAGCTAATTGCAGCCGTTGTAAAGTAGAGACCTCAGATTTATTTAATTTTCTGGCTATCGAGATGAATCCCACAGCTTTAGTAAAATCACTTATTTTTAACAATTTTATATTGTTAATTGACACATTTTATTGTTTTGTCTATTAGAAAGAAAATTTATACACATCTAGTTATGGGATGCTTTGTATCGTCGTCTGTAGGGCTCTTTAGTGATCTAAAATTGGATCTCGATACGTCGAAGATTCACCAAAATAGTAAAGCAGAGTTTTTCGTAGGTCTCTCGCTGATCTCTCGGTCACCTTCTAACATGTCTCTTTAAAGGTTTTAGGTGAGCCTCTCTGACTTCCTTTCAATTTCTAATTGGAAGGAACATGAACATCCCCACGGTACCCCAAGGATTGGTCCCAACCACCATATATTAATTCTTTCAGGACAAAGTTCCGACTGGTTCACGACCATCTTGTAGCCACATGTCGAAAACTATATGGAGAAGGCATAAATTGACATGTCACTCAGACACAGAGAAAATAATTCCTGGCATTTCCTCCTCACAAAGCTCACTATCCCATCCACACATGTGTAACACGGCCACGTGTTAAATGAAAAAAAGAATGGACAGCCGTTGAAACAGGCGTGTTTTATCTGTAGTCCACTTTGAAGGAGAGGCCATATGGTGATTCTTTCACTCAGGGTGCTGGGGAAGAAAATAGGTGTAGTAGTGAGTGAGTGTGAGTGAATATTAACGTCGCATTATTCACCTGCACGAGGGCTTTGAGGTGTAGTAGACAACTGGCTAAGAAGCGACGCTACACCATATTAGATTTTGAATCAGCTTTAATAAAAATTAGTAATTCTTCTGATCTGTCTCCAATCGAAACCTTGCTGTCGTTGTCATTGATGTCTGTTTAACTTAGCATATACCACCCGATACTATGTCAGGTGATCTTCAGCAACGTTTAGAAACAGCATGGACTGACATACCCCAAGAACACCACCAAGAACTCTCTCTTTCAGTGTTGAGAGCATCTAGTAGTAGATTTGCCAGCGATGGAGGCAATACCAAATACTGATTTTTTTCATGTTCCATAAGTTAAACAGGGCTGCCTGCTATTTCAAACATTTATCTCTCCTTTGTGTAACATCTTATTTGTCCAATAAACTTAGCTTAGAAATCTCTAGTCCTACATGGTGTTTCATTTTGGATGGTCAACTTTGTAAATACAAAAATATAAAATTTCAAAGCATTTTCCGAGTTTCCAAGCTTTTAAAAATATTTCTCAATTAGAAAAATGTATCGTAAGTATCTAATACTTTAAGTGAATAAAATTTTTAAACTACGCATTGAGGGAATTGAGTTAACAATGAAATATGAAAACAATTACTTGCCGTGACTCCCGATGAGATTCTCAACACGTAAAGTTCCATAAAAATTGTGTGTTTCATGTACACTACAATATACGTGAAGATTACCCAAGCGTTATTTCTAGATTTGAAATCTTAACGTTGACTACCCAATGTCTCATAGCCATCAAATGATCTCATTTAACTAAATTTCAATGCGAATTTTTTTTTACCTCTTTCATTTCTAGACCAAAACTCTAAAGCATCGGTTCTTAAACTGTGGTCCATAGACCCCGGGGATCCCAGCGCCTTTCCAGGAGGTCCGCGAAGGGGTGTGTTAAGATTTCCCTTTTTTACAGATTCCGAAAGACCTTGTAAAAAAACTGAAAGAATGTGCCATCTTAGACTAAATCACTAAATTGTTCCCAATGAAAAAACTCTACTGGAACACGTTATTCGATCTAGAACACTAATTCAGTTTTTTTTAATTGTTTGAAAATACATAGCCACATTTCTACAAAATGATATTTTTTATTTAGATGTTTACGGTTTTCTTAAAGTAAAAAAAAAAGTATTAACAGAGTCTGTATAAGTAGCACAGGGAATCTTAGTATTATTGAGAAACCTTTAAATCATTCAGCCATGTGTTGGGAGTCAGCGAGGCGTGTTCAAAATCTTGGGGGTCTGCGGAGTCAGGCGCCGCCGCCGCACAGATCGAAAGTTAAAGATTGATTGATTGATTGATTGAATATTAACGTCGCACTGTTCAGCTACACGAGGGCTTTTTGGCGACGGACCACGTAATTTTGAACCATGGTCAAGTGACGTGGACGACACATGAGCTGGCACCCCCCTCTCCTAACAACCACACCACACCAACGGGAGGACGTTTCAGCTCTCGACAGATTTAACGTGCATCGCTGCCCTACACAGTGGGTCTTTAGTGGTACTGGGCTCGAACTCGTGACAAGGCAAGCCACGATCCTATACCTATACCACTCGGCTACCGCGGCCTCGAAAGTTAAAGAACCGCGGCTCTAAAGAGTTTCAATCAGAAGTTCTTTTCTTTATAATCTTTTCTTTCGAAGGAAGAATTTTTAACTTACGTACATGCGTGTGAATCATTTTTTTTTTTGTAACTCATACCGACTTACATAAAAAATTATTAAAATATTTTTTATAAAAGTTAAATTACATATATATATTCTATAATTATCCTGTATGTTTAAGTTTTTTTCCCTTTGAATACACTTTAGTTTTGATTTAAAATAGAATTAATTTTTATATAATAATTTAGTTACTGATATAACTAATTACAGGAAATAAAGAATGTACAGAGAAATATGTAGGTACCGGTAGAAGGAAGTAGGTGGCTAGACGACGTTCAACATTACACTTCTAAGTAAGTCTTAATATTACCTTAAAATCGCCACAAATTAGACAGCAGAGCATTTACTACATGTTGGAAGACCTTTTTAATGACAATCTTAATAAATATATTCACCATAATTATTATTCTAATATTGATATTGAAATCCTCTCTTGAAACTAAAATTTTCAAATTCACTGTGTCTGTTCGCTCTTGATACCAGAGAACCTTTCAGCCAATCAATAGTCAGAACCAAACGACATTAAAAACCTGATTAAATTTAAAAATAAATTCAAAAAGCAATATTATAAAACATCTTAAATCATCTTTTCAAAGCAGATTACAACGGTCTGAAAGCGCATTTTAAAAATGAACTGAAGATAATTGGAATGGAAGATTAAGTGCTTTATAAACCAGGGCTACTCAACCTTTTTTCCCGCCGGGACACATACACATGATAGATATTTCACTCGGGGCACAACATGCGGGTAATGGAAAAAACATACTATAAGACCAAAGCAACACTGGACAAAGCAAAATTGATTAAAATATTTATCAACTCTCATTTTTGTGTTTTATTTTAAAACTACAACAACTTTTCTATCAAAGACACACGCAAAAATATTTATTTTCATGCCTTTTTTACTGAGTTTAAGGATAGATTCGATTTTCTTTCATCCATGACCAAACCTTTTGCTTACATTCTACTATTAAAAAAAAGCAAAATGATGGCAAGATAGATTTAATTGCTTATTTAGTTCATTGTTCTCCAATAGTTGAATCTCTTAGTGCAATGGACCTTTACCGGGCCACTTAGAAAAGGTCGGTGGGCTGCAGGTTGCGTAGCATTGCTTTAAACACTCAAGTCTGTGGCAGGTTTTGAAAATTTTCCATAAAAATCCCATACTAAAATTCTTTCTCTAATTTGTGCTAATAGCATTACTGTCACTTACAGTCGAAAAATCAATCTTATGGAAGAAAATCTCCAAAATAATTTTACAGAAAACACACAAAACCGGATAATAGTTATAATCATATTGACTTCAATGTTAACACAACATTTTCTGACTTCTAATCCCCCACTCCATTACTCTTGAACCTCTACTAATCCCTATGAAATCCTGGTTTATATATATAAAAAAAACTTCTAGTGCTTACTAAGCTCCTGGAAATAACACTAACAAATAACAGGACCAAAACATTTCCCGTTCAAAATCATCACTAATAACTTTCTCAGTTATTAAAGTCCTTCTTATTCACCTTTTCCCCTGTAACAGCAAAAAATGCAATTACTTTTCCTTTTAAAATCTTAACAAAAATTCACATTTACCTGACAGTTATAGATCTATTTCATTCCAACCAATTCTTGGAAAATTTACTGAACCTTTTGTTCACACCCGCAGGGCTGATCCTAGAGGTGTTGGCCGCCCAGGAGCAAAGATCTAATATGCCGCCCCTGTAGAGAATTTTTCATACTTTGATTTATACTTAACGTTGGCGTTATAAACTAATCTACCTGTATGAGAGTAAAAAGAGAAACATTAATAAAAATGCAAATAAAATTTGAAGTGCAAAATTTTATTTTTTGATCAGCTATTAGTTTATAATAACGATAAAATACTTTAATAAAATAATAAACAAAACAAAAATATTACCTTTAAAATAAAAATATACATTTTATAATTAGATATACTAAGCAACAGTATGTACGTAGAAAATATGATCTAATAATAATAATAAAAATAAAATGCTTAGCATAAATATCGTGAAACGAAAAGTATATTCCTTGGTCGATTATCTCTAAAGCTTCTGGACAGATTTAAATGAAATTTGGTTTGTTGATAGGTATAACATAATACAAATAATAACCTATCGACATTTATAATACACAAGCTCAGGCGTAACACTTATCGGAGTCGGAAGGTATGAAACAGCGGATGAAAAATATAGCAAAATATGGGGTTAATAGGAGGTATGGTTCCCTTTTGCAGATATACAGGCCTCTCATCATGATTTTATATTAAAATTAAGAGAGTTAATGAGTTCCTGAGGCAAATAGTTCAACTTGTTAAGCATCGAGTTATTAGGTCTGGATATAACAACGATTTAAAAAAATTGAATATCATTTTCGTTCAATAAGGGGAATTTCTAACTGGATTGATTTTTTTCAATTTTGTTCAATAAGCATTCCTAATTTCGTTCCACTTTCAATTACGCCGATGATTCTGAAAATATTTTCAATATTGCATCAGTTGCTTATTTGAATTGAATTGATCTACGAGAAAAAAATAGCTGTAGATAAAAAATTAGAAAATCTTTTGGTGGAAAAAGATCATTCAGTAGTACGTAGCCGAAAATTTAAAAGAGAATAGTGAAGTTCTTTAGCTCCTTATAGAGATATTCTGAAAGAATTGCAAGGTCGAAACAGACAGGTCATTGCAACTACGCCAAATAACTTTTGAAATGATGGAGAAATATCCTAGTGCTGAGAGAAGCTTCAACCAACTTGAGATAGATTTGCTGTAATTTTTGTTAATTCATTTTGTGATCCTAATATATATATATATATAAGCTCCATTTCTATTTATTTTATAACAATAATGATTATAATTGAACATATTTTGGAAGTGTTTTTAATTTTTGTATTTTACATTTTTGTTTATATTTTACATTTCTGTTTATAATTAAACACTGAAGTCTAGTTACTTTTTCATTTTTATGTTTTAATGGAACGAAATTTCAGCTATCCTAAAATTTAACGCCATAAGACTTGATTTCGATGTAACACGGTGTACATTGCCTTGATTTACATTATTGCAAAGTTTTGTATAACACGGTTGCGATACAACACGGTACAATATTGCTCGGATTTATATTATGTACATACATGTTTAATTTAATAAATAAATAAAATAATAATTTAAATACATAAATAAAAAAAGTTTCGTATAACACGGTACGCGCGAATTAACCCTGTTATACGAGGGGCACCTGTACATCATTAAAGAAGTTGAAAAAAAATGTTGATTTTTAATTGGGGAAATGTTTTATGTAGGGTCGCACTGACCTAAAGTTGGAAGTCATGGTAACCGAGAGGTCAAGGTTGTGAATTCATGGCTTGCATTATCGAGTCGCGTTTTCAAAAATTAGTGACACTAAAAACTCGCCGTGTGTAGTGCTAAATCTGTCGAGGTACCAAGTCTTCCAGTTAGTACAGTGTGGAAGTTTAGAGGGGGAGGGTTGTGTGTTTGACGCATTCGTCACTCGGCCGTGGTTCAAAATTACGAGGTTCATCGCCAACAGCTTTTGTGTTGCTTCACATTTCTGCGTAAATTTTTTAAAAAATCAAGTAGGAGTACCACTGGTTTAAGCTATGCGACAACTATTTTTAAAAAAATGGAGGTATGGGGATTTTTTTTTTTTGCGGTATTTTTAGATTTATTTAGTACTTTTAAAGGAAAATATGTTAATATTAAGAAGAGAAAAATAAATTATTATTACTAAAATCGGAAAAAAATGAGTAAAAATTGACAAAAAATTACAAAAACGGGGCCTATTCAGTACAAAAAGTTTATGAACAAATTTTCAATTTTGATGTGTTGCTTCGCTATTCATTTTTGAAATGACTTTCAGGATAAGAGATGTTTTTTAATTTTCACAAAAACTAGAGCACTTTATCTTAGTTATTATATGAAATTGTTTAAATAAACAGTGATTTTATTCACATAAGGGACAGTAAATTTTGTAATAAAACAGTGATTGATAAACCTGGAGGTTAAAACACTTTTACTATTATACAAAACGTACGCCCGAATTTCTGTTAATTATTTTCAAAACTTTTTGAGCACTCGCTGTCCCCGTTTGAGAATTTAAAAAAAAACACACATTTCGAGTAAAACGCATTTTCAAGTATGACTTCTTGCTTAAAATAGTGGCATCTGCTTTTACTAAAACACTTGTAGTTTTTATTCTAGTGAATGGAAAATAAAAAACTTGGTACTTTTATAAAGCTAATAAGATGGCCTATAAAATAAAATCATGACAAAAATTTGTCAATTTTCGGCAAAATTCATAATTTTAGGGTAGTTGGAAATCTTAATCATTCGGAATTAAAGTTGCGCCATTAGTACGTCCTTCAAATAACATTTTGTGAATGTGGTAAGGAAAAATGATATTTGTGAGAAACGCATGTAATAATCCTAAACTGAGAAACTAATTAAGAAATTATATTTTTATGAAATATTCTTTGAAAATTGTACGTTTTTGAATTCATCCATGTAAATTAAGGAAATGAATGTAATTAGTATTCTTAGATTCGAAGTATTATTGCATATATTTCTTAATTTTCAGTTTTTAAGATATTATATTAATTACTTGTTTTAGTGTAATTAAATAGCTGAAATAATGGAACATCAAAAACACATTAGCTAAATTTCCTATAATTTTAAAAATAACGCAACTTTTATGACATAATTAACTGAATCATATTGTATTGCAAAAACAAACATTAAATTATGAATTGTAATGGTAAGAAATAAAAAAAGAGAACTATACCACACACTAGCAACTAATCATATTGCTAAATATGATTTTTATATCAAAAACTTAGAATAAATTTTTTGTGAAGATCTTTCAAGCATTTTCACTCTATATACACAGGGTAGTTCTAAAATATCTGGAAAAAAAGGAAAAGGGAAGTAGAAGGGACCAAAATAAGTACGTTTAGTGCGATAATGCCGCGATAAGATGGTAGAGAGTGATTGCGCGCGCGATTGATAAAATCGCTTTGTTGTCTTTAATCACTATTTCCCTTCACAGATTTCGCGCAGAATGCATCGGTACACCAATTGAGAGCTCACTGACATGCATTTCATGCATGGGGCTGAAGATAAAAATGGAACGATTGCTGCAATGATATATTGAATTAGTCGAGGTGGACTTGTTCTTTGGCCACCACGTACCCCAGTTTTGATCTGCTTGGATTTCTTCTGGGTCACATTAAGTGTATAGTCTTCGAAAATCCCATTGCATCTGAACATCTGGTGACCGGACTAGGGTTCTTATTTCCCAGTTTTTTCCATTCCCGGGAAATCTCGGGAACGTAACAGCCATTTCCGAAAATACATCAAAATTTCAAAAAATTTAAGAACAAGTTATGTTCAATTGACATCGATAAAAATTATATAAAATAAAGATACATATCAATTCCAAAATTTATATTCAATTATACAAAAATGTGATTTGAGCAAACATGAGTAATTTGTGCTTTTATCACTTAGCCTAGTTCTAGTTAGTTTTTTACCTAGTTAGCTTTTGTTATAAATAACCCTTTCAAGACATCTCCCAGTCTCCTGTTTAAGGATCGATTTTCAGTTATTATTTAATCTATCCTGAATCAGTTATTTTTATAATGCTGCTACTAAGAGATAAATATTGACAAGTACTTGAAAAATTATTTGCTGCTGGAATAAGGATCACGTAAGTTCAAAATATTTTAATTCTTGTATATAAGACTTTTATTTGTGTTACTGAATTCTCGTTTATGAAATTGCTATATTTCTGATACATGAAAATAATTAAATATTAATGTAAGAATATCACACAAAAGTTTAATTTTAAAAAATAAGAAATAAGAAACGCTTCAAAAATTTTTAAAATCCCCCCTCCCTCTCTCAATATAGTTTTAGAGTTCATTCCCTTCTTCAAACTGCTGATTCGATTAAATCATTTGCAATGAAGACAAATACCGGGAATTTTTTTTAAAATAAATTAAACAACAGTTTTAGGTTTAAGTACTTACGTTATCAGTGTAAATCAAGGTATCATAACTCCATCAAAATAGTCGTGCTGATAGACTACGAAATAATGTTTCTTTAAAAATTAAATACTTTTAGTTAACGAAGCGATGTTCGACAGATAGACAGCAACTGATCAGTATTTCATATATTTACTCTCTTACACCAAGCTGCAAAAATTCTCTCCAACCCTACGTTTCTAATATTATGCTCTTACCCCCCGTTCGGTGCTTAAACGGACATTTCTCCTTCCAAGAAATTTCGGAGTGAATGATCGAAAAACTGCAACAGTGCGGGGTTAACCAAAATTTATATCAGAGTTCGAAATCTACAGTCAAGTCAAAACTAGCTACCTCAGATTATTTCAGCTCCGTGTCGTTCCCGGGAATACAAAAAGTATGGAAATCTTATGATTTCCCGGGAAAGAAACCCTACTTGTGATATCAGTTGAGAAAGACAGGTTCATTAGAAATTGTCCATCTTCTAATTCAGCACATTCGTAATTTTTTGTTTCGAAGAAAATTAAGATTTTTTCTAGCAATTTGAAAAATACTTTTAATACTTTATGACTCAAAAGTCATTCAACTTCTATATAATACGATAGTTTGGGTGGGTGATTAGATCCTGAGAAATCAATACCCAGAACAACCACCTCTGGCAGTAATAAGAGCACTTATACACCTGGGCATTGAGTCAAATAGAGATTTAATGGCATGCGCAGGTACAGATGCCCATCCAGCTTCAACAATATTTTATTCTGAAGCACGTTTAAATACAATTAAAATAGAATTATTAAAACAAAGCAATCTAAAATATGAACAGTCAACGACCTCCCCCTCAGTGGGCCTCGGTAAAACTATCCATCGTTGACCGGTCTGCGGTGATAAAAAGATTGGGGAACACTGTCGTAACAGACATCTCTACACACTAGAAAAAATTTTTAACGCAAGAAAAATTAAAAATAATGTTGAGCAAACTGTTGTGGTCCTCTTCATGAGAAGAATTCCAGTCACACCTCCTAATTTATACTTGACGAACAGCCCGAGGGTTCAGAGTACTGAATACCTCCAAACCATACTTGATAAATCTCTCACTTGGAAACGCCATATTTTACATATGTGTGATAAATTCTGGTTCCTATACGTAAAATTTCCCCTTAATTTTCCGGAATTCCAAAAGGAAAACTAGAAAGCAAAAAGCATTGTCTTATACTTCCACATTACACTTCCATATTACATCTCATTTTAGCCTACGCTTGTCTCATGAGGCGATACCCAGCTAAATCTAACATTGAAATTCTGTAAGAGGTCCATATTACCAGTTTTAAAGGGGGACTCTTATTACTGGATCCTACCGTGAAGTCCAATTTCAAAATCCTTGTTCTAAGAAATAAATTCTTGAATCAGAGAACACACCTGGGAGCAAAACAAGTAATATAAAAAAAATTAAGTCAATTTCTACTTAGATCAATAAAGAAAAAAAAATTTTTAGTTACATTTTATTAAATAGTTACAAATAATATAAATATGTATCTATACATATGACAGAATCACAACATTAAGTGGCAATTAATTCTTATTAATTATCACTAAAGTATTGTATTGTCATCCAAAACAATCGTGTATATAATATTTCAGTTCAACTAAATGCTTTAAAACGTGAGAAAGAAAAATCTTTTAAAGTTTTGACCCAAATCACTAAAAAGGAAGCCAACTTGGCTGTATCTGTAATTCTTTAAATAATTAGTTTCAGTCAATTTCATTAACCATAATTAAATTAACCTATTGTCACCCAAAACAATAGTGTAGAGAAAATTTCAGCTGAAATGAGCGTTTTAAAATGTGATAAAAAAAAACATTTTCAAGTTTTGACACAAGTCGCTAAGTTGCCAAAATGGTCGCTAAGTCGCCAAAAAATGATGCTAACGGGGATGTATTTGTAATTCTTTGAATAATTTGTTTTAATCAATTAATTTTTTTTAATTATAACTAACTTACTGTATCGTCATCCAAAATAATTATGAATATAAAATTTAACCTCAGTTGTGAGCTTTAAAATGTATTTTATTAACGATTGAAAATTTAAACAAGATAAATATATAGAGAGTGGGAGCTAATTGTAGGAAATGAAAAAAGGGTTAAAAATAGTTAGATTGAAATAAATGCTGGAGAGTCATCAGAAATACTCAGTATTGATAGTATCACAGATACTTTGCGTGAAATGGGCAATAAACGTTTAAAAATATATTAACGTCACATTTAGAAGAAACACAAGGACTACTGACGATGGGCCTAGTAATTTTAAACCATGATCAAGTGGCGAGGACAACACCGGGAATGCTCCCTTCACTCCTAACTTACACAGCGCGACAACGTGAGAACTTTGAAGTTGAAATAGGCATTGATAAATGTTATTTGAGAGAATTTTTTTTTCCTTATTGCAAGAGAAAGGTGGGAACACGCACCTTTACTTTCAAGTTGTATTTTTAATTTTTTAGATATATTCGCCGCATAACGCTCGCCTTCTTTTTTATAAAGGAACCTGAAAAGTATGTGTGCAAAGCCCTTGTATTTTAAAGTCATTGATACGAGGTATTATGCCATTATTTTGAAAAAAAAAATAGCATATTTCTAGAACTGCAACTCTAATTCCATTAGGTATGTCATTTCTTTTAAATAAAAAGTATTTCGATATTAGTAGAGGTCTAATTTTTTTAATGCTCACTTTTTATTTTTGAAGCTATCATTTTTATGCCCGGGGTATATAATTCGCACCCCTAAATTTTTATCTTATTTTTTGAGTTAAAAATGCGTGCTATACGCTGGATTTTACGGTACTTTCCTTTTAAAAACATGATTTCGCTTAGAGAGCCGTGGATAGTTGGAAATGCAAAGTAAATTGCCTATTTTCATAGATTTTTAATATTATTTTAAAATTTATTTCACTTTCTTATGAAAATCAAGATCACCTAGAACTAATCCGTCACCCTTGGTTTATTCCTTTTAATGCTTTTTAAAAGCTATAGTGAAATAATAGTGCTTGTGAAATCAACTATTCTTGTACTTTTTTTTAAATTACATTACTAGTCGTTTGGAAATCATCCGATATTATTAATGCACAATCAAATCCAAAAAGTAATTATGTCTCCGGTAATTAGTGTAGTTGTTTTCATTATGAAATCAATGAAAATAAAATGAATCGATGTAGAAATGCATATGACAAAAGTAGTTTTGAAATAATGTTTTCTGACTGAAATGAATCGCTAAGCAAAAGCGAATGTGACGCCAAAAGTTCGAAAAGAAGACAAATGTTTTTCGCCAATGTTTATTTAAATACAGTTTCCTTCTAAGGCGAGAAAATTGCTCTCATTCCAGTTCGTTTATTTACTTGACGTAAGCAAAGGGTAAGTCTGGATTCTTTTAGCTGAAATAGTAATTTATTATTTTAAATTAGTTGGCCTAATAGTTACTTTTTTTTCCATTGAAATTTTTATTTAGTAGCTTCAAATTTGTTTCAATTTAGATTTTGTTGTTGTGTTCATGGATTGCTAAATTTTTATTTTCTTACAATTGTTATCGCTTAACAGATGTTTTAAGTTTTTGCTGCGTCATCTGAAAAATATCAATTTTATGGTTAGCGAAATATGTTAATTTTGTGTGTGCGTGTTATTTTAGTAACTTGTTCACAGATATTTATCAACTTGTTCAGACTTATTTTATCTGATAATGGAAGAGCGGGGTTTTTTTTTCTTCGAATGCTCTATAACAGGGGTGGCGAACCTTCATAAATCAACGTGCCATTTTTTTTAGTTTTATGAGGTATACGCGTGTGCCATTAAATAATTTTAATTTGTGATTTTTTGGGGGAAAATAAAACAAAATGTATACTAACAGCTCAAAACTTAATTTACTACGAAAAAAATGCTTTTTGCAATGTATAGTAGTAAATGTTTTAGTTATACGTGTAATTCAAATTAAAGTAACATTAGTGTGACTTTTGTTTTGTTGCAGATTATATAGATGACAAATAACTTATATTAGGATTGTAAGATATTACTTTTAGCAGAATGCTTGTTGAATTGGAGTCATCTACTAAAAGGTTTCTGAGCGAGTCTTTAATGTTAATCATCTCTAAAAATAATGACTCGAAAGTATAGGTAGATGAGAATATGGTTAAAATAGCGCGAGCAAGCTTCTTCAAACAGTTGAATGTGTCTGCAACCCTTTTACAGACTATGTTCTACATACAATTTTTCCAGAACATAAAATAGACACCACTTTGTCGTCTATACTAATCTCATGCCATGTTTCTCGGTGCACAAAAATTTGAAATTCTCGGTTACACTTACTATCTTGCACTCTTTTGTGCTAAACTATCCATGTTAAATAACAGTTAAAAATCGTAACTATAATACAATATAATTGAAAATATTGTTCTGTCAACGAAATTTACTATGCTATGCGTAGACTAACTTAGCATCATTAGCAATTGTAGTCCATAACTTAATTAAGGCAAGACAATAGCAAACAAGTGTGCTCCCCGCCGCACTGCTAATCGTAATAAACCATAGTGAACTTTGTTATTTTGAATTAAAACGCAAACTGTTTTGACTGGAGTGCCCAAAATATTGGCACGCGTGCCATTGTTTCGCCATACCTGCTCTATATGCTCTCATTTCCTTAAAGTGTATTGCAGTAGTTACTGTTATAAAAACTAAACTGACTTAAATTTGCTTTTACAATTACTTTTTATTAAAATTTTCCTTTAATAATTGTAAATTTCTTGTCGTCGCGGAACTGAAATGAAATTTTATAAAACTACGTTCGTTTTTTCAGTATTTAATATAAAATAGTTGTAATTTTACCTAAATTTTTTTTTCATTAAATAGCGAAGTATGTTAATACTATGTTTGTTATTTAAGTAATGTTCAGTTTCTGTAGACTTTTTTTTATAATGAATGTTCGTTTTTAGAATGCTCTTTATGCTCACATTTCTCAAACATAAATTAGTTACTGTATTGTAAAAATTATATGTAATTTAAATTTACTTTAACTATCACTTTTTTATTAAAATTTTCCTTTAATAATCACACAACTAGTAAATTTCGCGTCGTCGTGGAACTGATTACAGTTTATGAAAACTACAGTTTTTACAGTGTGTGGGGGGGGCACGTACTACTTCATTCAAATCTTTTTAAAATGTAATTAAATTCAATAACTTTTGTTAATAATTTAATTTAAAAAAATAATTTTAATAATTTTTTTAAGTAATGCCAAGATTTATCAGGGATTATAGCAACACGTTTTGGTGATTAACTAGGTAATTTTGAACCCTAACAAGGACGACGCCTCAGCTGACTAATTTCCATACTATGCCGACCTGAAGACTTCAGTATTTGAATACGTGTAAACAAAATTCGGTAATATATTGACTTATAAGCTATAGAAAAATCTGTGTACCCTTCGAAGTTTTCAATTCCTTCTGTGTTTTCTGGAGGGAATTTTAATTAAGATTTTGGTGGCTTTCTTTCCATTCGTAGAAAATGGGACAGATTTGAATTTATGGTTCTTTGGCTTTCCATAATCTACGCCTAAAAATACGGCCCTACCATAATTTTGTTTTCACATACTTCCAGTACTTATTTCAAACATTGTAATTTTCTTCATACGAGGGCAATTCGGAAACTAACCGCCGTTTGGACTTGGCGCTGAAGTAAGGTCCAGAGCACTCTTACTCGAATGCACAAGCAATCTGTGATTCAGTAAGCTTCCAGTCGGTGAGTGATAGTGTCGTAGGGCCAAGAGTTTGCTAGTTATAACGTGACAAAATGGGTGCCACCATAGAAAATCCCGCGAAATGTGAGATGCGGGGAGTGATAAGATTTCTTTGGGCCAAAAACTGTCAGCAGGGGATATCCATCATGAATTGTGTGTCCTCTATGAGCCAAACATTATGAGTGACAATGTAGTGCGTCAAATGAATATGCTCTTTCAAGGACGGAAAAACAAACACCCATGAGGAATCACGGAGTGGTGGCTGATCTCATCAAAGAAATTGATGAAAAAATTCGTTTGCTCTGTAATTTCTCAATCTCCCAACTTCCAGAACAGTTTCCAAACATTTATCGGACAATTTTGTATGAAACAGTCGTAAGAACACACTGTGTCTTAAAACCGCTGTAACATATTGATTTGAATCGCAGGCGGCCGCTTTTTATACAGAAGGAATTTATAAATTGGTAAAACAATACGACAAGGGCTTGAATAATGGAGGAGACTATGCAGAAAAATAAATGATGATTGTACATTTGATATGTAAATAAATTTTTCCCCCGTCGGTTTCGGTTTGTTATTACAGCGATTCGGAGGTTACTTTCCGAACTGCCCTCGTTCTTAACTCCTTTTTGTATATAACCTCTTAGTACAATTAAGATTTTAATGATAAAATATGTATTAATTCAAGTAATGAAATTGTTAGCATCCTTTCAAATGGATGAAATAATTTTTTTAGTTTCATATAATGATGTGCACTTTGATTTTATAGTAATTTTTTTAAAAAAATAAAGTTACTTACGTATTATCGCAACAATCGCCAACTCTTTTAATAACTCGCCTATCTGTCGTACGCACTGAATTGGCAACCAGGTGCTTCGTTTCATATAATGTCGCCAATATATATTAGGTTGCGATAATACCTAAATACCAAGATAAATTAGCCATTTCCATCCCTTTTATACTTAAGCGATTTACACTGGGAGAGGGGGGAGAGATTTAACGTAATTGTATCTTTCAATTCCCACTGAAATCAAGAAGTCGGTCGTGTTTTTTTAAAAACGTTTTTATTTCGTTACTTCCAGCTATAATGACTATAAAGCAAGCTTACAAAGAATCACCATCGGGCAAAGTGATCGACTTCATTAAAGCCTTAGAAGAAATCCACGAACCTATTCCTGTCCCAAATTTCGGATGCATCAAGTGTAATCCTGATGGTGCTGATAAGAAGAAAAAGATATTGCTAAGCTGTGGACATATAGTCCACTATACTTGTATCAAAAATCCTTCGTACCGCACCAGCAAACCAAACAAATGGTTGTGTCCTATCTGCATAAAGTTTGTACTTACAACTGGAGTTCTATTCGGTTAGTAACGGTAAGTTCACTATTTAAATCTTTACTTATGTAACTTATTTACTTATTATATATTATGTATTGCTTATTATTGCTTAGGTAAATGGAGAGAGGAGTTCTAATTAAAAAAATTTTTACAAGCAGTCTTTTTATTACAGAAGAGTACCGAAAACTCGGCACTCGATAACCCGGCAGTCCGGATAACTCGGCCACACCCTCGTAGGTCGAAAAAAAATGCCACGTGCTGACTAAACTCCTAAAACAAACGTACAAATTCACATAAAATATCCCAGTGTGGGAATAAAAGTTAACGAAACCACCCTTCAGTATTTTGAACTACAAAGTGAGTCGGTAATGGACTTATTGTCTTTGTGATGAAGCAGCAAAACGCGCAGTGCGGAACACAACAGGACATTAAGTATTTCTTTAGAAAATAGCCAGTTCTTGTAATGTTGGCTACTTAATTTTTATTATAGATAGCCTATGCCTTTTTATAAAGTATTTTTCTGAGCTGTGTCTACAGGGTGGTCCCGAATTCATGGTACAAACTTTAAGGGTAGATACAGGACATAGAGTAACACTCATTTGTTGTATAGGAATGTATGGGCACAAGTGAGGCGCAAACAGGAGAAATAAAAAAGAAATGAGAAATGAAGATATCGGCTGGTTGAGTTGCCGATAAAGGGCAGTAGATGTCTAGCCGCCGTTCAACATGATGCATCTCTGTAAGGTAAAACGCCATTCTCAATTGTGCTGATGTCTACGATGGGAGACTTTACGTATATCGAAATGCACAGATGCATTATATGTAAAGCCGTGAAAATGGTAATGGCACAGCTGCACTACTATTGTATCACACGCAGTTTCCTGATCGACGAATGCCGGGTCACCGAATTTTTCAGCGGTTACATCGTCAACTTCGTGAAACTCGTTCGTTCCACGTCACCACACTTGATGCTGGTAGACTAAGAGCTTTACGCAGTCCAAACCTGGAAAAAAACGCAAGTGTGTATCATCAGACCGTTTGTAGAGTGATAAACGGAAAACGCTTATTACATCTCTTCCATTTTCAGCGAGTGCAAGCTTTGAATCTATCAAGCTCTGTCTTATCCAGTGGGTGGTACAGCAATATGCGCTGCAGCTGAACTTCATAGCTCATGTGCTGAACATTTATTGTAAACATTACACTTATCAACGACGCTTTCAATAAACACTTTGTCTCTTCTTTTCGTCTCTTATTTTTCGTGTTTGTGCCTCATCGCGTCTCACTTGCGTCCATACATTCCTATACAATAAATGATTATTAGAATGTCCTGTACCTACCCTTAAAGTTTGTACCATGAATTCGGGACCACCCTGTATAAGGTAAATTACTGTATACTGTGTATTAATTAATTTTCATTTTCATACAGTAAATGCTCTATACCAGGGGTGTCCAACTCGAATGACCTTTGCCGGCCATTTCGGAAAAAAACTATAATCTCGCCGGCCGCACATAAAAATATGTACTTTTATGCAGATTTGGAAACAAAAAAAACATTTATTGGGGTGAAAATTTAAAACAGAATGAACAATTATTATTGTTTTCATTATTTTTCACATATACAGATTTAGATAATATAACAATGCAATGATCAAATAATGTTTAAAATATTACAATTATATTGCCATTTTCTTGAAAATTACGGTGTTCCTTTTGAATTGATCTTTCGTTACTCAGTGTAGAAATTTGATTGTGCTGTCATTCGCAAACGATTAAGTATACATTGACCTTTATCTTAACCGTCCTGAATATTTTTTTTAAACTTTAAAAAACATCTCTGATTGCCTCTTGCTTTTTGGGCACTCCAAACAGAAAAGGAGGTGGAGAAATGAAGGTCGCACACACAGAGAATCATGTACCATTCATAGTAAAGGATATGCATAAAAAAGTAATTTATTATAGTAAAATCCAGTGTAACTGTTTGATAAAATATAAATCTATTTTAATGTAAAGGACATTTCTATTATCAAAAAGGATTTATTTTATAACAAGAATAGGTAACAGGCAAATACATCGTAGATATTATATGTATATATATATTATTTCCCCTCAAATAAATTTCAAAATGAAAAAACTTTCAAAAACCTGATATTTAAAATTTTTTTAAAAATAGTCGGTGGGCTGCGTGTTGGACACCCCTGCTCTATACATTCATTTCTCTCCATTCATTCATATACATACTTTTCCTTTGTTTAAGGTCATTTTTATTTTCTGTTGTATTTTCAAGCAAACAATACATACAAGTGCAGCCCAATATTTTCAGAGGACACACGTACTTATTCTTTTGAATCCCCTTCTCGATAATCCGGTCTTTTCACAAACCTTTCGATCCACGTCAGGCCCAGTTTTCAAGACTCTTCTGTACTTTTATGTTTAACCGTGCTTCAGATTTTTAGTCTTAAATTTACAACGGACGGACAGATTGAAAAATTCTTTTAAGTCGTGAAACACAAAATGTGAGTATGCAAAGAACTAAATCTCTCAACTATGGATTTTTTACGCACCTTTAACATACCAAAACAATTTTAAAAAATTCATTTATTACATTGAAGTAGTTATGCCTATTTAGATCAAGCTCTAGTAGGTAAATTATTTTTATTCAAATTACCTTCCCCTGTCATAAATGTATAATGTATTTTTCAGATTATTCTTATGTTTTCCAGCTTCTTGTATTTTTCTTAAAAATTAGAATGTCGGGCGTGCATATTTTCTGCGTATAATTATAGAAATATTTACTTCTTAGTTTTTTGTAAATATTTTGAAAAACTATCACTTTGAACCAAATTTTTCCTCGCGTCTTTCCTATTTTATTTATAAATTAAAAAATAAAAAAATATGTCATTTTGCTTCGTAGTATTAAAGAATACTACGAAGCCCTCCATAAAGAATTATTGTACCCTCCATAAAGAATTATTCCACCTAAATGCAAATCAAATAATACATTTTAAAAATACGTTCAAAAATGAATGAATTCATTAAAAAAAAAGTGTCAATTTTTGATGTATACTTCAATAAGCATAAGTATAAAAGATTTCAATGAAAAAAAACTTTTTAAAAATATTTTATGTTGATTTGATTGTATCTTTAAATTCCATAAAGTATATTAAACTAAGTTTGTATGTAATTGCTTTTAATTTTGTGATACAAAGTGTTTATAACTCAATTTTGCAATTATAATTGTAACTTTTTTCAAATATGGTTTTCTCAAATTCATTTCACTTGAATTCAGGTAGCTGATTGAGAAGATGTCCTACATCAAAGATATTTACGGGAGTCAACATGCAGAATCTTGAAATTACAGATTACTTTTAAGAATTCCATGCTGTTTATAAAAAATAAAAATAAATGAATTTTATTGGAAATTGAAAGATTGTATTTTATACACATTTTACGAAATTTTATGTGTATATATTATCATAAAAATATAATTTTTAGAATTTTTTTTTTTTGTATTTTAGCATTTGTAAACCTTATTTGGAAAATTAACTTGACTTTTTATGTTCGAAATTGTATTTCCTTAATTAAATGTACTTTTTTAGCGTAAAATATTATTTAAAACTTTAAAATTAACTTTCTCATTTCTGCTTCAGAGTCAGTTAATTTCGTTAAAAAGGGTAAATAGATATAAAATCTTAGTTTTCATATAATCATTTTTAAAAGGTAAATATAAATATATATGTAGGAGAAAATGACAATAATATAACAATAGGTAAAACATTATGAATTAGTTTAATAAAATAATTTTACTCTCAAGATGCAATCATGTTTAATACAATTAGTTTTGAAAATAAATTTTTTTGAAGTGATTCTAAAATTTATGTAATATTTTATTTAAAATATATATTATTTTTTCTCTTGTGAATGTGCTTATGTACTTACCTAAAACATTAAAAGTTCTAAAAACTATTAATGTGTTTATCTTTTCTTGCGAATACTTGTGCACTAACCCAAAAACATTAAATTGATGGATTCAATTAATTATCGTCTCTCATTTCATTGTTTAACCAGGGCGCGGGGAATGTAATCACCTCAAGCTCATGGGGCCCGGATAAGCTGAATTTAACCAGATTTTCTGGTTATATAAATTTCGATCCTCCAGTGCCAAGGGGGCCCGTAGATCTTTTGCTCCCAGGGCCCGAAATGAGTTTAAATCGGCACTGGGTGGCTCTGTGGCCCACATACCGCTCCCGGGTGAAGATTTGAAGTACATTATTAACATTTTCTTCCTTTTTCCATTCTTTGCAAGGTTTCTGTGAACTTTGAATAAGTGCTCATAGTATCGTTTGCTCCTTTAAACAAGAAAAGTACGAAGTTTCAGATGATTGTATGAGCATTTGAAATTTAATATTGCATTGAGTGATGAATGAATTATTTTTACGAATTTTCATAACTCAAAGCAATTTATATAAATACAATCAGACCTCTATATAACAAAGTCGCTAAATCCCGAGAAAAAGTTCGTTATATGGAAAATTCATTATATAGAGATTCATCTTTCAATATACTTCATGAACCACATAAAAAAATTTTTAAATTCATAAACGCTATATAGTAGTATAAAAAGTAATTATTCACACCTTTTTGTAAATTAATATACATCTATTTATTTTATATTTCTCACTCATCAAAAAGAAAGAAAAACTGCAATGAAAACAAGGAAAAAGAATGTCACAGAATACAATTATTTTCAGCATTAAGAAAATAATTTTATATTAAAATCAATGAATTTTAAGGACATTTCTAATTTAAAAAGCTTACGAGTAATTTATTCATACATTTTTTTTATAACTTGTAACTTTAAGCATGTAACTGCAGATGTATTTTTTAATTACTGGTAAAGTCTATTAATTTAGTTTGAGTTTTCTGTTCGAAAGAATATTTTCTCTCATAATGAGCCTCGTATCTTTGCAATGCCCCAGACACCACTTCAGGCTTATTTCCTTTACACTGTAATCCACGTTAAATTATTTCAAGTAATTTTATCACTTCATCATACGAAGGTCCACTTCAAAAATAGGGAGAGAAAAAAATTGAATCACACGAAAAAAAGTTCGTTTTATAGAAAATGCACTTCGCTATACGTAGGCTATTGCATGAAGAAAATCGTGAAATGTTCTCGATTCCAGAAAAAATTCGCCACATAGAAAAATTCGCTATATAGATATTCATAATATGGAGGTTCGACTGTATCAGTAGTTATTGATTAGTATTTTTAAAAGATATTTATAATGACTTATATAATTTCACATCATGGCATGATCCAGGATTAAAAAAAAAAGAGATAAACTTAAATAGAAAATCTTTAATTCTTGAAAAAAGAATTAAACTATTTAAGAGAATACCGAGAAAGTTAATATTTTAAATTCACTCATGAAAGGTATTTTAAATGATATTGTAAATAAGAATAGGTAATTTAGTAATTATTATGGGAAAATTCTTGAAATGAGCTATGATTGCTGAAAAATGAAAACTTAAATAAGTAGTAACCTCAAAGCTGTGTAATTAAATATTTTGGAAAGGTTTTCTTATTCTTAACTTCTCAGTTAACTTTTTTTTAAAAAAAAACATTTTTTTCCCACCATTACTCATGAATAAATACCGCTAATATGCCTGTTTTTTTACATTCATACATATTAAACTTAAAGATTAAATTCTCTAGTGTATAATGAAAACTAAAAATTTCTGAACATTTTGCTGTTATACTCCTAGTTAAAAAAAATAAATTAAAACCTATTTTTTCGTTAAAAAAATCAATCTTTCTTTTTCTTCCTGTTAATATTCAAATTTCTGAGGAAGGAATCTCTACTGTAGATATATCCTTTCTTTAAATAAAAAAATCTGCTATAAATTTTTGAAAAAAATCCCATTCAGTCACTTTCATATTTTCATCATTATTTTCATTTAAATGCACCAACTATATAAAAATAGTTTTAAACTTTACAGTCCTTGCATAACATTACAGTATAAAATCCTAGCCTTATAAAATGATTACTAGCTTTACTGGCGTAGTTAGTCCTGAGTGGGCCCCGTATCAAAATTCCTTCGGGGGCATTTTTAAAAATAAGTAAAAATGATCACACAAACAAAATTTATTTGAAAGTGTCGAAATAATTACACATAGATATACGTAAAAAAAAACTTTATTGATTGAGAATTAGGTACTTATAGGTTTAATCGGTATTTTTCTAGTTTTTTTTTTTTCTGCAAACACATTTATGATGGTATCCTTAGTAGAAGAGGATTTCCAGTTCTTCAGTTTCTATGGACAATATAGCAATATTCCCGGTCTTACCCTAGGGAAGTTCTAGGGTAGTTTTTAATAATTTTTAGTTTAAAAAGGCTTCTTTTAGCTGTTGCACTTGCGACTGCAAGAGTTAAAAATAGCAGGCTTGCTGTTATAATATCCGGAACCCTGAAAACGAGGTAATTGAAATTAGTTAATAGTAATTCTGCGAGCTCTTTGATTGAAGGGATTTTCTGAACGAAATAAAAAACTTCTATAGATTATATATATATATATATATATATATATATATAGTCACGGAGTTCGAAAGAAGTACACAGTTCAATTAAACAAACAATTAGATTTATTCTAACGCTGGGAGCTCGATACAACACTGGACTGAGAACATGCCCAACTGGCGATGAACTCTGCTTTTATACACTTCGGAATATTCGAGAAATACCCAGTATGCACTCTAAAGAATGATCTGGATTCATCTAGATCCTAGAGAAACAATACATTAAAAACGAGAACAAAATTCCAGTCTTTGGATAAATCTGCCGGGGCCGGGATTCGAACCCGAGACCTGAGGAAGTTCAGTCCAACGCTCTGCCAACTCGGCTATCGGGACTTGGTATCGGGACTTATGCGTGCGGCATTGCTCCCCTCGAAAAAGAAGACAGCGCCCGCTGTCATTTTGTTCAAGGGTCTTTATTCTGGAACGAGTGATGGGTCCTTTGTATGATTCTTTGGGAGGAATATCCTCGGTTTCGATTTGCTCGACGGGATCATGGTACGGTTTCATACGCAGTACATGGACAACTTCTCTTAGTTTTCTTTTTCGTGAAGCAGGATCAAAATCTTGTACTTCGTAAGTCACGGCTGATAAACGGCGTAGCACCTGATACGGTCCGAAATACCTTCTTAAGAGTTTTTCGGAGAGACCGACTTTTCTCACTGGAGTATAAACCCATACGAGATCTCCGGGAGCGTAAGATACCATTTGGTGTTTGGAATCGTAACTTCGACGATCTTTGTCTTGAGCTCTCAGAGTGTGCACTCGGGCTAGCTGTCGTGATTCTTCGGCTCTGGCTGCTATCTTGGTGATGTTATTGTCATCAAAATCGTTAGGACAGAATGGTAGCATTGTATCTAGTGTCGTTTCCGCTTCACGACCATGAAGTAAATAGAACGGCGTAAAACCTGTGGTCTCTTGTTTAGCGGTATTATAAGCGAAGGTTACAAATGGTAGAATTTCATCCCAATTTTTCTGCTCTACATCCACATACATTGACAACATGTCGGCCAAGGTCTTATTGAAGCGCTCCGTCAGTCCATTTGTTTGGGGATGATACGCCGTTGTGAAACGATGATCAATGTTACACAAGTCGACGAGAGAGGAAACAAGTCTGGATCGAAAGACGGCTCCACGATCTGTGATAATTACTCGAGGAGCTCCATGCCTGAGGACAATTTCTTCAAGTAAGAACTTCGCTATTTCGTCGACTTCGGCTGTCGGCAAGGCTTTTGTTATTGCATATCGCGTTGAGTAATCCGTGCAGACTATTATCCATTTGTTTCCATGAGCAGACTTTGGAAATCTCCCAAGGAGATCAATTCCAATGCGATGGAAAGGAGCTATAGCTGGAGGGATGGGAACTAAACGTCCAGGTGGTCGTTGAGGAACGGATTTTCTCCTTTGGCACTCCCGACAATGCATGACATACCGAACGACATTTCGGTACATTCCCGGCCAGTAAAATCTCTTGCGAATCCTGTCATAAGTTTTCGCGAAACCAAGGTGTCCTGCGGTGGGGGCGTCATGAAAGTGCCTTAGTATGTCTGCTCGTAGATGTTTAGGAATGACTGGTAACCACAACTTTCCATCTGGATCAAAATTCTTCCTGCAAAGGATACCGTCGATGAATCTGAATTCTTCGTTTTTGGATGAGTTGCTCAAAAGTTTTAATTTCGCAAGGTCTTGATCTTTTTCTGTTCCATCGCAAGGTTCATACTCGTCGTGACTGCTAAAAATTTGTCTGGTGTTTCCGTTTCCTCTTCCACTGGATTTCTCGAAAGAGCGTCGGCGTCACTATGCTTCTTACCGGTTTTATATTTTACGTCAAAATCATGCTCTTGAAGTCGGAGGGCCCATCTGGCAAGCCTTCCTGAAGGATCCTTTAAATTCATGAGCCAGCACAAGGAATGATGGTCAGTTACAACAGTAAAGTGTTTTCCGAATATGTACGGCCGGAATTTGTTGGTAGCCCATACGATGGCAAGACATTCCCTTTCTGTGGTGGAATAATTCTTTTCGGCTTTTGTCAGAGTTCTAGAAGCGTATGCTATAACTTTCTCGACATTATTCTGAATTTGTACTAGGACAGCTCCGATACCGTACCCGCTTGCATCAGTATGGATTTCTGTAGAAGCTCTTTCGTCGTACATCCCCAATACTGGATCCGAAGTAAAGTGCTTTCTTAAGACTGTTAAATGCTTCCACCTCTTCAGGACCCCAATGAAACTCCACGCCACTTTTCAGCAACGACTGCAAAGGTTCGGCGAGATAACAGAAACCTTTAATAAATCTTCTAAAGTATGAACAAAGGCCAAGAAAACTTCGTATGTCATGTATATTCTTTGGAGTGGGAAAATTTCTTACGGCTTTTATTTTGTCGGGATCGGGACGAACGCCATTACTAGATACATGATGGCCTAGAATCTTTACTTCTTGGGCAGCAAAAAGACACTTCTTTGAATTTAATTTAAGACCAGCTTCCTGAAGACATTTTAGAACAAGTCTTAATCGTATAAGATGGTCTTCAAAAGTTTCTGAGAACACTATTATGTCATCTAGGTAACAAAGACACATAGTCCATTTAAAATTGCGTAGCAAATTGTCCATCATTCTCTCGAAGGTCGCAGGTGCATTACAGAGACCAAACGGCATGACTTTAAACTCGTATAAGCCTTCGGGGGTAATAAATGCCGTCTTTTCACGATCCGCTTCGTCTATTTCTATTTGCCAATAACCAGATCGGAGATCCATGGAAGAAAAGAACTTGGCACCTTTCAGACAGTCGAGCGTATCGTCAATACGAGGCAGAGGATAAACGTCTTTTTTCGTGACGCTATTCAACTTGCGATAATCGACGCAAAAACGCCAACTACCGTCTTTTTTTCTTACGAGCACAACGGGTGATGACCAAGGACTTTCAGAGGGTTGGACGATACCTTCATCAAGCATTTTCTGAACCTCTTCATGAATGATGCGTCTTTCAGTCGGCGAGACTCTGTAGGCTCGTTGGTTGATTGGAGCATGATCACCAGTAAAAATCCTGTGTTTCACATTCGTCTTCGCGGCTGTCGACTTGTCGGTCTTCGTGAAAAGCCCAGAAAATTTCCGGAGTAGTTCGGATAGCTTGTTTCTCTGTTCGTCACTTAACTCGGGTGACATCATTAACGAACAATTCATCCGTGACTCCGAAGTTTCTTGCTGGTCATCCAAGCAACCCGATGTGTCGGAAATAACACATAGATGCCCTTCATTTAGTGGTTCAGCTTGGCCTATGCACATTCCTCTAGGGATGATTTGGTTTCGGAACTGCAGGTTGGTAACCCAGACATCACTTTTTCCGTTACGATATGTGGATACCATGGACGGTGTAGCAATATTTTTCTCGAAGAGCAAATGTTTGCTGCCGTCTAGAACTACATTTATGTCTCCTCGGATTTGATATCCTGATACTGTTATTCTAGTTAAAGAATGCGGCTTAAGTGTATAGTCTCTGGTGGCATACAAATTCCAGGCGTCAGGCGCTGTGGAGTCTCGACAGATGTCTTCTAGAACAAGTTCATTTTGTCCACAGTCTATAACGGCTTGAGACGCCTCTAAAAAGTCCCATCCTAGGATGACGTCATGGCTACAATGGGATAAAACAATAAATTCAAAAGGCAGTTCTCGATTGTTTATACGGACACGTAAAACACATTTCCCTATCGGCCGAACAAAATTTCCATCCGCAACTTTCAGCATAACGCTCTTGGCATCAGCAAACAGAACTTTCTTTAAAAATCGGCGATACTTATCGGATATGACAGAAAACGATGCCCCAGAATCTACTAGAGCACGTATCGGCTTCTTATCTATTATTACGTCTAGTTGGTTACCAGTCATCTTGGCGGTCGACGGAGGATTTCCAGTACAAGCGGCCTCACCTCCTTGGAAGGTCGCTCTGTTTAGTTTTCCTCGCTCCTACGGCCTGGCGACTGACTGGATCGGCGATAAGGCGACGGGGATCTGTAACGACGTATTGGGGATCGGCCTCTCGTGGGACTTGGCGTAAAACGGCGAGAAGAGTTTGGTCGGCGTATTTCTTCTTCAGTGCCAACGTCGTCGAAGTTCCGTCGGCGGTTTCGAGAGTTGTCAAAGACAGCCTTTCTCTCTCGGCAGTAGCGCATTACATGTCCAGGACGTCCGCAGTGGAAACAAACAGGTCTGTTGTCAGCCGTTCTCCACACATCTGTTTTTCTTGGTTCAGGTGGGAATTTTTGAACAGGAGCTCTGTATTTCCTAGTTACAGCGGCGTATGTTGGTCGTGGTCTAGTTTCTGTAGATTTTGCTGACACTGGGGCCAAAACCCTTTCAACTTCGTCTTGAACGATCTCTTCTAAAGATTGGGGATCGGAGTCCAAAGATTCTTGCGTCTGGTTAACTAGTCGATGGACTTCTTCTCGTACGATTGTGCGAATAAGAGAGACCAAATCAGTCTCATCCGTCAGGGATGCAACCGGTACGACGTTTGGAAGCCTTTCAAATCTCGGTCGACGAACTCTCTTCTGCTTCATATCATCGATATAGTTGCACCATTTGATAAAACTTGCTGTGTCGTTGATTTCTCTCGTCAACAGGGCCTGATAAATATCCTCAGCAACACCTTTCATTAGGTGTGACACTTTTTCGTCTTCTCTCATCAGAGGATTTACCTCTTGGCAAAGTCCTAATACACTTTGTATGTAGGACTGTGTACTCTCGCCTGAACGCTGGGCTCGGCATTTTAGTTGTTCTTCTGCCCTTCTGGTATATCTTTGACGGTCACCGAAAAGTCCACTTAGTCCATTTTTAAACGCTTCCCAGGAATCTAAGGCGTCTTCGTTGTTGACATACCACTGTCTCGCAGTACCGTCAAGAAAGAAATAAACGTTAGCCAGGCACATCATGTCATCCCACTTGTTAAAGTTGGCTACTCGATCGTACTCTTTAAGCCATTTGAGAGGGTCTTCCCCAGGCGCTCCTCGGAAGGTCGATGGGCTCCTCCATTGCTGTAACGAAGGTGTTACTACAGCGGGCTTGGCTTCTTGCTCGGTCGGCATTTTTGTCCTCTTCCTACTATTTTCTTTTAACAGTCCGAATTCGGGGGATAATCCTCTTAACCGGAGGCTCCTGCGAAGGTTGTCGCTATTATCCACGTTTGACGTAATTGTACCCCGCGCTTCCACCAAACTTGTCACGGAGTTCGAAAGAAGTACACAGTTCAATTAAACAAACAATTAGATTTATTCTAACGCTGGGAGCTCGATACAACACTGGACTGAGAACATGCCCAACTGGCGATGAACTCTGCTTTTATACACTTCGGAATATTCGAGAAATACCCAGTATGCACTCTAAAGAATGATCTGGATTCATCTAGAACCTAGAGAAACAATACATTAAAAACGAGAACAAAATTCCAGTCTTTGGATAAATCTGCCGGGGCCGGGATTCGAACCCGAGACCTGAGGAAGTTCAGTCCAACGCTCTGCCAACTCGGCTATCGGGACTTGGTATCGGGACTTATGCGTGCGGCAATATATAAATATACACTGGTGTGCAAAAATTAAGGACGAAGTCGAAAAATTAGCATATCAGCTGAACGAAGAGGCAGAGCGGACAGAAAGACCAATCAGGAGATTAAGTAAGGTGATGTACGGTAGCACATGCGCAGATATGCAGGTAGACGTAATGGGGGAGTGTCTGAGTAGTATAAAGCATGTTGTCGGTGTAAGATCAGTATTTCTGGCAAAGAGATTGCACGCCGTATAGCAGTTAAAATCACACCGAGTTGCTGCCTCAGCGAGAAATGGCGAATAATCAATCTGTTAGACGACATCTGGATGCTTTTACCCGAGGTCGAATCATTGGGAAGTTGGAGGAAGGCCACAGTATGACAAGTGTGGCTGCAGAGTTCGGAATTACTCACAGCATCGTTTCACGACTTTGGAGACAATTTCAAACTAAAGGAACAGCTATCCGGGTGTTCAGTAGTGGTCGTCCACGAGGAACCACACCCGCAGATGACCGGTACATTGTCTTACAGACCAGAAGAAACAGGCGGCAGACAGCGGGAGAAATCGCTAGACACACGACACAGGCGACTGGACGACCGATATCGCGTTTTACCGTGGCCAGAAGACTGCACGGTGGTGGTCTGTTTGCACGATGCCCTGTACGGTGTGTACCTTTAACGCCTGCCCATCGGAGAAGGCGTTCTCTGTGGTGCCGGGAACACCGGAATTGGAGAGACAATGAATGGGGACGAGTACTCTTTACAGATGAGAGCAGATTCAGTTTGAGTAGCGATTCTCATCGCATACTCATCTGGAGAGAGTGGGGAAGCCGCAATCATCCCTCGAACATCATTGAAAGGGACAGGTATGGAGGTCGCGGTGTTCTCGTTTGGGGAGGCATCATGCTTGGTAGTCGTATAGACCTTCACATCTTCGACGCAGGTTCAGTCAACGGGACCCGTTATTGTAACGAGATTCTTCTTCCATATGTGCGTCTTTTTAGAGGCGCTATGGGTCTGCAGTTCCTTTTCATGGACGACAATGCACCATGTCATCGCACAGTAGCTGCCGAACAGCTCTTAGAGAGTGAGGATATTGAACGTATGGATTGGCCGGCACGATCTCCGGATCTCAATCCCATCGAGCATGTATGGGATTTTCTAGGCAGACGCTTGGTAGCTCGTACCTTACCACCAGTAACGATTCGGGAGCTTCGATTGGCGCTGCAAGACGAATGGGCAGCAATGCCTCAACAACTCATTGACACCCTCATTCTCAGCATGGGCAGACGCTGTGAAACCTGCCTAGCAGTCAGGGGAAATCATATCCCCTACTAAAGACCGGATGTTTCTTGCTGGACACCCATCACAGGGATGTTTCGGCCTTCAGTCGCATTGCGCTTCATGCTACTTTTTCAACCAAGCTTCTTTTTATCCCTCTAATTTCTCTTTTAGTAAGTGTTGCTTACATTACACATGTCCTTACGTATTGGGGATCTTACGGTATTAAATGTGTTGATTTGGAAAGCTTTTGTACAAAGTTATATTGAAAAAACCGTCTCTCGTCCTTAATTTTTGCACACCAGTATATATATATATATATATATATATATATATATATATATATATATATATATATATACTATGTATAAAAGCAATTATTAGCCTTGAAATTAATCTTGTTTAAGCAACTATGAGCCCTCAAAAACTCAAACATAAACAGAAATGATTTTAGTAGTGAAAAAATCAAACCATTAACCTTTTAGGCTAAAAGAATTGATTGTGTTCAAAAATATTTTTAATTGATTTTTTTTAGAATGAAAAAAAAGCATTAAAATATGAAAAAGAAACTAAAACAAACTCAGTAAGCTTTAAATATCTTAATATCTGATTGGTTATCATACCTTAAATTTAGGAACATGCTTTTCAATTATAAAAGCCACAGGGAAATGAAATAAATAAATAAATAAATAACATAAAAATTGATTTTTTGCGTTTTTAAAGTATTGTGTAGCTTTAATTTTTGTTCTCTACTATTTGCCTTAACCACTTCATCAAAAATTTTGAACACAAGTTCTAATCACACAAAAATGTAATTTTTTTAGATTCCCCATGGGAAATTTCTGTTATTTAGAAAAAAAAAGAAAATCTCTAAAAAATAATTTATAAGAAATTTAAATCTCCTATATTATAATACAGATTTTCTTTAAAAAAAAGTCTTTAAAACATTGCAAAATAATATCCCCAACTGGATGATATCTTATGATAACAAATAAAAGATTTTGAGCAAAAATATATAAAAATATATCAACCTTATTTTACACGATTCTTTTATATACAGTTTTAAAATTACACGATTGTTTTCCTTTTAGATTAATTTACTCTAAAACGGTTTAGATCAGGAGTACTTAACCTTTTTTTCTGTCGAGCCGCATACATTTGATGGCTATTTCACGCGGGATTGCAACATGAGAATTAATGTGGAGGGAGAAATGAAGACCAAGATAACATAGAAAATTCAAAATGGGGAAATTGATGAAAATATTAAAACTCCTCTTTTGTTTTGTTTTTAATTATTATTTTTTTATACTTTTTGTTTTTGTCACTAAATTTTTCTAAATGGAAGCATTTAAAAATCACTATTTCACAACTTCTGCATCAGTAAACGGTTTCATATGATTACCAATAATACAACAAATTTCATAGGGTACCTTTATTACCGCTGTGACATTACCACTGACAAAACAAAGTTGTAAAGACTATTCAAGAAAGCCTATTTATCACCTCTTGAAAGAGATATTCGAGGAAAAGTGTCGTTGAATGCGATTCCTGCTTTTTGGTATTTTTTAAATGCAACACTTTCGTGACAAATCAAACAATTATTGAACCATGCTTATTTTTCACTACAAATCAGTCAACTTCTCAATCGTCTTGAAACTGTCTGTCTTGAAATCGTCTGTTTTCTTCTCGAATATTTTTCGCTTGAAAGATATGAAAGATTATTAAAAACTAGTGCCACTCATAAAATGGTCGCTACTCCACTGTTGTCTATTGTCTCTAATCAGAAAAAAAATCAATTCGTACCCATACCACATCGACAGCCAAAAGCAAAATTGATGTATTTGATTTTTTAACAAAGAATTTCCCGCCAAATTTTCAAAAATAAATGAATTTCTCAGAGCAATGGGCCATGACCAGGCCACTTAAAAAGGCCCGGCGGGCCACAGGCTGAGTAACGCTGGTTTAAATTGTTCATTGCTCTTGGAAAATGGGGGATTTAGATATATTGACAAATAGTTAAGCATTTGTGATCAATTTTGTATAAATCTAGTAAATAATTTTTAAAATAGAGATCAAAACTTGGACTTTAAATTATCTGATGATACGAATATTTATTTAGTTTGATACTTAAAATTATATGATAAATTTGCAAAATCAACACAGCTATATAAATAAAAAAAGTTTCTCTGTGAAAACCGCAACGTATATTTCTAAAAAAAGGCAGTTCATTTTCTCAAAAAAGCTATTATAAATTGAGAACCTTTATTTGATTTCAGCATTGCAGGTATGATAGGTCTTAAAACTGAAGATAACGACTTCTACTTATCTCAAGTTCTAACAATTGCTTTATACACAAGTAGAGGCGAATAATTTATTATTTCAAATATTATCATATCTTGTACTATGCTGAAACAATACGCGCGTATGCGCTCTTAGTTTTATTTTAATTGCTGAAACAGGTATAAATTTACGATTCACGATAATGTATGCAATTTTTAAAATACATATTTAATTTCATATTACATGGCTTGAAAGAACTTGGAAAGTAACTCTTTTTTTACCATGCAAATGTAGTATCTATTTTGCATGTTTTTACAAGGCGTTTGATGTAAGGTTTCAACTGTGTATAAGAGATTAAAGTCAAATTAATAATAAACTATATTACACAGAGTAAGGAAATAATGAAAAAAAAAATCTTATCTTTACAGTTCAAATAAATCTGACTTGTAGATTGTTGAAATAAAGATGAATTTTTTGGAAATTTCTTCACAATATCTTATTCGTTTTTTTGTTTTTTAACTTTGCATTTTAAAGCGCCACTAGGGTATGATCTATTTTTGCTCATATTTTGGACAGTTCACCACTCAGATAATCACACCGAAAGAAATAGAATTAACATAGTGGAATGAGAAGCACATTTTAAGGCGACATGGTACCCTAAAAATCATCAAGATATATTTTTATTAGCTCATATGACACCTCGAATCATTCTAAACGTACTATAAAATTTTAAAACTTTATCTGCATTTTTTTATTAAGTTACTAAGGCCTTCTCTTTTTTTATAAGAAAAAGCTTCAGCAAGATATACTTTTTCAAAATTTCTTTGCGTTAAATGGGCTATTGCAGTTTTAAGAAACACTGCATATTTTTCAGAATAAAAAAAAATGCGAACTCATATGTGCATCTAAAAAATAAACGTTAAACATAGCAAATAAAATTGATAAAAAGTGTCAATTTATTATATTATTTTTAACATTTAAAACTACCATTTTTTTAAAAAAAAGGTTAATCTATGTGGAACCATTAGCCTGTGAATTAAATATTATATTTAAAGCACAGTTTCCAGATTGATTGATTGAGTACTAACGTCGCACTGTTCAGCTACACGAGGGCTTTAGCACAGTTTCCAGAGTGAGAGGCGAGGACCCTGTTCCACAGGTCACTCCACAGTATGCAAAATAAGTGTTTTCATAAAAAAATTGTTTTAATAGTTGATTATGTAAACACTTATATTGCATACCAACATAGTAATAACATTACAACAAACACAAGCGTCAACAATCAACATTAATCATGAAAGCCAAAATCACACAAACGCGAATTAATGTTGAAAGGGGGCTTTAGCACAGTTTCCAGAGTGAGAGGCGAGGACCCTGTTCCACAGGTCACTCCACAGTATGCAAAATAAGTGTTTTCATAAAAAAATTGTTTTAATAGTTGATTATGTAAACACTTATATTGCATACCAACATAGTAATAACATTACAACAAACACAAGCGTCAACAATCAACATTAATCATGAAAGCCAAAATCACACAAACGCGAATTAATGTTGAAAGCCAATATCAAACATGAATTAAATTGAACAGCAATGAAACAAAAATAACATTAAAACAAACACGCGTCAACAATCAACATTAATCATGAAAGCCAAAATCACAAACGCGAATTAATGTTGAAAGCCAATATCAAAAGCGAATGAAATTGAGCAGCAATGAAACAAAAATAACATTAAAACAAACACGCGTCAAAAATCAACATTAATCATGAAAGCCAAAATCACACACACACACAAACGCGACTTAATGTTCAAAGCCAATATCAAACGCAAAGTAACTGGTACAGCGATGAAACCCACAGCATCAAAGCAAACAAGCATTCAATAATTTACAATTGAATATCAATATCAATTGAATTAAATTGAACAGCAATGAAACAAAAATAACATTACAACAAACACGCGTCAACATTAATATTGAAAACCAATATTATACACAATTTAACTGGTACAGCGATGAAACCAAAAACAATAAAACAAACATCTAAACATGCAATAATTAACAACCGAATGTAAAATCTAGTTGTTCGAAAAAAAAACAATTTCTAAAAAACGTTGTATTCGAAAAGAAATCCTAATTAGATTTCAGAGAAGCGCTTCTTGATAAACAATGTTAACCATCTTACCATTAGGAGTAAAGATGTACAAAATTTCTGCACTGCCGACTCATGAACAACCCACCTAAAGCTGACCATGGGAAAAAAGAAATAAAAAAAGGTTAATAATTTAAAGCTGTATTATATTTTGTCTAAAACTTTCAAACTGACGAAACTAAAATGTAGTTGTTGGAAAAAAAGGATTTCTAAAAGACCCTGTAGAGTGGAAAAGAAATCCTAATTCGATTTCAGAGAAGCGCTTCTTGATAAACAATGTTAACCATCTTACCATTAGGAGTAAAGATGTACAAAATTTCTGCACTGCCGACTCATGAACAACCCACCTAAAGCTGACCATGGGAAAAAAAGAAATAAAAAAAGGTTAATAATTTAAAGCTGTATTATATTTTGTCTAAAACTTTCAAACTGACGAAACTAAAATGTAGTTGTTGGAAAAAAAGGATTTCTAAAAGACCCTGTAGAGTGGAAAAGAAATCCTAATTCGATTTCAGAGAAGCGCTTCTTAATAAACAATGTTAACCATCTTACCATTAGGAGTAAAGATGTACAAAATTTCTGCACTGCCGACTCATGAACAACCCACCTAAAGCTGACCATGGGAAAAAAAGAAATAAAAAAAGGTTAATAATTTAAAGCTGTATTATATTTTGTCTAAAACTTTCAAACTGACGAAACTAAATGTAGTTGTTGGAAAAAAGGATTTCTAAAAGACCCTGTAGAGTGGAAAAGAAATCCTAATTCGATTTCAGAGAAGCGCTTCTTGATAAACAATGTTAACCATCTTACCATTAGGAGTAAAGATGTACAAAATTTCTGCACTGCCGACTCATGAACAACCCACCTAAAGCTGACCATGGGAAAAAGAAATAAAAAAGGTTAATAATTTAAAGCTGTATTATATTTTGTCTAAAACTTTCAAACTGACGAAACTAAAATGTAGTTGTTGGAAAAAAAGGATTTCTAAAAGACCCTGTAGAGTGGAAAAGAAATCCTAATTCGATTTCAGTGAAGACCTTCTTGATCTTATAAATTTTTTACATGTTTTCACATATTACTTACTATATAACCAATACTTTAAGAAAATTATCTTAAAGATGTAATGAAGCCTTGGTTGTGTTATTCGTGAAGATTGATACATATATAATTTCATGCTTAAAATTGTATTTATTTAGAAAAACACACACAAATAATATAAAAAAAATTTTAAGTCAATTCTTACTTAGAATGGATGAATAGAAAGTATTTTATTAACGACTGAAAATTTTAACAAGATATAGGAATTGAGCAGCACAAAATGTTTAAAGTCAACAAATAATATATCATAATACACTAATAGCAGACTTTTATTCTTGCATAATTCATGGATTTAGATATTCTTATTACAAAAAGGAAACAAGTAATAATCCAACTCACTTGGTGTTATTTGTTCCTATTAATGTTATACGTTAAGGGGGATAGTACCCTGCGAAATTTTGAAATTACATATTTTTACATACTTTTTCTCCGATTCCTCATAAACCGGTGCAATTTTTCTCATTTTAAAATGATTTTTTTTCCATTTTTTACACTAAAACAAATTTTGCTTTAAAATTATTCTGTTTTTTAAAATAGCCTAAGTATGAACACAAAAATAATAATATCTAATTCGCTTACATACAGATTTCTAAAGCGCATAACAAGAACGACTAGTATGCATTTTTTTAATTTTTAAAAAGTATTTATTTAAATTATATTTTGATATTAAAGAAGCATATTCATTAAAAATATAATTTAAGAAGCATATTTATATACAAAAATAATTAGTAAAGCTAATCTCCGTTAAAAAATTTTTACTCTCTTTTATTTTAGATGTTATAGAAGTATACATGTACCTCAAAGTTCACGAAACTATTTTCATAACATTTATGAAACTGCAAATAAAAATTTGTTCGTGTTAATCAGCCAGACTGATTTTAAAAAAATACCTGTACACAATAGGGTTATATAACGATTTTTTATATCTAGTCCACCAGATAAATGTTGGATAAAAGTAAAAAAGTGAGTCATTTGTTTTTCGTCAGACTACATTGACCCTATCGACCTTTGCTGGTTACCTGAATCTGTATGGTCGCATTCTACATTATGAAATCAAACGAGTAAGGAACACGTACACATTCGGTGTCAAAAATCATTTACATTTAGTACTTAGTGTATGTGAAATAACCGTCATCGCTTCGATACGGTAAGAAATGCACAGAATTTTATACTTCATTTTGTTTCTTATTTAAAACTCATTGTAGAGATTTATACTTTAAGAGTTATATAGTTGAAAAAAACCGTACATGTGTGTGTGTATGTGTGAGCTATTGCATTTATCCTGTTGTTCAATATTTTTATAGCTTTGCTTAATTTGTTAAACTCGTTTTTGATTGTTTATATTTGCTCTATTTATTTTACGCATTGTCTAGTTTACATCAGTGATCGATATAGTTAACATTTATTATAATGTATATCAATCCATTTTCTTGAGTTAATTTTGCAAAGAAAATGATATTTCAATCCTTATTAAAACTACAGAACTTATGAAAATTTATACAATAGTAACTCTCTTCCAGAATTAACTCTGATTTTTGCAATCGTGATGCTGGGCCGGTTCATCACCTAGACAAAATGTCTGGGGCCCGGTTTTGAGAACAGCACGATTAACTGTTATTTTGTTAATTATTTATTTTATTTAAGTTTATTATATTTTATTTATTTTTAATTTTATTATTTTATTATTATTTTTTAATTATTTTTTATTCTATTTTTATTTATTTATTTTATTTTTATTATTTTATTTTTATTAATATTTTATTTTATTTTTATTATTTTATTTTTATTATAATTTTATTTTATTTTACTTTTATTATTTTTTATTTTAATTATAATTTTATTTTATTTTACTTTTATTATTTTTTATTTTAATTATAATTTTATTTTATTTTACTTTTATTATTTTTTATTTTAATTTTATTATTATTTTTCATTTTATTTTTATAATTTTTTGTATTATTTATTATTTTATTTTTATTATTGTTATTTTGTTCATTAAATTGTTTTTTTTTTGTTACTTTAATAAATAAATATATATTACCGTAAAATCCGGAGTATAACGCGCACTTTTAACACACAAAATAGAATAGAAATTTAGGGGTACGCGCGTTACACGCCGGATGTAAAAATAAAAAAAAATACGAGCATAGAGAAAATTTCACTTACATTGGCGTAACGTACACCCCCGCATTGCGGGGGCAGGGACGCTGGAGGGCCCAAAGCTTGACTGACGCCAAGTATGTACTTGGGGACCTAAGTTTGCAGGGGCCCCAATATTCTCCTTCACACACTGTTCACTTCTATATATATCGAAATACTGTTTATTTTAAAGAAGTGACATACTTTATGAACTTTAAGAGTTGCAATTCTAGAAGATTACTATTTTTCAAATGCATGAGATAATACCTCGAATACATGAGTTAAAAACATAAGAGTACTATGTTAGTACATTTTCGATTTCTTCGCAAAAAAGGGAGTGCGCGTTATACGGTGAATATACCTCAAAATTAAAAAAATGCAGCTTGAAAGTATAAGTGAGCGTTATACGCCGGATTTTACGGTATATTAAACAAATATACACTGTTGTATATTAAATGTTTATTAATTTTAAAAAATTTTAAGATTTGTTTCAGTTATTCACATTATTTAGTTTTGTTTTATTTATTGTTTAAAATTGTTAGTACTGTATTTCTTGTTGGAGAATGAAGGACCCCGGTAAGAAGAAAATGTCTTGGGCTCTATAGCGGGTTAATCCGACTTTGTATCTTAACATGTTTTACATTATATTCAATGAAAGATAGATTTTTATATGTTGACCATCTTTTTAGCTGCATATTGATCGATCAGAACGTGACATAAAAGATATCTTTGTTGACCACTTGGGCAGTGGTATACAGCAGTGTTCCCCAACCTTTTTATCACCGCGGACCGTTATTTTATTTTAATTGTATTTAAACGTGCTTCAGAATAAAATATAGCTACACCAAAATTTAATATAAAGTGATTTAACAAGGAACATAAAATGATTTTCATAAAAAGTAGTTCAAACCCAAGAAAAATAAGCTGCAGTAAATAAAATGTAAATAATTTAATGCTTCTTGAGCGTAATTGGTCCGCGGACCGGAGTTGGAGACCACTGGTATACATACACAGTATAAATAATATAATTTTTAACTAATAAAGTTGATATTACTAAGTAAGGTAAATTGTGTGGACTAAGATTTCTTAATCATATTCTTTATTCTTTTAAGAAATAAGCTACTAACCAAATGATTTATTATAACTTCTTATTAGATAAAGCTGAATAGTCTGCTGTTTACAATAAGTTGAGGATTCTTTCAGTACGAAGAAAAGATCTTACTTCTACTTTTACTGAAAAATCTGAAATTAAAAATGTAAAAAATCCGAATTAAAATTTCAAAGTGTATAATAATGTTATCCATTACAGTTAAATGTAAGAAAATTTTCAGATTCATATTGAATAATACAGCTAAGGTTGCGTGATAGTGTATCGCGTTTCTATGCCACAGGTCTGGGGTTCAAATCCCGGGCAGGACAAGGTCGACTCAGCTTTTCATTCATTCAGTGGGTCGATAAATGAGTAACAAGCTTGCTTGGGAACTGAACACTGGAAGTTTCGCGTCAGACTGAACACCTGATTGGAACATTTGTTCATGCATCTCAGATCCCGAGGTCACGAATACTAAGATGGGCACAGTAGGGCTGTTGCGCCACTGAATTAGTTAAGTTTGATGTAGATATATGGTAATAGGGGCCACTAAATAATTTTTTAGATATTTGCAACTGAAGATGCAATTCACTCGTTAAATTCAGTGCAAAAATACTGCACTAATTCGATGCACGAGATGCTTTCCGAAATTATGTTTCATTTGCTGTTATGACAAGTTTCACCATTGTACGGACAATGAGAGGTAAAAAGCTAGTCGTATTTTTATATTGATAAATGATAAATATTTTATTTATTGTTTCCTTTCACAATTTATTGTTTCCAGGCACGATTAACTAGCAGTTAAAAGGCTTTTCTCCTGTTCTTCTTGCGAAATACTTTTATTGTTTTTTAATTATTACACGAATGATAATGACAAATAAAACTCTTATATAAAGGTTTCTAGTCATTAACGACATTTCATTTTTGATTAATTTAAACTCCATTATGTATTTTTATATGTAAAAATGGACATAAAATGAAAAAAGTTATTCACCCTCCACGGACTCGAACCCGGCTCCTAACGACGAGAAACACCAATTCGTTTACGTGTAATCGTTTGCAAAAGAATTGAATTTAACGAGTGAATTGCATCTTTAATTGCAAATATCTAAAAAAATATTGAGTAGTGGCCCCCCTATAACCACATACCTTCATCAACAGGGTAACTAAATCTACCTTCCCCTACAAAATTTGAACTAAGCCCGTGACCCTAAGACCTTCCGCTCTCCTTGTTAGACAGCTATTAGATATAGAAAAAGACCGAAGTCAATAAGTAAATAATAAATACCTTTCTTTTATCATTATTAAAGCAATGCAAAACAGTTCTTTCAAGGCATTTTGCCATCACTCAACAATTAAACTAAGATATATCAAACTCAGATTAAAGATATCAAATTATATATCTAAAGTGATAACCGGTCCTCTAAGAGTGAACTCATGTTTTTATTTAATCATGATTAAATTAAATAACATTATCTGATTCTTTACTGAGTCATTCAAGATTAATATCCCTATAAAAAGGCTAATGCAGTCGTTGCAGAAAGTACAAGTATATTACATGAAATTTGGAAGGGAAAAAAATTGAATTAAATGTCAACGAACAGATAAAATTAAAATTTAGTTTCTATTCAATATCAGACCCAAACTATAGAGATTAATTAGTATTTTGAAATCCAATTTTCCTTTATATTTAACAATTTATACTAAATATAAATTACATTTCCCAAAAAGCGTTTCTGTTTAGCAAACGACTACATGTGGCAAGAATGGAAAGAATCCATTTACTTGAAATTTTCTCAACACTTACATTTCTCATTTTTCTACGTAACTCAGTAAAAAGCAAATATAATAATTCCAGGAAACTCTTATTCTTTTTATTCTAAGTAAAAAAAATAATCAAAATTTCAGTTACGCATCGTATAATGAATAAAATTCACTTCGAAATGGATGGAAAAGATTAAATTTTTTTATTTAATCATGAAAAGAGTTAGCAAATTATGCAAAAATAATTTTATAAAAGTTGAGTTCTTAACTTTTCTTTTCAAAAGTGATGGCGATACACCATCAAGCAAAAAGAAATATAAAACATCGAAAGTAATCCATTTCGAAATGTATGGAAAAGATTGATGTTTATAAATGTATAGTACCTTCGCGGCATGGGGGTACTCTAAATAGCAGTCGAGTCACAAGTCATCTCGTGAGGTTGGTGGAAGGGGAAGAGGGGTGGGAGGACCCTGACCCCCAGGGTGTTCTCCCTCAAAATTAGGGTGGTAACGAGCCAAATCGTATTGTCGCCTGCATGGTGCTCAAAGCTACGGCTAACGATAGGCGTCACTGAGCCCTTCACCCTGAGGAATTTCATTGACCTTAATCTGGTCTTAGCCGATCAAGTTTCATTAGTTACAACAACAACGCCACTTCCTGTTGACCAGAGTTATTTCTAGCCTTTTAGAAGATCAATTAACAACATGAATTTTTGTTAAAAAAATTTATTTGTAGTAAGAAAAAACTTAAAGTACATATTTTGATTGCTGAAACTGTTATATCAAATATATATACAGATTAAGAAGGCTTGCTACGTTTGTTCATTTTCAATTCCACTGGTCTGCGATGGGCTAATTTAATTAAGTCACCCTATTGAGATTGTTATTCATATTCAGATCATTTTTACTTTTTTATTAAGTATTATATAAAAGAGAAATAATTATAGAGAATTTTAAGGTACAAAAAGTGTTTCTGATAGGAATACTACAAAATCCTGGGAATGAGTAAGTGTTTTGGACAATTTGTTTTAAAAAATTGTCCTTATCCCCTTTTATTTTAATTTCCTTATTCAAATAATTTCTTTTTAACTCAATACCTAATTATATTTTATTTCTATTGCATTAATCTCTTTTCGATTTCAAATGCGGAATAAATAAATCTGCATTTTTCATGTCCTTTTAAAATTTTGGGATTTTTATTTAGCAAAATGATTTGCATTTCCAAAACTTTTTCATGTTGTAAGTAACTAATAGATCTCTTAGAGCTCTCTAAATATTTTTTTTCACATAGTAACATATGTTTAAAATAAATCTAAGAACAGAGGTATTTCAAAACTGGTAAATTTGTTTGAACACTGTAAATTAAATCTGCTTGTTGTAATTCATTATGGAAAATAAACCTCCAATTGCTAAAACAAGATACAGTCCTTCAAGCCCATCCGAAATATTTTCCCTTTGATACTCGACCTCGATAATCACATAAATTTTCGAAAAAAGGTGAGAGGAAAAATGAAGTTACGTAACACTTTGTCCATTGGAAACCAAAATTGTAGTTTAAAAGGAGGTGGGGAAAGATCGGCCTTTTTTCGCCCATTAGAGTGATGAAAATTCAAAGTATTTATTGGACCTATATTATTATATTTATGTGAACTTTAGGTATTGATCTTTACTTTTATTCTAAAATAGTAATGAACAAATAAAAATAGCAAGTCACATAAAAAGTCATCCAAACTTCGCAAATTCGTTGAGTTTTGTTATTTTAAGCGCTTTTTCTAACTTTCCTTAAAAAAAATACCGTGGAGCACTTTAAGCATCACTATATTTCTTGGTCTCTCAAGTACTACAATAATAAGGCTTTTAAACTGACATTCACATTTGTTTTGGTGCATTGAGCGCGTTGATATCATACGAAACAAAATAGCTTGTCCACGAATCGGTCAGACTCATACGTCATGTGCGTGTTCAAACGTGTCTTCACTTTGCGCATGTCGTACAAATATTTCTTAAACATTGTGGCCATTAATTTACGTAGCATTGCATGCGTTTTGTGTATTTTATTAAAAAAGAATGCCCTCACGAACACCTTAATCAATCGGGGCTGTACTCTCTTTACGTAAATCGAGAAAATTCCCCAGTTGTTTAATTCCAGTTGAGATCACGACACACAAGTTCAGATGTATGTAACATATGTATAAGAACAAGTGTATGTCATAATCCAAACACTAAATGATATTATCAGAGCAAAGTTGGTGCTAGACTTGTTCGCCGCTGTGTATATGTTGCATCTGTACTTTGGTACTTGGGATACTAGCGACATAATCACACTCAGACAAAAACACCAAGTCTTGGATATGCTGATACACTTCAAGACGCTGCTACTGGATGGTCCAGTGACGATTCAGCCAGTGAAAGCTAGACGGAAATATAATCAAAGACATTTGTTACAAATAGGTTAACATTGTTATTTTCCCCTGTTTTCTCTATTCAATAAAAAGTTTTTTTAAAAAAAAAACCTTACATTTTTTTTTTCTAATTTCAACTGTTGTTGTTACTCTTGCCACCTGATCGGCAAAGGCCAGATCAAGGCCCACGAAATTCATCATGGCAAAGGGCTAAGTGACGCCTGTCGTTAGCCGTAGCATTGAGCACCAAACAGGTGACAGAACGATTTAGCTCGGTTTCACCCCAATTTTGAGGGAGAACACCCTGTGGGTGGTCAGGGGCCTCCCACCTCTCTTCCCCTTCCACCAACCTCACGAGAGGACTTGCGGCTCGACGACTATTTAAAGTACCCCCATGCCATGCAGGCACTATACATTTACAAACATCCATGTCTTCTCCGGGATTCGAACCCAGTCCCAACGGCACAGCAGTCAGCGTCTCTAACCACTATACCAGATGGGCGACTCATTTCAACTGAGTATCAGTGTTAAAAAAAATACATATTATGAATTTGCCGATGGTCAATAAAGGTCGATCTTTACCCACTTCTTTAAAAGGAGAAATTGTTTGAAAAGCTTAGCACACACTTTGGTAATTTTCTGCATTCGGTACTTAGAGAATGACGACATAGTTAAATAAGCATAATTTATGAATTTTAACATGATAAGAAAAATCGAATTTCGCAGATTATTTACAACTGAATGTTACCGCGTTGTGAAATACAAATGCAAATACTTATTTCTTAAATGTATTTCTTGTAGACAGAAGAAAACCCTTACAAAAAAATATTAGTACATGATGTGCCAAAAATCTTTCAATTAATTAATTTAGAGATTATTTTAAAAATCATGAAAAAAATGTATGAGAAGTTTTTAGGGAGGGGAGCTTTACAGTAACTATGTGGAACTGAGATTGTGAATAATTTTGTTTGATGATATGAATGCTGTTTTAAATTTTATGATGTAATTTTTTATTGATGTTTTATCGATGATCATTTTCTAGGGAAAACGGTTAAGTTGAAACTTTTGACAAAAAGTCTCAACTGGAAACTCTACTGGAATGGAAACTCGAAGATACAGAAAAAAATGTATATTATGCGATGTCAGTGATAAAAGGAGGAAATTTTGCATGCCGTGTGGTCATACATTCCACCAGCGCTGCATGGAATTTAACAACATCCTCCGGATAAACTCCGAGTGCCCTATATGTGATGACCCTCAGTATTTAGCTTACATGAGAAAAAAAAAAATTGTTATAAGTGAGTAAGAAAGATATACTTTTTTTTTTGTAAATACTTTTTATAAAATTAGCAACTTGCTTTTGAAAGTGTAAGCCTTTGGCCATTACGAACGTGCTGCACGCGTTTTGCTTTGTTTCAAACGCTGCAAACGCGTGTATCGCTTTCTTAAATAGTTTTTTTACTAATAGATAGTAGCAATAGACAGTGAGACAGATATTCAAATACAATATTTCATGAGAATTACTATTTTATTTTAAATGTGAAATGGTTTATAAGTGTGAGGTGTGTTTATACATATTACCTTGCTTTAAAATGTATCATACTCTAAGAAATTTCTAAGCAAAATAATCTATATATTACAAGATGTGACACAAAAAAAAGAGACTAAGTGTGTAGCTTGAAAAAAAATGGAGCTGGCAACAACTGTTTGGGTGACGTCATCCCACGCACCTCCTCTATCCATGTGGCCAGTTTTGCCTTAATCGATGAAGCCAGATGGGAGTACTGTGTCATTCAGTGAACACGTGCAACTGCATTCTGCCGAAAAAATGTCGAATCAACATCGAATTTCTTGTGAAACTTGAAAAATCAGCTACGAAAATATATTTCGAATATTAATCGAGGTTCATGAAGATGAAATTTTGTCTCGTGCATCTGTGTTTGAATGGTATAGGAGGTTTTCAGGAGGAAGGATTAGCGTGGAAGATGAGGAACCCGCTGGGTGCCCAAGGTTAGCAATTACAGACCAAAACATAGTCAAAATTTGTGATATAAGTGGGTTCCCTCTCACATCAGAGTGGTCGACTGTTAATTAACACAACTACATTGAAGTACTAGAAAGACTTCGTGACAAAATTAGGAAAAAAAGGCCGGAATTGGGGAGTGATGGATCGCTGATGCACCAAGACAATGCACTCGCTCATATGGCTCTGTTTGTCAAGCAGTTTCTGACCAATAAATACATTACTGTGGTGAGGCAGCCTTACTGTGGTGAGCAATTACAGACCAAAACATAGTCAAAATTTGTGATATAAGTGGGTTCCCTCTCACATAAGAGTGGTCGACTGTTAATTAACACAACTACTTTGAAGTACTAGAAAGACTTCGTGACAAAATTAGGAAAAAAAAAGGCCGGAATTGGGGAGTGATGGATCGCTGATGCACCAAGACAATGCACTCGCTCATATGGCTCTGTTTGTCAAGCAGTTTCTGACCAATAAATACATTACTGTGGTGAGGCAGCCTTACTGTGGTGAGCAATTACAGACCAAAACATAGTCAAAATTTGTGATATAAGTGGGTTCCCTCTCACATCAGAGTGGTCGACTGTTAATTAACACAACTACATTGAAGTACTAGAAAGACTTCGTGACAAAATTAGGAAAAAAAGGCCGGAATTGGGGAGTGATGGATCGCTGATGCACCAAGACAATGCACTCGCTCATATGGCTCTGTTTGTCAAGCAGTTTCTGACCAATAAATACATTACTGTGGTGAGCAATTACAGACCAAAACATAGTCAAAATTTGTGATATAAGTGGGTTCCCTCTCACATCAGAGTGGTCGACTGTTAATTAACACAACTACATTGAAGTACTAGAAAGACTTCGTGACAAAATTAGGAAAAAAAGGCTGGAATTGGGGAGTGATGGATCGCTGATGCACCAAGACAATGCACTCGCTCATATGGCTCTGTTTGTCAAGTAGTTTCTGACCAATAAATACATTACTGTGGTGAGGCAGCCTTACTGTGGTGAGCAATTACAGACCAAAACATAGTCAAAATTTGTGATATAAGTGGGTTCCCTCCTCACATCAGAGTGGTCGACTGTTAATTAACACAACTACATTGAAGTACTAGAAAGACTTCGTGACAAAATTAGGAAAAAAAAAGGCCGGAATTGGGGAGTGATGGATCGCTGATGCACCAAGACAATGCACTCGCTTATATGGCTCTGTTTGTCAAGCAGTTTCTGACCAATAAATACATTACTGTGGTGAGTCAGCCTGCTTATTCACCTGATTTGGCCCCCATGCCACTTTTTTTATTGCCTACAGTTAAAGTTTGCTTAAATTGAACTCATTTTACAAAAGATGAAGAGGTTCAGGTAAAAACGGAAAATCTTTTAAGGGAACTTCCAAAAATCTCGTTCCAAAACTGCTACCAGCAATGGCAGTACCGACTGTGGAAGTGTGTGAATGCTGAAGGGAACGACTTGAAGGTGATACTGGCTCGGAGAACTGATTCTTTAAGTACAATGATTTATTGAACCAGTCTCGTTTTTTTGTGCCACACCTCGTATGTGAATAATACACAGTGAGGAGCCAAAAATATTGGTACACCAGCCTAATATCGTGTAGAGCCCCCACGAGCACGCAGAAGCGCCGCAATACAACGAGTCATGATTTCGATTAATGTCTGAAGTAGTGCTTGAGGTAACTGACACCATGAATCCTGCAGGGCTGTCCATAAATCAGTAGGAGTAAGATGGGGTGGAGATCACTTCTGAACAGCACGTTGAAAGGCATCCCAGATATATTCAATAATGTTCATTTCTGGGGATTTTGGAGGCCAGCGGAAGTGTCTAAATTCAGAAGAGTGCTCCTGGAGCCTTTCTGTAGCAATTCTGGACGTGTGGGGTGTCATATTGTCCAGCTGAAATTCCCCAAGTCCGTCGGAATGCACAATGGACATGAATGGACGCAGGTGATCAGACAGGATGCTTACGTTCCTGTCACCTGTCACATTCGTATCTTGACGTATCAGGGCTCCCATATCACGTCAACTGCACACACATCATATCATCACAGAGCCTCCACCAGCTTGAACAGTTCCCTGTTGACATGTAGGCTCCATGGATTCATGAGGTTGTCCCCATACCCGTACACGCCCATCCCCTCGATTCAGTTGGAAACGAGACTCGTCAGACCAGGCAACGTGTTTCCAGTCATCAACAGTCCAATGTCGGAGTTGAAGGGTCCAGGCGAGTTGTAAAACGTTGTGTCGTGCAATCAACAAAGGTACAAGAGCGGCTTCGAAAGCCCATATCGATGATGTTTCGATGAATGGTTCACACGGTGACTCTTGTTGACGTAGCATTCTGTAGCAATTTGCGGAAGGGTTGCACGTCTGTCACGCTTAATGATTCTCATCAGTTGTCGTTCTTGCATGCTCTTTTTCGGGCGCAGCGTTGTCGTAGATTTGATGTCTTACCGGATTCCCCATATCCACGATACACTCGTGAAATGGTCGCGTACGTGAAATTCGAAATTTCATAACTACCTCGGAGATGCTATGTCCCATCTCTCGTGCGCCGACTATAACACCACGTTCAAACTCACTTAAATCTTGATAACCTGCCATTGTAGCAGCAGTAACCTATCTAACAACTGTCCAGACATTCGTTGTTTTATATAGGCTTTGCCGACCACAGCACCGTACTCTGATTGGTTCCATGTCTCTTTATTTGCATACGCATGCCTGTACCAATTTTTTTGGCTCTTAAGTGTGTATATAAATTCTTTAAAAAATATTTTATTTATTTAGTGCTAATTAGTTTGATTAACTAATTATTATTTTATATTATTATTTATTATTTTCTATTTTGATTATTTGATTCGGATTAAACAACAACAACTATATTAAACTCGCGTTTCTGAAAATAAAATGCTTTCACTTAACACATGTTTTTCCCAAAAAACGAGCCTTGGAGGAAGTGAAAAAAAAACCAACTCTGGGGGAAGATCCAAACGCTGAAAACTCATTGGCGTAAGGGTTAAATAATGCCAAACTAAAAATTATTTTGAAAGAAAAATTTTGGAAATAATAAATGGAAAAAAAAAGCTATATTATATTCCTTACATTTAATCTTTCATAATTTATGGAATTCGATATGATAAAACAAATAATTATACTTTTTTTAACTAAGAAATAAGTAATTAATTATTACTAAAAATATTATTCATTTTTTTAATGTTTCTGATAACCATATTTCTTTTTTCTCCCAAGGTTCTACAGAGAAAGAATTCCTGTGCTTATGGAATCTCAGTGTATCACAGATTGTAGGAGAACTTCTAATATAAACTTGCAATAATGAAATTAATAAATTATAAAGATAAAATCTAAACTGTGAGCGTGTTTCTTTTTCTTTTGTTTTACTACAAATTATGTTGCATTTTAAAGTTTCAAGAGTTCTTAATAATATGGTGCCCTTAATTTCATTTACTTTACTTTTGAAATGTATTCACTTAAATACTAAGGTCAGTCATACTGTTGAAAATATGGGAACCACGCACCGAGAGCTAACTTATTTCAATCAACAATGCAATATACATTAATAAAATAGGCTGGAAGAACTGTGGCGTAACGTACGCCCCCGTAACTAGCTCATTACAAACCCGCATTCTAAGAGGCCCAAAGCCTAACTGACGCCAAGTGCGGCTTGGGGCCCCAAACCTAACTTTGCGGGGGAGCTCTAATATTCTCCATTACGCCATTGTGGAAGATCGAAACGATATTTCACGCAAATTCTTACACGCAAACTAAAAGTTCCTTTTGAAGTGAAGCTTGCCAATATTCTTTAATAAATCTAGCTTATAATGATGAAAACTTAAAATCTTTACAGATATTTGAACGCCTCTCCTCACCACCAAAAGCCGATATATTTTTTACGTTTCTACAAGTTAATTTAAACGGAGATTTTTAAACAAGTAAAAAAAATAATAAATAAATAAACAATTCTTTTTTTAAATAAAGCAAGCAAAGTGAAGTTAGATAAATTTTGAGACTTTTTTTTTGGGTTAATTTGATTGTACAGACGGAACTCCATTTTACGAACCTCTATTTTGCGAATTTTTTTCCGGCACCAAGATTTTCCTCTTTAAATAACCTCCAAATAGCGAAATGCATTTCTATTTAACGAACTTTTTCTCATAAGAATGACTTTTGTCTCCCTATTTTAAAAATATTTCTGGACATTTCAAATTATTCTCTCTTTTAACACATTGTAGGGTGATCAATGAACTCGAATTGATTTCAACGGGTGCCTATCTCACCTAGAGAAATAAAATTGTCGTAATTTTCAGCATTTCATTGTTTCAAACAAAAAACTCAAACAAAATTAATAGAACTTTTTCTTAATTAAATTTAAGGACGCATGTGGTAATGTATGCTCAAAATTACTGTTTATAAAATAACGTACGCTTAACATTACTTGTAGGCTTAAAATTAGAAAATGTCATTAAAGTTCAGCAATTTTAACATAAAGTTATTTTTTAAAGTTGAAAATATACAGTATATTCCTGGACAATGTGTTTTTCCCCTTGTTTTCCTTATAGATTTCTCTTTAATGGGTAAGATATGTAAAATAAAAAGATATTAATTTACAAGAAATTGTGCGAATAATTGCTTTTTTAATAATATATAATGTTCATGAGAACTTAAAATTTGTTTTATGTGATTTATATAGTATGCTAAAAGAGATGAATCTCTATTTTACGAATTTTCTACATAACGAACTCTTTTTCGGGATTTAGCAACTTTGTTGAACCATTCAGGACCATGAGAGATCACACATCTGTGATCACGCGTTTCTTCCATTAGGATAGGGGTAGCGAACCAATTCAATATTTTCAATATATACAATATATATAAAATATTTCAATATATACAATATTTTGGGCACGCTACCGATCAAAATGGTTCACCTTTTCAGCGAGAATTTCTCAGTTCAAAGACTTATCAGAATAGGGGAAAGTTTATTATGCACCCTGATGTAACTTCATCTCTTTAAACTCAACCTGTTCCAAATACTACTCTGTGTGTTTGTGAGATTGATTTCCAGTCTAGTTCAATAGAGCTTCAAAACTTTATTGAAGCAAGGATAAAATTGGAATGAAATGAAACAGGAAAATTAACAAGAATTACACGTAAAAATGTCAATAGCGAAATGTTTTAAACATGGAATTCGATCCCATACATCAGGGATGGCGAACCTTCATGGATCAACGTGCTATTTTTTCTGAAGAAACATTTAATGAGGCATAGACGTGCAGTCAAATAATTTTGACTTTTTTATCATTGGCAAAATAATAAAACTAATTACTACCAACATAAAACTCTTTATTTACTATGAAAAAATACATTTTGTGCACTGTCATTCAAAGTAACATTAGTGTGAGACTTCTGTTGTTGCAGATCAGACGACAGATAACTTAAATTAGGATTGTAAGATGTAACTTTTAGCAGAATGCATGCCGATTTGGAGTCCTCTGCCAAATGGTTTCTAAATGAGTCTTAAATGTTATTTGTTCAGTGTTGAACAAATAATTCTTGTAACACCTACAACAAGTACATATTTGTCGCGAGAGGGCGCTAGTGTGTGTAAAACAGTGTATGTGTAGACAGAGAGCGCATGGAGAACGCTCTAATAAAATTCCTTTTTTTTTATCTTAGTCTCGCCATTTTGTGTGTGGTGTAATTAATCTTTTAGAGATTTTTAATTAATGTGTGGAAATGAATCGGTGCAAACTAAACAATGGTCAGTCAGAGCCTGAAATGGCCGGGACTGAAAACAAGGAATTGTAGTGTACTCAACGATCACGGATGAAAAGAAAGGAAGCGTCCTTTTAGTGGAGAGAAAGTTGTCACTGGTGAGAGGTCAGTCTTCAATTTTCCTATATTTTGTGTTTTGAGAAAAATATATGTGTTTCATAAGTGGTTAAAATAACTTTAATTTGTGATTGAGATAGGTATTTTGTGATTTATAGGTGTCTAATTTGTGATTGGGATAGTTATTTTGTGATTTATAGGTGTCTAATTTCTGTTTGAGATAGTTTTGTGATTTATAAGTGTTTAATTTGAGGTTGAGTTAACTTTAATTGTGTTTTGAGATAATTATTGTGATTTATATGTGTCTCATGTGTGGTTAAGATAACTTTAATTTGAGGTTGAGTTAACTTTGATTTGTGGCTTAGATAATTAAATTGTGGTTTATTTGTTTTCATTGGTGATTGAGATAACTTTACTTTGTGATAATGAGTATAGGTAAATTTAAAAAGGATGAACTTAGGAGTATTGCGGATGAATTAAAATTAGTTGTTCCAGACAATGCTAAAGTTCTAGATTTAAGAGAATTAATACAGGAGAGTGAAATTTATAAAAATGATAAGGAAATGTATCAGGCTATTGTTGATTGTGTATTGGAGGAGATAAATGATAAAAGAAATGAAAACGAAAATAGACTAGAAATTGAAAAAATTAAACTGTCACAGTTGAGTGAGTGAAGATTAACGTCGCACTGTTCAGCTACACGAGGGCTTTTGGCGACGGACCACGTAATTTTGAACCATGGTCAAGTGACGTGGACGACACCTGAGCTGGCACCCCCCTCTCCTAACTACCACACCACACCAACGGGAGGACGTTTCAGCTCTCGACAGATTTAGCGTGCATCGCTGCCCTACACGGCGGGTCTTTAGTGGTACTGGGCTCGAACTCGTGACAAAGCCAGCCACGATCCGATGCCTATACCACTCGGCTACCGCGGCCGCCAACTGTCACAGTTAGAGAAGGAGTTAGAAATAGCGAAATTACATAATCAATCGGGCAAAAGTTTACCTTTACAAAATGAAAATCAATTAATTACAACCGAGTGTAATATTAAAAGTTTGATTAAAAGTATCAAAACCTTAACAATCCCGGTACCCCTAAGAGCAGAGTCATTTAATTTATTTTTTCAATCTATAGAAAAGGCATTTAAAACTAAAAATGTTCCTGAAAAATTAAAACCCGAAATTCTTTTGAATATTTTAGGAGAAAAGGCAAATAACTTAATGATTTATCTTCGAGATGAAGATTTAAGTGACTATAATAAGTTGAAGGCAATTGTGTTAAAAGAATTTCAACCGACCCCCTATGAATGTTTAAATCAATTTAAAAAGGCCCAAAAATTACCTAGCGAGAGTTATGTTCACAATTCGCGTCTAGATTAAGTGCGAATTTTAATTACTATTGCCAATTACGGGAGGTCAATGATTTCAAGTCAGTTTGTGAGTTAGTAATCTCAGATAAGATAATAGAGACATTAGACCGAGAATTAAATACGCATATTAGCATTAAGCAGGGCGAAATGTGGTTTAAGCCACAAGATCTAGCTCGCGAGTGTGATATTTTTATATCATCCAAGGGAAAAATTAGAGAACAGAATTTATTTCCTAAGTTTAAACGTAATGAGACCTATAATCATCGTGGAGCAAAAAATATTTCAAGCGTAAATCTGTCTTCTGTTAAAAATGTGAAATGTTTTTGTTACAAATCACGAGAATTCTACCCACTGTATTCATGCTCAAAATTTAAATCTCTCAGCGTCAGTGAAAGAGTGGATTTCGTAAAAGCTAATCATTTGTGTTTCAAGTGCTTTTCCCCTAACTGTAGTGTGAAAACCTGCTGTGCGAAAAATTATTTTTGTGGGAAACCGCACAATCGCTTGATTCACTTTCCGAAACCGGACAAGCAATCTGTCTCCCTCAACCAAACAGTTCAAAGGTCAGTTCTCAACCCGCTCGCAGATGTGTTCGGGGGACCGGGAGTATCGAATTACGTCGTTCCTCCCCAAGGTGGAAATGAAGAAAAGTCGTTCGTAGCAACGAGCGTTTTAAAGAATAAAACGCGAACCGTTTTACTGAGTAGCGTCCAGTGCTTCTTAAGGGACAAATATGGCCTTTTACATGAGGTAAGAGCGCTTTTGGACGTAGGGAGTCAGTCAAATTTCATTACGAAAGACTGAGCAGAAAGATTACAATTAAAAAATGAGAAAATTAATTTGTTAGTATCTTGTTTAAATGAATCGACAATGACAATAAATGGAGGAGTTACGACCTCTATATTTAACGGTGATTTAAGTTTCAAAAAGGAGCTAAATTTATTAGTTGTAAGAAGGATAACACCGATTTGACTCCGTCACAAATAATAAATGTTTCGCTAGATATGCCAAACGAAATTAAACTAGCCGATTTTAAATTTAATATTCCTGGTAAAATTGATGTGTTGTTCGGCGCGGAAATATTTTACGAGTTACTGAGACCAGGCCAAATTTATTGTGGAGATTCAAGACTACTTTTACAAAATACTGTTTTTGGATATGTAGTTAGCGGAAGTGTAGGAGATGAGGCGAGGGATAACAATATTCATTGTGGATTAATCAGAGATAGTGATTTAAATACAATTTTAAGGTCTTTTTCGGAGTTAGAATCGATTGGTGTCAAAAACGAGAATTGTAGTAGTGAGGAGGACGTTAACTTAGAAATGTTTAAGCAGAGAGTACATTTTTAAAATGATAAATATGAGGTAGAACTCCCGTGGAAAAGAGATAGTAATGAGTTAAGTGATAATTTTAGTTTAGCGAAAAGACGACTTGGAAGTCTTATGAGAAAAATGCAAAGGGATAAGGTGTTGTATTCTGAGTATTGTAAGGTCTTGAAGAATTATTTGGATGAGGGAATATTTGAGAAGGTAACAAATCCCTTTATTCCAACGAATAACCCTGTGTTTTATCTTCCTCACCAAGTGATAATTAAAAACGAATCTCTCACAACGAAACTGCGACTAGTGTTTGACGCTAGTGTCCATGAAGAAAAACAACTTTAATTAAATGACTGCCTTTTCCATGGAGTCAATTTGAACCCTAATATTTCAGACCTATTGATCTCCTTCCGTTCGAACAAAATAGCTGTTTTAGCTGATGTGGAAAAAGCGTTTCTTCAAATTTCTTTGGCTCCAAAAGATAAAGATGTAGTACGGTTCCTTATAGATGACGGCGAAAATGGTGTGCAGGTGTACAGATTTAATCGAGTTCTTTTTGGCGTGAACGCGTCTCCGTTTCATTTGGCTGCAACGATTAAGACGCATATAGGGAAGTACATGGAAAAGTATCCTGATACTGTGCGGACACTTGATCATTGCTTTTATGTGGACGATCTCGTCACTGGTGAAGATGATGCAAAATCAGCATTCGATTTGTCAAGCAAGGCGGCAAAAATCATGAGTGAAGCAGGGAATGAACCTGCGGAAGTGGATTTCAAATGACTGTGAGTTAATGAAGCAATGGCAGTTGGAACATTTTGATCATTTAAATATGAACGATTTCGTGAACCATCCACATCGTGTTTTGGGGCTTTTATGGCATCCTCAAAAAAGACTATCTCAGTCTTCGTCTGACCAGTCTCTTAGACTTCCTTCAAAAAAGAAAGAACACTAAACGATTTTTGTTGATGGCTGCAGGCAGGATATTTGATCCCTTGGGATTTGCGTCCCCCTTCACCATAAGATTTAAAATTTTGTTCCAAGAAATATGGCAGAGAAAAACGGACTGGGACGAAGAGTTGCTGCCTGATATTAGAGAGAAGTTTGAACAATGGTGTTCGGAAGCGTCTTTCTTATGTGAACTTCAGATTCCTCGATATGCCCTGCAATGTGATAGTGTGAACTGTCCTGAGTGTGAAATACATACGCTCTCAGATGCTAGTATTAAGGCATATGGAGCTGTTTCGTATGTTAGATTGAGAACCTTTGACAAAATCTCGGTACATCTTTTAGCTTCCAAAAGCCGTGTGGCTCCTCTAAAGGTATTAACCCTTCCACGTTTGGAGCTAATGGGAGCGTTGCTTGCTGCGAGGTTGGCGAAAAAGAAGTCTCACGTGTTCTCAATGAGGAAATATCTACAACCAACTACTTTTGGACAGATTCGACTATAGCCTTGAGTTGGATTCAAGGTCCCAGCAACAGATGGAAGGTTTTCGTCGCCAACCGAGTGAAAGAGATACGATCTTTATCAGACAAAGATTCATGGCGTCATTGTCCTGGAAAGGACAATCCATCAGATCTTCTAACGAGAGGCATCAGTGCTGATTCACTGATAAACTGTGAAAAGTGGTGGAAAGGACCGAGTTTCCTACAAGAAGGAAATACTGTTCCTGTGAGTAACAATGTGCTACTCAGTGATGAAAGTGCCTATTTGGAGGAATTAAAGCCTTCTGAGAGAAAAACTTTGGCTGTGATTTTAGACAACAACCTTTTGAACCATATCCTCTCTGTATCTAATAATTTTCAGAAAAATTTGTGTATTTTCAGTTATATTTACAGGTTCATCAATAATTGCAAAAGGCCCTCCAACAAACAAATTGGGCTACTAAGGATGTGAGAAATTGAACGAGCTGAAATTACCCTTGTGAAGCTGGTCCAGCAAATGGAATTCAACTCGGAAATAAAAGATTTGTCCTGTAAGGGTATGGTTAACCCTCAAAGTAAGATTAGAAATCTCTCACCATTCTTAGATTCCGAAAATGTGCTCCGAGTAGGAGGTAGACTGGCCCACAGTAAATTGTGTTTTGATAAAAAAAAAACACCAGATAATTCTTCCTAATAATCACAGATTAACAAATTTAATTCTTGAAATGACTCACAAGAGACATTTGCATGTTGGTCCACAAACCTTACTGTCTATTGTTAGACAAAGGTTCTGGCCATTAAATGGTCGTAATATGTGTAGAAAACTTGTGAATAACTGTATAATTTGTTTTAAGGCAAAACCCGTTACTTGTTCACAAATTATGGGTCAATTACCAGCCGAGAGAATTTCTCAGAGTTTTCCCTTTAACAAAGTGGGAATAGATTTTTGTGGACATTTCTGGATTAAATATCCTAATCAAAGAAAGGGAGTTTTAAATAAAGTCTATGTGTGCATTTTTGTGTGTATGGTGACAAAGGCGTGTCACCTCGAAATAGTTACTGATTTATCTAGTGAGGCTTTTATTGCAGCGTTAAAGCGATTTTTAGTAGACGAGCACCTCGAAATAGTTACTGATTTATCTAGTGAGGCTTTTATTGCAGCGTTAAAGCGATTTTTTAGTAGACGAGGAAAATCGGAGCGTATATTTTCAGACAACGCTACCAATTTTGTTGGCACACAGTTAGAGTTAAAAAGACTTAGAGAAATTATGAGTAATTGTGTTAGTGATTTGAGTAAATTTTTGTGTGAAGAACGTGTTGAGTGGAGCTTTATTTCCCCAAGATCTCCAAATCACGGAGGCCTGTGGGAGGCTGGAGTGAAAGCCGTCAAATATCACCTCAGGCGTGTAATGGGTAATTTAAGATTTACATACGAAGAATTTCTAACCACTCTTAACCAAATTGAGGGAGTTCTCAATTCACGTCCCCTCTACCCCTTGTCGTGTGACCCTGGCGATTTTGACGCTTTGACTCCTGGTCATTTCCTAGTTGGTCGTCCCATCACAGCCATTGCGGAGCCAAGTTTAACTGAAGTGTCTGATAATAAGTTAAAAGTGTGGCAAAAACAAACAAAAATTGTGCAACATATTTGGAAACGTTGGTCAAATAATTATTTGAGTACACTTCAGAATCGAAATAAATGGTATTTTGAAAAGAATAATGTAAAAATACATGATATGGTAATTCTGAAAGAGGATAATTTACCCGTGTGTAATTGGCCTCTTGGTAGAATTCTTGAAGTGTATCATGGTAAAGATAATAAAATTCGAGTAGTGTTAGTGAAAACTAAAAATGGAATTTTTAAACGTCCAATAACTAAACTTTGTATTTTACCTTTTCAAGTGAATAATGTATGTGGAAATTTCAAATATGTGTATTTTTCAATTCAATTTTGTGTGTTTGAGTACTTTATCTTTTGTGTATTGAACGATATTACTTTTATTGAGTATTAGTGTTTTCTGTATTGTGTATTATTGTCTTTGTATTATGTGTATCATTGGTTTTGTGTATTATTGTGTTATGTGAAAGTTGTTGAATGTGTCATTCAACCCAGGGGTGGATGTTCAGTGTTGAACAAATAATTCTTGTAACACCCACAACAAGTACATATTTGTCGCGAGAGGGCGCTAGTGTGTGTAAAACAGTGTATGTGTAGACAGAGTAAGAAGAGAGCGCATGGAGAACGCTCTGATAAAATTCCTTTTTTTTATCTTAGTCTCGCCATTTTGTGTGTGGTGTAATTAATCTTTTAGAGATTTTTAATTAATGTGTGGAAATGAATCGGTGCAAACTAAACATTATTCATACCTAAAAATAATGACTAGCAGGTACACATAGATGAAAATAAGGTCTAAATAGTATGAGCCATCTTCTTCAAACAGTTAAATGTGTTTGGCAGGGATGGCGAACCAATGGCACGCGACACAATATTTTGGGCACTCCGCCGATCCAAACGGTTTGCATTTTAGTTCAAAATAACAAAATTTACAATGAAGTATTACGATCAAACGCGAGTAATTGGTAGCGGGGCGACGGGAAGCACACTCGTTTGTTATTGGCTTGCCTTATTTACGTCGTGGTCTACAATTGCTAATGATGCTAAGTTTGTCTACGCATAGCATAGTCAATTTCGTTGGCACAATTGTATTTTAAAGTTTATTTGTGTTACATTTACGATTTTTAACCGTTATTTTTTTAACATGGTTAATTCAGCAAAAAAAAAGCAATAAGTGCAAGATAGTAAGTGAAACAGATAATTTCAAATTTGGTGGACGGAGAAACATGACATGATTAGTAAAAAGCGACAAAGCGGTGTGTTTTAAGATCTGGAACACAATTGTATGTAAAACATAGTCCGCAAAATGGTTCCAGTTACATTTAACTGTTTCAAGAAGGCTGGCTCACGCTAATTTAATCAAATTTTCATCTACCTATGCTTTCGAGTCATTATTTTCAGAGATGAATATCATTAAAGATTTGCTTAGAAACCGTTTGCCAGAGGACTCCAATTCAGCATGTATTCTGCTAAAAGTTATATCTTACAATCCTAATATAAGTTATTTGTCATATAATCTACGACAATAGAAATCACAGTAATGTTACTTTAATTGAATTACACGTATAACTAAAACATTTAATACCGTACAGTGCAAAATGTATTTTTTCATAGCAAATACAATTTTGAATTGTTAGTGCTTAGTTTTATTACTTTTCCAAAAATCACAAATCAAAATTACTTGACGGCACGTCTATACTTCATTAAACATTTCTTAAGCAAAAATGGCACGTTGATTCATAAAAGTTAACCACTCCTGTTATAGACAGTGTTTTAATAAGAGAACTAGTAATTATAACTTATTTATTATGTAAATTTATTATTATGTAATTTATTTATTATGTTATCACTTCTCATGGAGGCTTTTTCTCCAGATGCAAAAAATCTGGATTTTCCTACTGATAACGTTTCTCATATTTGTTATACCTCCCATTGTATAAACTTCTTGCTCATTCTTATAGAGCAGGGATGGCGAACCAGTGGCCACGCGACACAATATTTTGGGCACGCCAGCGATCCAAATGGTTTGCATTTTATTTCAAAATAACAAAATTCACTATGAAAAATTACGAACAAAAGCGAGTGATCAGTCGCAGGGCGGCGGGAAGCCCATTTGTTTGTTATTGTGTCTTAGTTATTGCCTTATGGCTGTTTTCGGCTAATGGTCAAGAATAGGACCCAATTTCAGGGAGAATATTTTTTCATATATAAAAGTACTCACACATTATTATTATATTCTGGCTATACTATCCTGTAAAAAATCGCTTATTTTATCATACAACTCATTTTTATACGAGTTGACACATTATTTCTTTTATAAAATGTGTTTCGCATTTTTTTTCTCCCATACCGTAATGCTAAAGGAGCTCTCCCTTTACATGTTAAAAGGAAAAACTAATTATTTATGAAATATTTCGAAACTTTAAAAACACTATCTTATAAGCAAATGTATGTGTTACAATGCCACAAATTTTTATAAGCATTGAAGCATTTTTTCTGTCCGAAAAGTGCTCCGCGTCAAGTTCATGCTCTTGAAAATATGACGAAAACAGCCTTATATAGTATGTATTTAAGTCTTGGATTACAATTGCTTAGGATGCAAAATTTGTCTAAGCATAGCATAGTCAATTTCGCTGGCACAACCGTATTTTAAAGTTTATTCGTGCTATATTTACGTTTTTAACTGCTATTTAACACGTCTATAGGCGATTTGCTTTCCAAGCAAATATCGACCGTGTTGGTTTAAATGATTTCCGCAAACCGCTGCCTTAGTTTGCATCGTTCCGAAATTTCCGGAAAGTTCTACGACCGCCAAACGTAAACAAACCAATTCTGAGCTTAACGGTTGTTTTACCCAAATATTTTCACCAGTGAAAGAAGAAGGATTAAGGTATATTTTGCACATACTAAATCTATTGTCGCTCCCGTATCTCTAAGAATGTCTATCTCGTGACCATTCACAGAGTCCTTTGTTGTATATGAATTAAGAAAATCCGGGTTTTCATTTCCTTCAATATTATTGAGAGTTTCCGTCGTTTTGTTTTTTTTTATTAATTTAGGGGAAACGGCTTTTATATGTCCGGGCATATTGCAATGATAACATCTCTATCATGCGTTTTTCAAAAGTTCTCTCTCTAGTCTCTCCGGAATAGAAGCTCCTAATCTGGGGGAAGTTTTCCCAAATCTATTTTCTTTTTCCTTGACCCCTGAGTATGTCAAAATTTTATCATTCCTGCCCAACCTATGCATGGGTTTCGAATTTAGCTTTGGACGTCCTCATAATTATCAAAGAGTTCTGCTATTTGAGTAGCTGATTTAAGGTTTACCCAATTATTTAAAAAATGATCGTTCATACTAGCATTGGCGCGTTTTTTTAATTGATCTACCACCATTAGATCTTTAAGATCTTGAAACGTATTTATTTCTATATATATATATAAGCCAATCAGCCACTCATCTAGATAATTCGTAATTTCAAAAGTGAAATCCTTCCAGGTGCTATCGGATTTTTTCTGGTGTTGGACAAATTTTTGCCGAAAGACCTCCGGACTTAACTTGAATCTTTTAAGTAATAATTTCTTTACATAATCGTAATTTTCGGCTTGTTCCTCCGGTTCGCGAGCAATAAACTGCACTATCTCTAGAGGTAACAAACTCAATAATTGCACTACCCACTCTTTCTTTTCTATTGACGCCCTTTTAGCCTGGCGTTCAAAGATCACTAGATATAAACTAATATCTGACGACTTAGGATCGAAATCTGGGATCAACTTTTTTAAGTTTCAATTAGAGGTTACAGAACATGTATTTATAGAATCGTTTGATTCATCGTTTACCCTAAATCCGGATTCTATTTTAAACCTTTCTAAATCAAATTTCAGCTGTAATTCTTTCTCTTTTAATGTGTGCCTGCTCCTTTACTAACTCCTCCAATCTCATTTTTTTCAGCCCTTTCTAACTCCTCTAATCTCATTTTTTCAGCCCTTTCAAACTCGTCCAATCTTTTTCCATTTACAATGATAGTCTCATACAGATTTTTAACAAATTCCTCTTCAAAACCCTCACTGTCAGTGATTGCAATTTTTATGCTAGGGACAGTCATATTTAAAGTGACATTTATTCCTAATTCCTCAGCAAGTTGCGACATATCTTGCTTTTTCCCTTTACCAAGGAAAGCCATTTTTTAAACAATATCAAATAAATGTCACGCTAAATTTTGCACTATTTTTTTTTGTTACTATTCTCTATTAATACAATAACACTGGTTCCATGCATACACAGAAATATACAAAGAAACACTTAACACTAAAAATAATCAAAATCGTTCAAGAGACTTAAAATAAATCTTATTGTACACAATGCTTGAAATACAATTACAATTCTCTAGAAACAAAATAACACTGTTCCCATACAAGAAAAAACACTAAGTATTTCAAAATTTGTAAAGAACATATTTTAACCAAAATTCCTAATACAATATGCAGCTTGCAACTCAAAACTATAACAGTACTCACCCATTGGAAGTACTCCGCTTGCTGTCGGAAGCAAATTATGTGCAGTAATATGGCACTAGTGGTTTTGAACTCTTCAGTGCGAACAATGGTCCTTTTGACCAATCTTGAATCTTTCACCCTTAGCAATAAGTGTGGTCAGTTTGACCAGCCTTGAATTCACTCGTGGCATGGCTTCAAAGATGAATTCAATCGCAGCACTGCTTCCGAAGATCGCTTTCCCTCCGGACACTCTCTGTCCGTAAACACTATAGATCGGTTTGATCTTCTTTGAGCAAGACGTTCTACTTCTCCGAAGCTGAATTCAATCGCAGCACGGCTTCCGAAGATGTTTTTTTCTCCTTGCGTTGCGGTCCGTCCGTAAAAACCCAAAATTTCTTCCTCTCACGGGTCCTGAATGCTAACTTTTTGTCCCAAAGCGGTGCCACCAAATCTGTAAGCTGTAATGTGTTTGAAAGAACAACGGTAGCGTATTCTTGGTTAATTTAAATATTGACGTCACACAACTATTGAATATTATTTACTGAATTATACACTAAAGTTATTAAACTTAATTAAAGATTGTTAGAGTCCAATATTTTGTGAGAGAAGGAATCTTTGGCCACCGCTCCCGTGTAAGTTCAAAGCATCTCTCTCTCTCTCTCATCTTCCGGTCGACGGGGTTCGATTCCTAGGGGGTCAAAAAGGGGTTGCGCTGCAGCTGCAAGATCCACCAAAGATGCCGACCGCTGTTGGGAGTTGCTACGTTACAAGGTGGTCAGTCTGACGCGAAACCACCAGTGTTTAGTTCCCAAGCAAGCTTGTTACTCATTTATCGACATACTGAAGGGATGAAAGGCTGAGTCGACCTTGTCCAGCCCGGGGTTTGAACCTCGGATCTGTAGCAGGGAAGCGCGATACTCTACCACTCAGTCATTGGGCTTCATTATATATTAATATCATTACTAATAAGGAGTGTTCTTTTTACTTTACAGAAATATAACTGTATATACACTTTATTACGTTAAATTCACTAAGAAATCAAACTGTGCATAAACATAATATTGATTTGAACTTACTAGAGCTAAATGTTTTTAGGTATTAATGCAGCGAGTAAAAAAAAGAATGCTTTTTTTACTTAGAAAAAATTGAACTGTGTATATATATAGATTAATTTATATTTACTAACATAATTTCATTACATATTAAGAGCACCACTTTTTTATTTAGAGAAGAAACAGAACTGCTTAACCCTTTAGCGGGCAGTGGCTAATACGTTTAGCCACATATTTCTCAAAGCGGCTGTTGGACATATAGTCTATCTCTATGCGTTCATTGCAGCTAAAACGCATAAGAATTCATACGGATACCTTTTTTTGCACTTCATGTCCTATATGATGGGTAGTTAAAACAGTTTTTCTCGGTGCAAATCTACAAATTGTATTTTGATTACTATAAATTAAATTTCTGATCTTTGAAAAAAATTTCGACATGTCTTAAGTACACTTTTCTCTCATCTGAATGAACTAAGCAATTGCACAATTGAAAAAAAGGGTTTTATTTAGGTTTTTGGAAACCTTTAATATGTGGGTAGAGGCTGTATCCACACTGCCCACCTAGAACAGAAAAATAACCTAGAAATTTTCGCTTTTCCTGTACTCGAGAGAGAGCATTTAGCATCAAGTGAGAATGTTGGGGGTGGGAAATATAAAGAAACTTTGTTTACAATATGTGGTACAAGATTTTCGGGTTTGAAAATCTTTTTCATTATAGCTTTCCTGCTCGGAGAAAACGTTTCTATGTTATTAAGTTCCACAGTAAATAGCTCATCAGATTTGGGAAATAACTAATTTAAATTCTCAAAAATATTACTTTATTTCTAACTTTTCATACTAAAATTAAATAAAATATAAAATGTGGATGTATACCAAGTTCACAATGTATATTCTAAGTATCTATATATATAAAGGGAAAAGCGACTCACACACTCACTCACTCACTGACTAATCACGATATCTCCGAAACTATTAAACCTACAGAATTGAAATTTGGTAGGTAGGTTCCCTTCATGGAGTAGACGTCAGCTAAGAACGGATTTTGCAAAGTTCGAATCCCAAGGGGCGTTACGGAGATTTAAGGGGCGTTATGGATAATTATTTCCATTACCAAACTATTAGATGTACAGTCGTGAAACTTGGTACACAGATTTCTTTCGTAAAGTAGAGATTTCCTACATAATGATTTTTACAAAAATCGACCACCAAGGGACGTTCAGGGCGCTTACACATAATTATTTCCATTTTTATAAACTATTAGACGTACAGTCTTGAAATTTGGTAAGCGGATTCCTTTCATAGAGTAGAGATCCCCTACAGAATGGGTTTTGTGAAAATCGACTCCCAAGTGGCGTTGCAGAGAATTAAGTGGCGTTATAGGCAATTAACTCCTTTTTTAAACTATTAGACGTAAAATCTCGAAATTTAGTAAGCTGATTTCATTCATTAAGCAGAGATCCGCTATAAGATGGATTTTGTGAAAATCGTTTCCTAAGTGGCGTTGCGGGGGCTTAAGAGGCGTTATAGATAATTATTTCCATTTTTAAACTATTAGACGTTCAGTCTTGAAATTTGATAAGCGGATTCCTTTCATAGAGTACAGATCCCCTACAGAATGGGTTTTGTGAAAATCGACACCAAGTGGCGTTGAGGAGAATTAAGGGGCGTTATAGGCAATTAACTCCTTTTTTAAACTGTTAGACGTAAAATCTTGAAATTGAGTAAGCAGATTCCATTCACTGTGTACTGATCTGTCATAAGATGGGTTTTGTGAAAATCGTTTCCTAAGTGGCGTTGCGGGGCCTTAAGGGGCGTTATAGATAATTATTTAAATTTTTAAACTATTAGACGTACATTCTTAAAATTTGATAAGTGGATTCCTTTCATGGGGTAGAGATTCGCTATAAAATAGTTTTGGGGAAAATTGATCCCCAAGGGTCACTGAGGGGGATTAAGGGGTGTAATAGATAAATAGTTCCGCTTTTCAACTAATAGACCCACCTGCTTGAAAATTAGAAGGAACTCTATTCCGTTCATGGAATAGAGTTCCTTTTACAAAGAGTTTTGCGAAAACGGACCCCCAAAGGAGTGGGGTGCAAGGGATTAAGGCGTGTTATAGAAAAGTTCCTGTTTTTGAATTTAACCCATTTACTTGAAATTTGTTGAACACTTTTCTTTATATAATTAAATAGAGTTCCACTAAGAATGGATTTTACGGAAATCAACTCCAGGGGGAAGCGGGGAGAAATATTGGGGCGTATTGATAGACAGAATTCCCGTTTTTGAACTGCTAAGACTATACTAATAAATTTTGGTTTGCATGCCTTTTTTGTTGAATTGGAATCCGCTAAGAATGCTGTCAACGAGGTATTGATGATAAAAATTCCGTTTTTGCTCTGTTAGATTTAGACTTGAAATTTAGCACGCATGTTTATTTTAGGGAGTAGAGATCCACTGAAAGTTGCTTTGGTGGAAATCCACTTGATTATTAGGTTAAGTGAGCGAAAAAAATCTTTCTACTTCTATTTTAGATATAAATAGAAATATTAGATATTATAATTTATGGTCTTTTTATATCAAGGGGCGAGAGTGTAACAGCTATAAATATTTTCAATACAATCGAATTCTTAATGCTAGATATCAATAATTAATATATATGTAAACAGTAAAAATATATACAACATCGTTAAATACCCAGTGAAGCGGGTGGGTAACGGCTAGTTCTATATATTTCTAAGTATATATATATATATATATATATATATATATATTCTATGTTGTGCAATTATTTTATTATTATTAAATTACACTTACACTTTGTATTTAATTGTTATTGAAATAGTTATTACATAAATGTTAATTTTTCGTAAAACGTTTATAGTAATATGATTCATTATTTCTGTCCTGAAAAGTAAGTTAAATGTCCTAAATGCGCAGTGACTATAACGTCTAGCCACCACCCAGGAAAAAAACCCACGATTACATACTTTTTTGTGTCTAAATAATGTGTATAGAGGATGAGAACATTACTTTTATCAAGTACTTTATCACAGAAAATTGTATTTTAGTTGTGTGCCAGTTAAAGGGTTAAACATGATGCTAATTTAATATACTATAGCTTAATGTTACTACACACTAATACAATTTCTAAAATTTAAAAATATAGGAAGATTAATTGTAAAATTATTATAAAACTATATTATATATAAAAACTATATTATATTTTATTTATAAAAACTATATTATATATTATTTATAAAAACTGTATTATATATTATTTATAAAAACTAAAAACGAATTGTAATTAGTTTTTTAAATGTTTTAAATTATTACAAACGTTTCGCTTCTGTATTGAATGCAAAATAAAATGGTTAAAACGATTTATTCTGTGATATAAGTTTTTCAAAAGCAATGAATAGCAAGGAGGTCTTCCTTCTGAGTCGAAACCGATTTTCACCTTTTAAACACATATATAATTTAGTTTTTATGTTATTTTCATTCCAGAGAGAGAAGAGTGTATTTTTAAAACTGAACTAAGTTCTTATAAAAATAATTTGCACTAAATTATTTTTAAAAGCATTAATAAGCGGAAAAAGCAAAATATTCCCAGCTTTTTAAAATTAAATTTTCAGTTGAATACGAAGCGATTTATTAAGAACATCCTTGCTTGCCTTCCCCTTAGTTCCAATTTAGTACAATAAACATGTGTGTGACCCCTTCTTCGGAAATTAGAATTTCCTGCACGAATTTTAAATATGCTGCAAGAACAGTTGACAAAAGTAATTATTCGTCCTCTTATTTCAGGGCTTTCCTTGCACCCCTTCTCCCTCCCTTCGTCTCCGCTTTCATACCAGAAATATTACACCTTCTCTAGAAGTAAGAATTTTCTGAACAAGTTTTAATTGATCCAATAAGAATTGTTCCGAAAAAATGTTAGCCTAGCAACCCTACAGAAAATTTTAAAAAAAAATATTATGATTGCATAGGAAAAACATTGTTAAAACAATTAGAAAAATAATTCAAACAAATAGGCCAAGGGGGCAATAACTTAAAATATTTGGTGGATAGATACATATTTTTCGCCACGACAATCAGTACACCTGTGTTAGTTCCGGATAATTGTTGTTTGTTTGTGTACACCACCGGATAATCGTTGCTTTCTCAGACCACCGGATAATCACTGTTTGTTTAGACCAGAAAAAACTCGTCAAAAAGGTAAGAATTTTTCTTTCAATTAAAAATTTATTTCATTAATTAATTTATAATAGTATAAAAATTAATTCATATGGGTAGCAAATTTTTTTAAGATAAAATAAGTGTATGTTACTACTCACGAAATATTTTATTTCGATTTCTCATTTCTGTATCTTCGTTATTTTGTTTACATAATACAAACTGAGTTTTTCAGAGCTACATAATGTCCTTGTTTTTATTTACTTCTATATTTCAAAACTGTTATTTATAGATAGTTAAAGAAATTAAAAAATTTTTTGTGCCACGCCTTTATTGTTTTATAAATAATGACATTTTTTGTTTAAACCGATTGTATTTGCTCTGTAATGTATATACATTTATTTATATGGAATTTTAAATGCTTTAGTTACATAAAACAATGATAAATTACTTTTTATTTTCATTGTTTCCAAAATTTTTTCGCCTTTTCTCATTTACGAAACAATTTGTACATAAATGTAACACACGGATCTGTGTTTGGAAATTATTTTGTTGGTTGAAAATTCCACATGTACTAGTATTTTAGGTATTAAATGGCATGTTGGAAAATTTCTCTTCAAATGAAATTTTTATTTTTATTGTTAAATTTCTAAGAAATTGAAATAATTTAAATAACTATGGAACTCTGAGTAACATTGATTTCTCTCTCTCGGTTGTTTATTTTTATAAATTAAATGGTTTCATATTCTATAAAGCTTCAAATATAGGAGAGGTAAAATGCAGAGCTTAATGTACAGAAAAACAAACTTTCAGAATTGTCAACTGGTTTTTTTAAAGAAAGATTTTTTTAAAACTGTTTTCAAATCTACTCTATCGAGAGGTTTAGAATTATTAGATCACTTTAAAAAATTTTTAAAAATAAATGTAGAATATACTTTATCATACTGAATGAGTAATAAATAATATCGCATTATAAAGTAACACGATGGCTATTGATGACGAACCTCATTATTTTGGACCTCGATCAAGTGACGAGGACAACACCTGAGTTGGCACCTCACTTTCCAAACTACCACCCCCCGCCAATAGTAGAACTTCGAACTTTGAAAGATTTAGCCTGCATTATCGCCTCCACACGGAGAGTCTTCAGTCAAACTCATAGTACACTGACCACAAGGTCGTGAACGTAACAACTAGGCTAGCGTTGCCACGTTATGTTATGCTATGAATATGCTTATGTTTTGAAATATGCCTAATTTTTTTTCCTTTGAAATTTTTTTTTTCATTATTGAAATAGAATTGGTATATTTTAAATCATTCCTTAGTATGTTAATTTATTTAAAGAATTTTAACATTTATATACTTAATTAAAATTAATTCGTTCATTCATTATTAATTTTCATATTATTTGTTATAAATATACTTAATTATTTTTCTTCATTTTGCAATTCGTTGCCACACCTTGTCCCATTTAAAATTACTGCACCATGAAACTTTGAGAAAACTATGGCTCAAAGTCCTCACGTTGGCGTGGTGAATGAAGAAGTTTGGAGCGCGTTCAAAATTACGAAGTTAATCGCCAATAGTTGTCTTGTAGTATCAAAGTGCGATTTTAACAAACAATCCCTCATTCATTTGCAAAATGTGTGTTATGAAGTATACCTGCTTAGACAGATTAACCTTATTGGTAATCTAGGAAAAGACCAAAATAATTTTAGAATTTTTCTGTTCTTTTTTTTTTTTTTTTTTTTTTTTTTTGTAAATATTTAATTAAATTCTAAATTACTACCTTTCTTGTACTAAGTTTTCTTCAAATTATAAATAATTTGTTTTCTTCTAACTTTTCGTCGTTTTCTACCTGTTTCTCAGGAAAACATGACTGCTAGAGAGAATTCATCCCCTATCGAAGAACGAGAATCCGAAATAAAAATTACAGAAGTCTTCCGCATTTCACACGTTATTTGGCATTTAACGTGCATAAAATGTAAAGTAGTTGATATATATTACGAACGAAAATCTTTATTGGCCTGTGGCCATATCTTTCATTTCTCCTGCATCAAAGAATTCAAGACGGGAGAGTTCTCTTTCATGTGTCCAATTTGCTTCATTGCTGGAGATGTGTACGACATTATTATTCATGAATAATAAATGAGGTAAGTAAGCTAACTATACAATGATATACTTCTCATGTAGCTTTTTTAAGGAGTGATAAATTATTTTAGGAATATTTCAAACAGCAGCATTTTAATAATTGTGGCGATAAAGACTTATGGCAATAATACAAAATGAATTTGCTGTAAGCACAGTGTTAGTCTGAACCGGTGGCGCACACAGGAATTTTTCAAGGTGGGGTGGGGGGTCCAAGAACGAAAGTCCACTATTCTCGTATCATGCTCCAATACGTCTTCTAACATATTCTTTTGATTTTGTCAATTTTCGGGAATAAAAAACAGTAAAAAATTAATTATTGAATAAATTATTAGCATTAATTAATAAAATTAATTATTAATATCAAATACTTAATTAAATTGTACGTACTATATACATAGGATTATAATCAATTGTAAAAAATCAAGGGCTAGGGGGAGGGGGTCCGAATCCAAAGATAACGAAGAATATTAGGGTAATCCCCACGCACAAAATCAGGTTTTGGGCCCCAGGCTGTACTTGGCGTCTGTCAGGCTTTGAGTCGTGCCTCACCCCCTTGATGCGGAGGTGTACGTTACGCCACTGGTATAATTTAGAATATTCGCTGTGTGAAAGATAATATTTTTTTGATTAATTCTTTTTCCCGCGTGCCTTAAAAACATAACTGACGTTGTCTCAGATTAACTCTGAAGGAGTTTTTCATATATTCCTATTATAATATTATATTTACTCCCTTTAAATTATTTCTTGGGTTGGTAGGTAAATTTAAATTTATATTTTAAAAAAAAACGTAATTTTTTTTCAGTTGAAATCCAAATGCATTTTTTTTTTTGTAATTGAGGCATGTTTTTTTGTAGCAGCATTAAATCATTTCTCTACTGTTATGTGATTGGAGAAAACATGAAGAAATATTTTGAAAATAGGAAGAATGAAAAACTTGGAAGATTTCATTTCACTATGCATAAGATATTGATTTTCCCTCTCTAATGGGCTGCATATTGGCAACTAAGCCTTTGCATATACACCAAACCCCCAAATGTGAGAGCCATTTATAGTGTGTATTAGCATTTCCACATGAATAAGAATGCATTTCCGTTTTGCATTCCTTAGTCAAAGGGAATAAGTTTTAAAATATTTAAGCTATTATATCCATGTATTAAAATATTATTGCTAAATTGGTTTTTAAAAAAGATTAAATAGTTTTTTTTTTTTGCGTTATATAAATTTGTAGATACTTGAAAACGGAGAATTATTAGATTTACTTATTTCAAATATTTATATATTACATTTTTAGTGATAAATATTGAATTAAATACTATCTTATTGACATTTTTTTTAATTTAGGAAATATGTTGGCTGGACGACATCATGTGAACCCGGATTTTTTTTTTTTTTTGAATTTAGGAAATATGTTGGCCGGACAACAAACATCATGTGAACCCGGATTTTTTTTTTTCTTCTCTTTTTTTTTTTTTTTTTTGAATTTAGAAAAATATGTTGGCCGGACGACATCATGTGAACCCGGATTTTTCTCTTATTTTTTTCTTTTTTTTTTTTTTTTTTTTTTTTGAATTTAGGAAATATGTTGGCCGGACGACATCATGTGAACCCGGATTTTTTCTTCTCTTTTTTTTTTTTTTGAATTTAGAAAAATATGTTGGCCGGAAGACATCATGTGAACCCGGATTTTTTTCTCTTCTCTTATTTTTCTATTTTCTTTATTTTTTTCTAGTCATTAAATAAACGATTTTCAGAGTTATGATGGAATTTTCTTTTATGGGGACTTTTTTGTAAACTTAAAACTTTTATAGTAAATAATCTTTGCATTGTTGCGCAAATAACTCCTTGTATTGTTTGAGTTTCACACATGTATATTCATTAGTTCTGATTTTAATCAACGTGTTTCTTATTTTTCAAATATTTGTATCGAGCTTTAAAAGTATTTTTAAAGTTATTTTATAATTTTTTTTCAACAGAAATGCGTTTATTGTGTTATCTCTTAAGAATTACAAGTTAAGAAAATACATCCTAACGATGCGAATAAAATCGAAGTATTTCGACTCCCAACTGATTTCCGATTGAAAATATTCGAACAAGTAGATTCATAAAAATTATTTATTCATTTTAATTTCTAAGGTACTTTTATCTATACATATGAAACAGGTTTTAAACGGCAATAAATATCTAACAATTGTTGTTGTTACTAATGCCACCTGACTGACGCTGTCAAATCTAGGCCCACGAAATTCGTTGTGGCTAAGGGCTAGATGTATGCATTATTTTTGTCAGGGTTTTCTTCTGTCTACATGAAATATTTTTAAGAAATAAGTATTTGCTTTTGTACCTCACAATGCTGCTACATTCCGTTGTAAATAATGTCCGAAATACAACTTAACATTTTAAAAATTCATGAATTATATTCATTTAAATATGTCGTCATTCAAATATCGTATGCAAAATTTATTAAAGTCTGCTAAGCTTTTCGATAAGTTTCTCTTTTTAAAGGTTGAACATCTTGCTATTATTAATGCCACCTGTCTGGATCTATGCCGATCGATAGCCGAAGCTTTTAGCACCATCAGGTGTCAGTGCGATTTGGCTCAATTCCACCCCAATTTTGAGGGAAAACACCCTGGAGGTCGTCAAGGGCCTCCCACCTCTCTTCCCCTTCCATAAACCTCCCGAGAGAACTTGCGGCTCGACAGCTATTTAGAGTACCCCCATGCCGCAAAGGCACTATACATTTACAAACATCCGTGCCTTCTCTGGGATTCGATATCTAATAATTATAACATTGATGGAACTCAATTCGTTGTGTAACGTTTAACAAACTTTTCTACAACAACGTAAAACGAATTGTTTTTCATTTCAACCAATATATATATATATATTCTTAATTTAAAGAATTTTACGAGTTATTTATTTGTACGAATAAAAAAAGGTTTGATTTTTAATTAAACCGCAATTTTAAGTTGTATGTGGTCTGTTGGCAAAAACCTCGTAATTTTGAATTACGCTCAAGTGACAAGGATAACACCTGAACTGGTACAAATGTCTCCCTTTGAGTCTCGACAGATTTAACGTGGTTTAGTCTTTCTACATGATGGATCTTAGTGACCCCAGGACTCGAACACACGATTGGACAAAGCTGGCCACGAGTTTGAGACATGACCACTGGCCTACAGCGGCCATTAAGAATTAAAATGTATTACAATTTATAACGACGATACTCATTAAAAAGTAATAATTAAAAAGCATTAACATTTAAAAGGTAACTAATATTTTAAACGTCTCAACTGAAAATCTAAATAATTAAACGATAATTAAATGCTACATAATTATGTGTCATTGTTTGAAACGAGTAAAATGTAAGTTCAGCAGGCCAGTTTCTTCGAAAAAGAGTCTACTGAACAAGTGTTTATTTTAACTTATAGTAACTACACTCGAGACTAAAATAAAACATCTCATGTGGTTCTCTATCTACCAGAAACTCTAATTACCCCTGTCCCTTTTTGGATAGCTGAAACCGGACATCGTATGGATGGAAGGAATGTCCGTCGTGACTCCACTCCGGGATGGGGACAGTGGCGTAACGGAAAATATTAGCCCCCCAAAAATGAGGTTTGGTGCCCCAATATGATTTATATTAATTTAACAGACTCAATATTTTTTTTAATTACCTACAAATAAATCACTTATCTGAGAAAAAAAGATTACTGCAACGAAATACATGCTAATTTTGTCACTAGATGGAAGTACATTTTTTCCAGAAATCACAACAATTATAAAAATCTCTGGAGCTATAAAAAGAATCCATTACATTTTATGCTTCCTCTTGTTTATTGACGAAATAAATTACCAGGTAAGAAATTTAAACATTTTATGATGAATAAAAAAATCGTCATATAAAAAAAAGTTTTGTAATTTACAGCACTACTGCGTAATGTTGCACTTCTACAACAAACAAAAAAAATGACTGAAATTCAATTTAAAACAGCTTAATTTTTTAATATATATTTTTCCCTTTTATTATTACTTGAGAGAAATTTTAAAAAATTGGACCCTCCCACCTCGAACCCTTCAAGTTTCAACAGAAAAGTATACTGGCATTAAACATACAGAGTACAAAATAAGGAAATAATATACGTTAAATAAAATACCAAATTCCCACTCACAGTAATATTTCAGAAAATATTAAAAAAAATTATTAAAAAAAAAATATTTCTCAAATTTTGGATCCGAATGTCACCCTTAAAATGTGCCACCTCGGGCAAGGGTCCGGTTTGTCCGGCCCTAGAGCCGCCCTTGTTGGAACACATAGTCCTGTCGGACTCAAGGGTTGATGCCTTCTTTAGAGATACAGCGCCCGTCTTCTCCGTCTGAGTAATTTGAAAAGAGAGAAAAAACACAGATCGTGGTCTGGAGTCGCCTCAAAAAGGGGGTTGCGTGGTAGTTGCGGACACATAACATTTCGTGGTATTTGCGGACACTCCAAAACGCATCGTGGTATTTGCGGACACATCCCCCCATCTTAGAACAGATAAAGGGTGCAGATAGATAAGGAAATAACTACTTTTAAAAATCACAAAAATTTAAAACAGTATCTTAAGTAGCAAATCTCTTTCACCTGGGATAACGTTTTTCTTTTCTTCTTTTTTTTTTTACCGAAGTTTTCTGTTTTTACACTCGATTATCGAATTACAAGGATAAATACATTTTTGCTAATCAAATTTAATTATTTATATTGAATTAAGATATTATAGTGTGAGAAGGCATTTTAAACATAGCGAAAAATGTAATAAAAATAAACACTTTCAGAGAAATATTTAAGAATTAACAGTAAGTAACAGAATAATGAAAAATATGAACAAATTTCAGGAATTTTGTGGAAAATTGTATTTTTGAATAAAAAAAATATATATATAAATATTAGAAGAAGTGCAATTGCCATGTGATTTTTAAAAGTATTTATTTCCTTATTTATCTGTACCCTTTATCTGTTCTAAGAAAAATGTGTCCGCAAATACCACGATGCGTTTCGGAGTGTCCGCAAATACCACGAAATGTTATGTTTCCGCAAATACCACGTCCGCAACTATCCCGCCACCCTCAAAAAGGCGGAGTGATTGTTGGGTTTAATTACGTGCGCTAGCCGTCGCCTTCCCCCCGGGGGCGTCACTTGACCATGGTTCAAAATTACGTTGTCCGTCGCCAACGAAACGAAAATTAGATTGATCGGGCGCCAGCGGAACAATAAGAAAGGGTGAAACCGAACAACCGAAGGAGCCCCCCGCAGGGGGGCTAGTGGAGAGGAAAGCAGCCGGCCATAAAAAGAAACCATAAGTAACGCCACGAGGAGGCAAGAAGGGAAGAACGCAGGAAGGAGGGCTGAAATAAACAGTAAAAAACTCTGTTTTGGTAGGGGGGAATCGACGGCGGAGTAGCTTCTAATCACAGACCCTAGTTTTGATGATATAACAAACACAGATACATTAGCAAGCGAAAGGGAAAGAAACTTAGCCAAAGAAATCGGAAAAACACAACAAACAAATATTAATAATGAAAATATGTAAGATCTCGATGACCAGCAGCATTCTGAAAAAGATATTGCTCTGCCAGAGGACATCAGTAATGCCCCAACCGAAAAATGTTTAGAAATTGTTGGGTTTGAGTTTGAGAAATACGTTGACGTGGGTTCGTGGCCTAAATCGCTAAGTAATAATTTTATTGATTATATTCTTTCACATGAAATGAGTTCTTTTCAAAAGACGCAGCCAAGAAATTAATTCCTAGAGTAGAAACGAATTATAGCGATGTGAACAAGAGAAGTTTTATTTAAAAATTTTCATATAAATCCGCAGAAAAAGCTGTGTATGGGACAGAAAAATTTAAAAGAGACGCGCCTATTGTTGCGTTAGATAAGCTAATCCTTGATTTAAATAGAAGTCAAGTGTATGCAGAATATAGGAAGAAATTTAAAATGTTGATGGATTTGCAAGATCACAAAGTAAGGAGAACATCGACCTGAAAAGTGTACGCACTAGTATTGATTACTATTCAGATGACGTAGACAAACATTTAGTAAAAGAAGGTGCTCAGTTCAAAACTTATCTAAAACAAACTGAGCTACAGTCCTATACTCGTAGTTGATATATTCAATTTAATTTTGAAAAGAAACTAGTTGACGTTTATCCAAATTTGTATACCATTTTAAAGATTTTTCTAACGCTCCCTATTACTAGTTCTGAAGCAGAGCGTGCTTTCTCTAAAATGTCCTATATAGAAAACAAATATAGGACACCAATGACAATGACACCAATTGATTTTTGTGAAAGTAGGGGATGGTGAGTTCCGACCGAGCTTCTTTTTAAACTTGCAGGTTATTTTCGCGAGATGGCTTTTGAAAGTTCGCTTTTTGTCCAGGGTAACTCTTAGATAATCGACTTTACCGCTCCACGGAATGGTGCAGTGAAATCATTTGAGGGGGGTGAGTCTGTTTCTGAAGTTTCACTAAGTGGGTGAAGTTCCAAGCCTTGAAGCCCCGCCCATTGACCCACCGCAGCTCGTCCAATAGCCAGGAAGCTCAACCAAGCATGGAAAACGTCACTTCGTCGATTTTCCTCAAATAAGACTTTTTGTCAGATACGGGATAAACCCAGCGGCCCGCAAAAGATCTTGACTTCAACGCTAAAGAAGGGAGTGAAATCTTCAGACCTGAAATTTGGTAAGCATGGTTTTTTTTTTTTTGTTTTTTTTTTGACGATTAGAGATCAGCGAAGAATGAGTTTGCGGAAATAGACTTTAAATTAGTGCTGCGCAAGGGGTTAAGGGCTATTGGAAATAGTACATCTACGGACATGAAATTTGATATATATGTTTCTCACAGATGCGCTAAGAATAGGTCTCACGGAAATCGATTTCCAAGGGGGTTGCGAAGAGTGTTCCAAATTACTACATTTCTTGTACTAAGTTTTCTGCAAATTATAAATATTTTTTTTCCTAGCTTTTCGACGTTTTCTACCTGTTTCTCAGGAAAACATGACTGCTAGAAAGAATTCCTCCCCTATCGAAGAACGAGAATCCGAAATTGAAATTACAGAAGTCTTCAGCATTCTCCCCGTATCTTGTCTAAAATGCCATGCATTTGACAGATACCACCAACGACATATCTTTTTGGCCTGTGGCCATATTTTTCATCCCTCCTGCATCAGCGAATTCTGGATTGGAGCTCGATTCAGATGCCCCATCTGTCATATTGTTGGATATGGGTATGACATTATCACTTATGCATGGTAAATAAGGTAAGCAAGCTAATTACATTGACACATTTCTAATTTAGCTTTTCTAAGGAGTAAAAAATTATTTTAGGAATATTTCAAACAGCAACATTTTAATAATTGTGGCGATAAAGAATTATGGCAATAAAATATAAAATTAATCTGTTGTAAGCACAGTGTTATTTTCAACTAAAATTTGAAATTAAGATTATAAGAAATATTTATTCTTAGCATAATACGGGCATATCTTATACTGTAATAAATAATTTTCTTTTTAGATTAGTATAAATTAGAATATTTGGAGAAAGACAATTTTTGTTTAATTATTTTTCTCACGAGCCCTACAAACATTACTGATGTTTGATCAGATGAACTCTGAATGTAATGAGTTTTTCATGGATTTCTACGAAAATATTCTTCTCACCAGTGGCATACCGTTGGGTCAACACCCCATAGATCAACAGATTTTTAATTTTTATCATACAGATTACCCCTTATCACTTATGCCTAAGTGTGTTTGTTCTAGAGTGCAACCCCAACCTCTATAACAGGTTCGTGAAAGCCATGGTTTTTAACTATGATTTCTTCGCCTGGTTCGTAAACTTAAACTTATAACTTTTAAAAAACGTTCAGTTAAATAATTTTGTTTCTGATTTAAATCCAAATGCATTGCGTAATTGAGACATGTACTTTTTTAAATTTAAAATGAATCTTTTCAAATACATGCAAGAAATATTCTGAATTATTATTTTGGTTGAATATTATTTTAATAGATTTTATTTCACAATGTATAAGATAATGAATGGACTTGTTTTTTTTATTACTGTGTGTATTAATATTTCCACGTGAATAAGAATGCATTTTCAAGGTCACAGTCCTCAGTTATTTTGCATTCCTAGGTTAAAAAACAATTTTTAATGAATTCTCAAACTATTATATCCATATACAGTGAAAATCGCTTTACCCGAAACTGAAGGGTTGAAATATTTTTTCCTATTAAAAGAATATCGTTTTAAGAAATATGGCAAACAAACCATAAATCAACAAATATAAGTTTATTAGAGTTTAATTTATTTACATAGATATGTATATAAGCATATATTTAATGAAAATCAATGAAACAAAAACATTCACAAGAACGTAAAAGAAATTTAGAAGAAAGTTTTCAAATTTTTTGGAAAACAAACATTTATTGAGTTTTTGGAAAATAATGTGATATATTTTTTTTGCATTACTTTTTTTAGCATCAAATTGTTCGATATCGTCCATTTTGTTATTCATTTCACCATTGGAATGTGCGCATACTTCTCATGACGTTTCGGATGACGTGGGGAAAGGAGCTGCATTGTTCATTTCTTTTTCCACGTCGAAATCTGTATCAATGATATTGTTTTTATCTTTGAGCTTTTTGGAGCACACGTAATCATCTACTGCGGTGAACTCTTCCGATAATACAATAGGACAGTCCAGTCCGGCTGGTGTTTTCCGCATTTTGCTCATTCCCAGAAGGGAAATCTTTTTGTGTTAAGGTATCCGACTATGTTCGGAATCGTGATTTAAAAAAAAAGCTCATAAATAGATAATTTTCATCATATCTAGTGTCACATAGATTAGAATAAATTTATAAAATGGTTTTACGGACATTAAGACAAAAAAAAATTATTTAAATATAATATTTTAGCAAAAAATTAACTTAGAATAACCTTTTTTCAAAATGTTCTTTCATAAAAAATACTTCTATAGTAATAATATTTTGCTTAGATAAAGTAGACTTCTCCAGAGAGTCTGAACTAGGATTTTTTTTAAAAAAATTCACATTATTTTCAGAGTTACCACCCATTGAAATAATTATCAGCGTTTTTTTTCTTAAAATTTCTCTCCTCGGTTGTAGTAAAATATGCATAAATCCTCTTCTAAGTTATATGTTTCTAAAATTCTAGTTCAGCCTCTGTACAGAGGTCTGAGCTATAGACAGGCAAAATATTATTATAATAGAAGCATTTTTTACAAAAGGAGAATATTTGAAAATGGGTCATTCTATGCTCATTTTTTGTCAAAATATTGTACTTAAATAATTTTTTATTGTAATACTATTCTTAAAACAATTTTATTTACGTTTTCTAATCTAAGTGACACTAAATATCCTAAATATTATCCATTGATACGCTTTTGCAAAATTCCGGTTCCGAACGTAGTCGGATACCTTAAGAGAAAAAAATGCATGAAAAAACATAAGTTTGGCGGGACCGCTGTATAATTTCAAGTTAACCGATATTTCGTCTTTGCGATTTCGCGTTACGCGCACTTCACTGTTCTAAAATATTATTTTTCTTAACTTGTTTTAAAACATGATTAAATAGTTTCTCCTAAATCAGGGGTGGGAATTTTTTTTTTTTTTTTTTTTTTTTGTCTCGAGTAGTGGAAGCGGAGAACATAGGAGGGTCACACCTTCTTGTATTACTTACGTTCATTCGTTAAATTTGTATCGCAGATAAAGAATAAATTGGGCCATAAAACTCGATAAATATCAGAAACGATCACACTAGCACTCAATAATCACCTAAAACTATTAGAAACTTTTTCGACACTTGGAAAATAAAAATTAATATTGATAAAACAATAGCAGTACTCTTCACCAAAAGGAAAACAAAACCAACACCTCCTACTCTATACTCCACACAACTGCAATGGTCTCAGAACACAAAATACTTAGGACTGACTCTAGATAATAAACTCACATGGAAACAACATATAATTCAAACGCGAGATAAATTCCGGAGAGCTCAAAGAGCCTTTTTCCCCCTAATTAGCCGGAATTCAGTATTGAATATGTACAATAAGTTACTTCTCTACACTGCCGTTCTGCGTCCAATTCTGACTTATGGTTCACCTATGTGGGGTTACGCAGCAGATTCTAATATTAAAACACTCGAGGTTGCTCAGAACTCGATTATCAGAAATATAGTTAGAGCAGATAGATACACCAGAAATTCTAAAATTTATGAAGATACTAAAATTCTTCCTTTTAAAAGCTATATGCAAAAACTGGCTATTTCATTCTTTAACAACTTACCCAATATTGATAACGAAAACGTAAAATTGCTCAATAATTATATTCCAATGCCAGATCTCAAGAGACCTAGGAGAATCCTCCTAGACTCCTACAATCCCCCCTAACAATTATTTTAGTCACTTGCCGGGTGGCGAGTGACCACTACCCTTGCTAATTTCTTAAATTTTAAATTCATTTTAAATTTTTTCTTATTTTTATTTAATCTTACTCAATTGCAACCCCACACAGGCTAGTTCTCTAGACCTCCCCTCTGATTTGTTCCAATGCTTCAGTGCAGCCAATTGAGTGCCTACTCTCGCAGTGCCATTGACCAACCACAGCAAAGCCTTATAGACAAAATTTGGACATTCCCGCCGAAACCGTATTGAAGAAAATCCTCGATCTCAAAACCACGCCTACTTGCCACGTTCGAACCACCAATAAGGACACTCTCTCTCAGGCAGGCCCACCCACACAAGGACTCAGCAACAATCTCGATATGGGGTGGAGGAACGCTTCGCGTTCCATTTCCCAGTGACATCCAGCGTCATTACATAAAATAGTGTTGGTTTTATTCAATTTATTTATTGAGCTAATTTCATATCATCTATATAGCTGCAAGCACGCTTAAATTAAAAATCAGTTGAATGAGACAAATGTTCCGTATCAAACTTTTCGCCAATTGTTTTGAAATCAGGAGTGGGATTGCTTGTTAAAATTTCCATCACATCCTGCAAGTTAATGCCAAAGAACTTGCATCTTTATTTACTTTTGTTAATCTTCATGTAAGAAAAACTGCTCACAAATATACGACGACCCAAATATAGAGAACATTTTCTCTACATTTGATTTTCTCCCTGTCTTGGTGGGCTGCAAAAAACTCTTTGAGGGTCGTATGTGGCCCTTCGGGCCACTATCTGCCCATCCCTGTCCCAAGTAATATAAAACTTTAGGGATTTGAAAACAGAAAATTATTAGAGGTATATTTATTTTAAACATTTCTGTAGGAAATTTCTGATCTTGAAAGTTGGATTCGAAATGCTATCTTATTGACTCATTGTTTTCTTTTGATTTCAGGAAAATATCTTGGCCAAAAGACATCCCGGACTTGGAAATTTTTCTTCTTTTTTCCATTTTATTTATTAATTAATTTGTTTTTGGTCATTAATTTTACGATCATTATGGTGTTGAAGGAACTTCCGTTCCTGTAAACTTAAAACTTTTAAGATAAATAAACTTTGTATTTTGTGAAAATAATTACTTGTACTGTTTGAGTCTCACACAAGTATATTCATCAGTTCTGATCTTATATATATATATAAACAACATGTTCCTTATTCAATTTCTATTATTAGTTTTTTCTCTCTCTCTCTCTCTCTCTCTCGTTATATATATATATCTTGTTCAAATTTTCAATCGTTAATAACAAACTTTCTTTCATCCATTCAATTTCGAATACATTTTTTAAAACTTGAAGTGGATGATGACACTTGACGTTAATACAGTTTTTTCAAACATTAATTCATTCATTAATTTAAAAAATGAATAAATAGTAATGAACAAAAATAATAGTTTAATCAGCATATATAGAAAGGAAAGTCGTTCGTCGTGTCTCTGTAGCGCAATGGACAGACAGCGCTTTGGACTTCTAATTCAAAGGTTGTGGGTTCGAATCACTTCTGGGATGGCCTAATTTCTGAGAATGAGCTTTATTTTTTACTATACTGTTTTATTAAAATAATTAAATTTAATTAATGAATATAAATAGTAACAAAAAAATAGTCGAACACCATATATAGAAAGAAAAATTGAAAATTCTAAGGAAAATTGCTTTCAATTTTGTCACTTAACATTGTGATTCTGTCATATGTGTATATACATATTTATATTAATTCAAACTGTTTAGTAAAAAGTAACTAAAATAAAAATTTTCTTTGTTGACCTAAGTAGGAATTGACTTAAATTTTTTTATATTACTTGTTTTTCAAATAATATTTCAATAGAACTTCAAAAGTATTTTTTAAGTTATAGTTGATTCTCAAATTTTGTTTCAACTGAAATTAGTTTACTGTGGCACTCTTCAGAAGTACTAAGAAAATATATCCTTGTACGTATATTTTTCTAACGACGCGAAAAAATCTGTGTGAAGTATCAGATTTATACAACTGATTCCCAGTTCAAAACATTCCAACACATTAAATTAATAAAATTGATTCATATATTTTAAATTTCTGTAAAATACTTTTATCTATAAACACTAATCAGGCTTTAAACTGTAATATTTCACCGAAATAATTTTTAATTCATTGCATATATATTCAGTAATTATTACAATGTATTGATAAAACTCAACTCTCGTCGAGTTACGTTTAACAAACATTTTTACCGCAATGTACAACTAGGGATACTGGGATACCGAATACCGGTATTTTGAGCCATTTGTACAATTTTGTAATACCGGTATTCACAAGTTTAAATACCGGTTTTTCGGTATTTACTATGAAATTTTTAAATTATCTCCGCTATATGTTCAGGGATCGCCAACATAAAAAATTAATATACGTTTTTGTTTTTATGTCTCCCTAACGGGTGAAATGAATTAGGCTGTGAATAGAAAGTTGCATCGTACAATCAATAAAATATGTGAATCATTCAAGAGGCTAATTAAAACTAACCTATAACAGCTCAGAGCGATACTGCATACACGCAGGATTCAAATGAATTAGGCTGTGAATAGAAAGTTGTGCATCGCGCGCGCGCGTACAATCAATAAAATATGTGAATCATTCACAAGAGGCGAATTCAAACTATCCTAGAACAGCTCAGAGCAAACACGCACGATTCGTAGTCTGATATTCGTATCGAAGAAAATAAGGTTATAGTTGTGAAGAAAGTGCGAAATATTTCGATATATTTTTTTTTAATTGGCGAGTTTGTAATTCACATTATATTTGTATATCATACTTTAGGGTTCAAACTATTTTTTTTTTCAGATTCATTGTATGTATACTCGTAAATAATAACCCATAATAATGAATAAGTATAACTTTAAAGAACATAAAAAATCAGTTGATAATACTTCGGTTTGTAAAATTTGTAATAGTACTACAAACTGAATAGCGATATTTACACTTTTTTTGTGATTTAAATGAATAAAATGTTCTTTTACTTTTTTATGATTCTTTATATACTGTTTTAATTTATAAGTGTTTTAATTTAGAAGTAACTAATTTTTTTTGTGATATTAACACTCTAATAAAATTGGCAAATGAAAAAAAAAAGAAACACCTGTGTTTTCTTTCTTTTTCCGAAATTTCTACTACCGGTATTAAAACCGGTATCGCGGTATTAAGATCTGAAAAATACCGAATACCGGTATTGAACTTTTGGTCCGATATTGAAATCCCTATGTTCAACAAATTGTTTTTCATTTCAACTAATATTTTTTTCTCAATTTAAAAGCACTTTAGGGGTTATTCATTTACACATATAAAAAATAGTTTGATTTTCAATTAACATTGCACTTTAAAGCTGCTTGTGGGCTGTTGGTGATAGACCTCGTAATTTTGAACCACGCTCAAGTGACGAGGATGACAGCAGAGCTGGCATCCTCCTCTCCAAACTTCGACATCACGACAATGGGACAGATTCAAAGATTCAACGTGCATGAGCCTCTTTTCACGGAGGGCGGTTTTATTGCTGGTGCACTTTGTCCTGTCAGGCCTCAATCTCTTTCAGTCCAGTTTAGATGGCTGAGATCATTATTCAAACATTCAGTGTTAGGTTAAAATCTGTATGATAAAAACTAACTTAAGTATTTAAAATAATATACTTGGAATTAGTAGGTTTTCATTAAATTTTTATTTTTAAAAGACTTAATATAAAAACTGAAGAAAAGATCTAAAAATTGATCAGAGAAGATGAGCAAGGCATGTCTAGCCAATCGGGATGCAGCAGAAAAGTGCAAGAATTGATAAAATATTGATTGAAGATAAGATACCGTAAAGTCCGTCGTATAAGGCACACTTCCTTTTATATGAAAGAACCTGAAATGTATTTATGCAATGCTATTATGTTCTGAAATCATTTATTTGAGGTATTATCCCAGTCTTTTGAAAATATATATAGTATACTTCTAGAACAACAACTCTTAAGTTCATAAGGTACGGCATTTTTTTCAAAAAAAAAACAGAATTTCGACCCGGCGTATAACGCACTCTTTTAACACAGAAAAAAGTTCGAAATTTAAGGGTGCGCGTTATAACATCGGGTACAAAAACGATAGCTTTAAAAAAAAAAGATGAGCATACAAAAAAAATTAGGCATTTATATAGATCTTATTTTCTGTGTTAAAAGTGCGGATTTTACTGTAATTCTCCCAGTCGAAAAGATCCGAACGGAGAAAAGATGCTTAAAGGTGTAGCCGAAAAGAATGCTTCTTTAGTATTAAAACATTAGTGTTCAAGAGATGTTCATTAAATCTATTTTAAATAATGCTTCCTGCGAATTAATCGGGAGTAGTAATTATTCGGCTGTTAATTCTCTGGAAAGATTTCATCTCTCCCAGGTCTTCCATGCACATGGGAAATATTGCAGCGTTAGGATATTTCCTATGACTTTATAATCATTATAAAGTCATAATATTTGATAATCATTAAAATGCGTTATTTCATCCCTACCTGGGGTTGTTTTGATTTTTATCTTGTTAATCCTCTCCGAGAATGCGGAGGCGGTCAGTGGGAAGGAATTAGAGAGAAATTAGTTCCATTCTTGAGAAAGTCGTCCACAATTTGTGTAATTGTAGGATTAGTGTGTGGCTTGAGTACACCATTGAGTTCAAATTGAATCTCGAAAAAATCCTCTAATGCAGGGATGTCCAACCCGCGGCCCGGGGCCGCATGTGGCCAGCGAGATTCTTTACAACTTTACAAAATTCGACTATCTAGTACAATATTTCTTGTTTAAAGAGTTTTTCTTTTTTTTTTTTGTAAAAAATAAATCTCATAACTGTTATTATTTTATCACTTTGCTTCTGTTACTGCGAATTGCTTTTTTTTTCTAAATTGAAATTTATCAAACATAAATCATGCTCAAAATTAACGCACGAAAATCTGCAACATCAGTTACGGTACGCAAATACACATGCATTGAGATCGACTTGCAAAAACTAAGTGAAAGAGGGCAGAAACAGATACAGTAGAACCTGTTTTTGTGCGGTCCTTTTTTATTAGTATTTTATTTTTGTGTGACCACATAAAAAATATTTCTGCAGTGTTTCGATGAATTGGCTTGTTATATGTAAGAATTCCTGAAATTTTCGAATTTTTTTTTTTTTTTTTTTTACGTTTATTTTTATGCGATTTTTATCAACCGCACAAAAACAGGTTCAACTGTATCTCACTAATTAAATAAATTGAACATTACTTGATCATTGCATTATTATTACTGCACTATCGATGTTTGTTTATATACATGAAAAACAATGAAAACAACAATAACATATCAGTCTGTTTTAAATTTTCACTCCAACTAATGTTTGTAATGGATCCAAATCTAATATAAAAGATATATATTTTTATATGCAGCCCGCGGGATTGTTAAGTTCTTCCGAAGTGACCCCGCGAGGTCATTGGCGTTGGTCACCCCTGCTGTAGTGTTTCAATTTGATCATAATCACTTAGTGCTTGCTCTTTTAAGGGCGGAAATCTGAGAGGCATTTTTCCCGCACGCTTCCGCAATTCCCCCTCCAAACGACGAGTCATCAGTACTGAGGGAAAGACACACCCCTCCTATTCATTAAAAGTTTCCTATAGGCTGGTTTTTCAGCACTGCAACCTGAGCACTAGTATTTCCAATTTCGACATTGCTCACAACAAGAACTTGATATCTTGTACTCCCTGTTGCGTACCATGCTTGGTAATTTCAAAAGGTGGACGAAAGATTCGGTTTCCAATTTTTGAACTCATTATAATTGCATCACCTGAGCTGCTTTGAAATAAGCATTACTCCTTTTGTCAATTATGGTGGGTGGTCGTGAATCAGAATCGAATCCGATTCTGATATATGTTAAACACTGATGGCCATTATAATTGCAACACTATGTGAAAAAGCAAATAACAAAACTTATTAACTTATTGTACGTGCGTGCATAACGCTGTAGGAAGAAAATATGATGAAATTTGTAGGCAATTGAGGGGGATAAACAAGGCTCGAAATTAATATATGGTCATGCAGAGTTCTTATTTTTTTAGAGTCTTTAATAACAAATGGATCCAGAATTTTTAAAAATCGGTCAAAAAATACATGCTTGTTATTTTGCAATTTCTTTGTGTTATATAATAATCAGAAAAAAAATTATGTAGAGAAATAAAAAACATTTTCTAATTGCTTGAAAATTCTTCATCCATTAGAAACAATATAAATCAAATATTTGACAATTATAGAATTGTTTATTGATGACGAACCACAAAACAGAATTTTTTTTTCGTCAAAGTAAAAGTAACTATATATTTTTCTTAATTTCGAGTTCAACTATTATATTAATTTAGTTTTGTATAATCAAGTAAGTAATCAGTAAATGTGCAGGAATCCCTGTTGTTAATTTTTTAAAAAAAATGCCGTGTAATGCGAATTCGTATTATTGAAAATAAAGAACTAGAACAATAAACGAAGTTAGTTTCTGAAAATTAAGAAACATTATTAGAGTATTAAAATTAAGATAAATATATAGATTTAACAAATTTTTATCAAAAGCATTTCCATATTAATGTGTGTGTGTGGAAACACAAACAATATGTGAAATTTGAAAAGTTACTCATATATCACGAATTAATTGGATTCTAAATTCCAATAATTTTCAGGTTTCTTCGAGAACTTCTGATACGTCATGCACACAAAAATTCCCAAAGAGTCGATACCAGAGATATATAGTCGGACTTCTATTTTGCGAACTTTTTCCAGGAACCAAGCACATTCTATTATTTTCTTCGTAAAATAGCCTCTAAATAACGAAGTGTTTTTTCTGTTTAACGAACTTTTTTCTCTTGTGATTCAACTTTTTTTTTCTCCCTATTTTTTTAAATATTTTTGGATATTTCAAATTATTCTTTCTTTTAATACATTTTATAATGCTCAATGGCCGTGAAGTGTGCCAAGGTGCCTAACACACCTAGGGCAATAAAATTGCCATAATTTTTCAAAGAACTCAAATAAAATTAACAGGTTTTCTCGGCAATTACGAGTAAATGTAAGGCCGCATGTGGTAGTCAATACTTAAAATTAGTGGTTATAAAATAATGTATGTTTAAAATTACTTGTAAGCTTAAAATTAGAAAATGTCATTAAAAAAAATCATCAATTTTAATATCAAATTTTTTTTTAAGGTTGAAAATACAGTGTTTTTCCACACACAAACATTGTTTTTTTTTATTATTTTCCTAGTAGATTTCGTTTTGATGGTTAAGAAATATACAATAAATAGATATAAATTTACAAAAAAAAAGGCGTGAATAATTATTTTTAATAATATATAGAGTTTACGAATTTGAAATTTGTTTTATGTGGTATCTAAAATATAACAAAAGATAAATCTCTATTATAAACGAATTTTCCACAAAACGAATTTTTCCTGGGATTTAGCGACATCGTTAAATAGAGGTTCGACTATATCTTGCGCACTTAAAATCTCATATTTGATACCGAGTAAAAATTTTGAGTTTTACGCTTAAAAACTGTAAGTAGTCCTCATGTGGATGTATCTAATTCTTTAACTTTATTTTAATTGAAACCATGTGTTAGGATGCCGTATTGTATTTTTTTTAAAATACGCAGCCAAAGTCATTTTTGTGTGAGGGACTTATTTTTATTTTTTTTTTGTTTCGCAGCCGAGTTTCCGAGGTAGCCGAGTGGTATAGGTATCGGACCGTGGCTTGCTTTGTCACGGGTTCGAGCCCAGTACCACTAAAGACCCGCCGTGTAGGGCAGCGATGCACGTTAAATCTGTCGAGAGCTGAAACGTCCCCCTTTCTTGTGGTGTGGGTAGTTAGGAGAGGGGGTGCCAGCTCAGGTGTCGTCCACGTCACTTGACCATGGTTCAAAATTACGTGGTCCGTCGCCAAAAGCCCTCGTGTAGCTGAACAGTGCGACGTTAATATTCAATCAATCAATTAACCGGTTTGTTGCCCTTAAAATCACATGTAGATATAAAAAGTATAATCAGTATGGCACTACAGGATTGTGTTAACCCTTTGTTGGGCTATTTTTTTTTAAATTTAATTTTAAGGCCATTTTTTGATACAATTTTTTTAAGAAGTATGTTTCTCATCGCCTACTGGAATCTCTTCAAAGGTAGGACATTTTATGCTTTGTATTTCTTTTTATACCGCAATATATATATATATATATATATATATATATATATATATATATGTGTGTGTGTGTGTGTGTGTGTGTGTAAAATATTGGCCGAGTGTAGTATTTTTTCGTGTGTTAGTAGATTTTCATTAAACACATCTTCAGTGGACGTTCATCTTCTTTATTTTGAAGCACACATCAAAAGCTTAGGACAAAATTGCTGTACATTTTCACGTTGACGAGACACACAAACTTGCGACGATATTAAAGCAAAGTGGACAGGAAACAAACAATAGCAACATCGTGGTGGGCCCAACACAAATACACTAAGAGCAGCTATTTACATTTTTACATGATGACGGCAAAAAGGAAGAGAGAGGGATTACATAAGAAGTTTGGTTTTATACCAACAGTGCAAGAGCGTGGTGATTATGTAGTCGTAGTTCTGATTGGATAGAATGGGCGGGACAGGGATTTCCGATGTAATAATATTAATCGATTACGATTATGATCAGGGTGTTAGTTTCGAACCAAACAATTAAAAGATTATTTCAATATTATTAAAAGAGTTAATTAAAAAGGATGCTAGAGGGAATTATTACATATATATGTACATATATACATGACATTAAAAATAATTTGAAAATACTAAAATCTACAAAAGGAGTTATAAATTAGGTGTGTATTTTGTTTTAAAAATTCTAAGAATTAATATACAATCGGACCTCTATTTTACAAACCATTATTTAGCGAATTTTTCTATTTTGCGAACTTTTTCCTGGAACTTAGAACATTTTATATTATTTTGTATTGAAGTTCGACAGCTATTGATCACAGACCTCGTAATTTTGAACCATGGTGGAGTGACGAGTACGACACTTGAGGTGGCATCTCCCTCTCTTAACTTCCACATCACACAAACGGGAGGACATTTAAATCTCGATATATTTTACGTGCATCGGCCTGCTCTAAACGACGGATCTTCAGCGGCACTAGGTTCGAACTCAAGACATGTAAGCCACAAGTCCGTGGCCACATGCTTGTCCTTGCATTGAGCCACAAAAGCAAAAATATCTTCCGTAGTTTTTAGTTTTTGAAAAAATACAAAATGTTTATTTGGGTAAAATTCATTTAAATATAAAATTTTTTTAATTTAAACATGGAAGTCTTGGTCCCTACTACCGTAGCCCACCCACCCCCCAATCCTGCGCAAGTGTATGCATATAAATGACTCTTTGATGATTTATTTTTTTTCATTTACAAATTGGCTGCTCTATCTCGAAAGTTTGTTGACCCCATGCCAGCTGAAATCGAAAAATTAATTGGATTTGTCCTGAATCTCTTCTACTTAATTTCGGGAGAATGACATTGACTATTGGCAGATAATTAGGAAGTACAGGATTTGATGTTACTATTTTCGAGAACGTTACACAATGGGGCAAATACGCTTAAAAGCTGCCAAATTTTTTTTTAAATATTAAGTGTGTGATTTCAGGATATATTACATACATATATTAAATACCCTTTAACAAACCTAATTCTTTATTACAGTGAAGTATACTTACGTCTTGCAGACTGATCTATTTAATATTCGTGAGTTGGCAATTTTATAGTAGTTTCGCTCTAAAATAAATTATTTTTTAGTTTTTTTTAATAATGAACCTGCATCTTCAGGTATGTAACTGTTTTAGATATTTTTCCCCTTCATTATATAAACAGTTTCAGTTAGCCAAGACAAATTTAGGTACATAGTCAAATATCAGGAAAATTAATGAAAAATAGATATTTTGTTTAGGTTCTAAGAAATATATATATTAAGGTATGGCTGTTATCTTTATTGTAAAGCACTTGGAAACAATTCTTTTTTCCTGCTACATTTTGCTAATTTAAGATATAGATTAATTTTTAAAACATGTCTTACAGAGAACAATTTCATCCAAATTTGTCTCATTATTATTCAAAATTACTTATTTCATTTTAGAGATGTCTTCTAATACATTATTTACTACAAGACAAAAAATTTTATGCATCGTTTTGGGGAGAATAGTTTTTAGCAACCATATGAGTATTTGATAAAAAGAGCTGGAAAACAGGGGCATCGCTACCGCCGTATTAGCCGTGTCATTGATACGGGGTCCCAACGGCCGCGGTAGCCGAGTGGTGTAGGTATCGGACCGTGGCTTGCTTTGTCACGGGTTCGAGCCCAGTACCACTAAAGACCCGCCGTGTAGGGCAGCGGTGCACACTAAATCTGTCGAGAGCTGAAATGTTCTCCCGTTGGTGTGGTGTGGTAGTTAGGAGAGGGGTACCAGCTTAGGTGTCGTCCACATCACTTGCCCATGGTTCAAAATTACGTAGTCCATCGCCAAAAGCCCTCGTGTAGCTGAGCAGTGCGATGTTAATATTCACTCACTCACTTTTACGTATGAGAACGTTTGGAAATTTTGAGGAAAAACAATATTTCGATTCATTTTGATATACAACAGAATATATAATTTATACTTTAATTGTGTGATAAAGGCCACGTTTTTTTTTTTTTTTTTTTTTTATCATTAAGAAGACTTGGTATCCCAAAAATGACCGCGCGAACTATCGTTTTTTTTTTAAATTTTAATTTAATCTATAGTTCTCTTTTATCGCTCATTAGGCGAGTTTCTGAATTCAAGGACATTGCAGAGTAGAAATATTTCATATTTATCGCTTTTTTTCTGGCACGTGGTAAATAATGAACAATCTGTTGTTTTCCAACATGTTCGCGCACAATTCATTTCACTTTGCATTATTTTCTTTCGATTGGTATCACTTGTGCATGTCGAAAAGTTAGAAGTTGGATAAAACTTCATTTGAAAATTGTAAATTAACAAAGTAGGCAATTCGACCACTCCCCCTTTTAGAAAAAAAGCTAAAAAAAAATCGTTTTGGTAAAAAGAAATCTATTTTAAAAAGAAAAATAATAACCATAAAAAAAGAACGTGTAGTATATAAAGCAGATACCGAGGCATTACAATAATGTAATTTTTTTTCTTTGTGAAATGTTTACATGTAAAATTTTAAATTAAGGCATTTTGTATCCATAATTTCATCATTTCAGTTTTTATTCAGCAATTAATACTCTCGAAAACTTGACCTTTATAAAAATGTATAAGTTGAAAAAATGTGAAAATGCAATTGTTTTAAAGAAAAATATATAACTAATGTCTTAAAGTGGTATTTTAAGTTTATTTAAGCTTATTATAATTATTTTTTCAGAATTATGAACTTTAAAGTGGTTTTTCTCAGTGTTTGTTCGATGCATTAGTTCATTCAAAATGCTACTCCTTCCAAAATTATTCATCAAAACTTCATTTTTTTCCTGCGTGTTACATAATAAAGCATGTAACAAAATTAGGGATCTATTTTGCAGAAAACTGAATACTTTTCTTTAAAAAAAAATTAAAATGTAGGAGATATTGGCTTTTTCTTTGAATTTTAGCATGTGTGTCTATCAACATTTTTTTTTTACCTCCAAAACTAATGAAGTTATTATAAAATAGATCCCTTAAGTTGTTTATAACAACCTTAAGAATATTTAAAAATACTTTAGGTCAAAAAATTAATAATTACTAAAGGAGTATGATTTTAAAATTTTCCAAATTTTCTTCAAAAAATATAAATTTTTAAAATTGTGTGAATAATATGTGAAAAAGTTTCAATTTTTATTATTTTTTTAATAGAAACATTATATGAAATGCTAAAATACAATTTTTAAATAGAAAAATAAAAAGAATAGCTTATAGGGTACAAAGTCCTCTTAAAAGATAAATAAAACAATGGAGCAAGAAACCCCCAATAACTGAGTAAATATGAACCGGTTATATTTGAATGTTAAAGACGGTGATTCAGAGATCAAATCGAATTTACCCAGTCCAAAAAAACGGAAACGATCGCGTACTTGGGTCAACAAAACAAATCTCAGTACATGTAAAGAAAAAACTAAATTAACGACCAAATTTTGTTGTTGCGTAGGTCTTAACAACGGAAAAGGGAGAAAAAAACGAACAAAGAAAGAATACGGCGCCATTATGGTACACGTGTGGTGTCGAACCAACCAATCAGAGCCGCTTCCTCCGCCGGAGCGCCTTTGCACGAGCATGGGTAGCTAGAGTTCTCTTTTATCGCTCCTTAGGCGAGTTTCTGAATTCAAGGACATTTGCAGGGTAGTAATATTTCCGTGTTTATCGCTTTTTTTTGGCGTGTGGTAATGAACAATCTGTTGTTTTTCAACATGTACGGGCACAATTCATTTCCTCATTCCAGTCGAGTTGAAAATCATTTGTATTGTACATAAATCGAATAAGTAGAATTATAATTAAATAATAGAGTAAATCCCGCAAAAGTGTAGTTAACGGTACTTAAAAACGTAGTTAAAAGATAGATTTTTTTTTTAATAAAAAGAGAGGGAAGAGGAAAACTCTCTTGCAAATGTATTTTCACTTTCTAAAATTTCTTAATATTATAAAAATGATTTTTATCAAAACTTACACGTTTCCCTTTAAAGTGAATGAATTTCTAACATTCATTTTTTTGTTCCCAGATCACGAAATGGTGTTTTTAATAATTAGGAAGATATTTTCTTTTGTTCTCTGAAGATGGCAAGATTACAAAATTTTAATTCTATGAAACCCCTATGTTTAGGAATTTGGCACTTTATTTTCACTTTTAATAACTCTTTATTTAAGCAGTATTTTATAAATAAACGTATACTTCTTATGCCATGTACTTTAAAAAAAAAACAGAAACAATTCTAATAAGCTAACTTTTTGCATTTAGTATCACGTATATTTTTTATATCATAATGTATTTCTAACATACATATAAAATTGTGATCAGTGCACAAAATATTTAATATAACTTGAGATTTTGAACAGCAGAAATGAAATTAATAAAATTTAAAGTGAAAACTCCCCCCTTATAAAATATGAAGTATTTTACTTACATATCCATTATTGAAGTACATTTCAGGAACGTAGCATATTAATAAATAAAAAGTGTTGAACGAACGCAACATTAGACCAAAACGTAGACTGTTGGTGATAGATCTCGTAGTTTCGAACCAAGATCAAATGACGAGTATGACACCTCAACATATATATATGCTAAACTAGTTTTTAATAGAATATCCAATGTTTTAAAATACTTAATGGAACAAGAAAAATAATCATAAGAGTTTGGGATAATGCAAACTAAAATTAATAATTATATTATTTTTATGTTTGCAGAATTACAGTCCTTAATACATATATATATATATATATATATATATATATATATATATATATATATATATAATTATATATCAATACAAAATGTAATTCTGTGGAAATATATATACACTAATAATCTGATAATTATTAATCCATGAATTATTTTTAAACGGTTTGAGATAAAGCTACAAAAGATGAAGCATTTAAAAAATAAAAAGTTTGATACCAGAATTTTTTTTAAAAAAGATCATTCCTTCTTTCCTAAATGATGGGGTAGGTCACTGATTCCCAAAGGGATCTATGATGACCGTCAAGTGATTCACATCAGCGAAAAAATAATTGGGGGGGTCCATGATGTATAAATGGGGGTGATCAAGTGGAAACTAGACTTACACCTATTTAACAGATTTATTTACCGAATTGAATGAGGTTAGTTAGCAGTTAAAAGGCAACAACTTAAATTTTATGAAAACAAGGACCACATTTCCACCTTTCTTGCCAAAATTAAGCTAAAGGAGTATAATAATGGACGTCGCAAAATTTTCCAGTTTCTCAATTGTCACAATCTACCTGGAGAAAGACGTTTTAACCTACATTCAGCATTAAGTGCCCTTTTTTTAGATTTTGAAACTAGGTTTAAAAAGATTTTGACTATCGTAATACCACAGTATTCAATGAATTCATATGGTCCTTTTGAAAAATAAAAATTCACACACAAATTTCAAGAATTAGGAACTAACGTAGATCTTAAGGCAAAGTTTAGAAATGGCTTTAAAAAAGTATACCTGTTATTTATTCTATATTATGAAGTATCTTGACAAAGTTTTAAATTGTTTTTCCTACTGAGAATGAGTTACAGTGCGCTTGCCAATCTCCAAAACAAACAAAGAAAAAGAAAAGACTGGACACTTATAACCAGGGAGATATTTAGGGTTCAACCTGACAAGATTGATGTCAATTGTTGAAAATTTGTTATTGCATCCCCAGATTCATCCCTTCCACTAAAAGCATTTGCTTGCTCAATTAATTGATGTATTAATTAAATTTTAATTTATAATTATCTTGTATTTCTTAAGTTTTAAAAACTACACTTCACTACAGTTAAAATTTTTAATCTTTTAAAGGAAGTAAGCTCTGTACCAGCTCTCAAAAACTCATTTAAATTGATGAATTTGCAAAAATTTAATATTAGTTAAGTAGGGGTCTACCCCAAACCGAAAAATTTGTCAAGGAGTCTATGAGGCAAAAAAGTTTAGGAACCTCTGGGGTAGATGCTGAATTTGAGTCTCGACCCCCTCTCCCCCGAAGGAAAACAATTTCTGTAGGGATGGGTTGAGACCACAAAGAATTGAAAACTGTCGTTTCTAGAATAAGAGGATTAGGGAAGAGAAAGGGGATGCAGCTTTTCAGTCCTATTACCGGTAATAGCCCAGAACCCTTTAATGGTAAAAGGGGGGGGATTTCCATTCGCTTTCTAATCCTCTTGTTTCAGAAACGGCAAATTTTAAGTACTTACCAACCAATTATAGATAGGACCTTTCATGAAAACGAGTGATGAAACTAAAGGAGCTATGAGTCATCGCATGTCACTAATAAATGTACTGTATAGGGGAGACCGGAGCAAGATGATTATGTAAACAGTTTTTGTTGTTTAATTTATTTTTAAGGATAAAAAAAATTATTTTTATATTAAGTGTTAGAGTAATCCTTTGTAGCATTAAATACATTACCATTTAATTTTTCAAATAAAAAAAAACAAAGGATAATTTTATTTTTTCATAACTTAAACAAATTGTCATCTTGTCCCAGTATTCTATCTTTTGAATATGTTACATGGTTTAACAAATGATATATAACTGTGTTTTTACATCTTACAAAGTATCAAACTAAGCGTAATGCATTGTAACGCGTTGTTGTTACCAATGCCACCTGATCGGCAAAGGCCAGATCGAGGCCCACAAAATTCATCATGGCAAAGGGCTAAGTGACGTCTGTCGTTAGCCGTAGCTTTAAGCACCATACAGGTGACAGCACGATTTGGCTCGATTCCGCCCCAATTTAGAGGGAGAACACTCTGGGGGTGGTCAGAGGTCTCCCACCTCTCTTGCCCTTCCACCAATCTCACGAGAGGACTTGCGGCTCGACGGCTATTTAGAGTACCCCTATACCGCGCAGCCACTATACATTTACAAACATCCATGTCTTCTCCGGGATTCGAACCCAGTCCCTACGGCACAGCAGTCAGCGTCGCTAACCATTATACCGGATGGGCGACCATTGTAACGTAATGTTGAAGTATTTAGTTGTGCAGCTAACAATAGTCACAAATATAAGTGCCATCTTCATAATTGGAACATTCCTCATGCCGCCACTCTTTGCATTTACAGCACTGGATCCATTCTTCTGTTGGAGAGTCACAATATTCCTCTTCACACACAAGCAGGACATCTTATAAAACCATCCTTTGAAGTTGATGCAACTATTAGTTTGAGTTTTTTTACTCCCTTTTTAGCTTCACGAGCTTCTCTTCTCTGTTTTCTTTAAGTATTTCCCTTTGTTCTAACATTTCTTTGATGGGTGCGCTTGTAAGAATGCTTGAACTCACTTTGTTGCTTTTTCTTATTTCTCACATTGTGTTGCTTTAGGCAATGATTTAAAATAAAAAAAAACACTAACAGGCTTCTTTAGCGCATCATAATCAGCATTTGTCATAAGTTCTGGTTCTTCTGGAGGATTTGTATGTTGGTTTTCTACTACCAGGGTCTGAGGATTAGCACTATTATTCTCAGTTTCATCACCAACAACATCATGGTCAGTAGCTTTTGAAGCAGCGAAGTTATGTTCGCTAAACACAAGATTATGTATCAATCCCAATTTTTAAACCCTTTAACGGCATTTCCAACTGTAACTGCACTGAAGTAAGGGGTGCTCAAACGCTCACCAATATTTTTGTATATGATAGTCCTGGATGAGTAACCATACAGTTGTTAACGAATGGTAAAAATGTCTTCTGGTCGCCCCCTTTCGAACGACACAGTCCACGATCCGGTGCCCCAAAAGAGATAGAAGTGCAAAGTCGAGCGGACAAACAAGTGTTACAGGATTTAATAGAATAGACATCATAGTTTAATAAATTCCGAAACACGGGGCAAGATGACGAGCTCGTCATCTTGCCCTGGACTGCCTGTTTAAAAGTATTCGTTTCTATTTCCATGAAGGAAGTCGATTAATTGACATTTATTCGTGGTAATATATATGTAGTATTTAAACTAAGTTACTCATAAATATTAAAGATAAATGATATATCTTGCCTGCATCTGTAGCAGAACTTAGTTACACATGCTTAAAAGTGATATCGGGGCAGCGGTAAACAATCAAAGCTTCAAAACTAACACAAAAATGGCGAATTCAGCTTCTCTATACTATTATTTAACGAACGGCCAATAGGAGAGCCAGTAGTGTTCGGTTGATCCTGCTACCTAGCGGAAAACGGAAAAATTAATACATTCGTTACCTCTCCCCCTATATAAATTTAACTAATAAAACCAATTCCTGAATATGCACCAATACTGGTAGATAAATACTTTTAGATGCTTCAGTTGATATTTTTAATTTTATTAAAGATATTAATATTAACTAATATTTTTTAGGTTTTCTTTGTTTTAATATTAAGAGCTTATACATGAACATTACTCATTGGAAAACTGTTTCTTAAATCACGATATTATTGTTTGCCTAATTGCATTCGAAAAAAATGTGATATGTTTGTGTTATTATTTTCATCGACTAATTTTGTTATAAATTATATAGTACCCAGTTGAAAATAAAGGTATTATTTTTTAAATGATTGAACAATGCACATTACACCAAACGAACTCTGATTAAAAAAGAAGCAGCCGATAGAAGAAGAGAGCCAATAGTGGGGAATGTTTCAAGTTTTAAAAAATATACCGTTGCCACAACCCGTTTGAGCTAAATATACAGCCGTTACAAAAGGAAACACGCGATCGAGATAAAAAAAGAATACAGTATTTTTGTAATTGTTAATTGTTTCGTGGTTGTGATTTCCAACAATTTTCAAATTAATCAGGTATGTTTATCCATCAAAACTCATTTCTTTTAATGATTTGAAAAATTGTGATGATACATTGCATCCATCGAGTTAAACAAAAATAAATCTCAGTCTGTAAGCCCAATGTTAAATTTTCATTGTCAGACATTTATTAAATTTTTAACTTTCTTCATGGTGTTTTGCTCGTTTTCCATCTTTAGCGGAACCTAATGTTTTGCATATGTGTGTGTACAGTGTCGTACACAGAATTTTTTTAAGGAGAAGGAGGGTTCCAGGATCCAAAGTTCACCATTCTCGTATTATACCCCATTACGCCGCCATTTTCTTTTGATTTTGTCGAATGTCAGGAGCAAAAAACAGTAAAAAATAAATTATTGAAAAAGCAATTTGCATTAATTAATAAAATAAATTATTAATAAATAAATGCTTAATTAAATTGTACGCTCTATATACATAGGATTATAGTCAGTCAAAATAAAAATCTAGGGGGATGGGCGGATATGGACATCTGTTCGTGTCTGTATTTATGTTTGTGAACTGATGCTATACCTTTTTCAAAATTGTATTTAAAATTTCAAGGTGTATGAGGGAGGGTTCGTTAATTTTATACATTCTCAATAAACATTATTTTTAAATTTTTGTACTTAGATTCCTTCACCAAATCTTACATTTTAAACTGCTCAGAAAATGGAGCACCTTACTTTTCCAGTGCTCAACTCCTGCATGAAAAAGTTTCCTCTTCCTAATTTTAGTGTTTATATTCACTAAATTCTTATAAAATTTTTAAATTTTAATATTCAAGCTAATCGGCTTGTTCTTCTCAAACATTCCAGGGATTCATTCTTTGCAGTTCCATTACGTTAATTTTGTCTCAAATTGCTACATTTTAATTTAACATGTTTAATCTTCCTTAAAATAATTTTTAAAAAATCTATTACTACTTTATATAATTCTGATGAGGGGATCTACTCCTCTCTGGACTAAACATATACATAGTTAAATGTCTCATTCCTATTGCCTCGTCTTATTGGAAGATAAAACATTTAATTCTTTGTGGACTGTCAAAAGTATTCTAATTGTTCCATCCTAAGGCTGAAGAAAGGAGATTGCTAAGAACAATTTTATAGATGATTTAATGACATTTGTATGTATATATATAAGTATATGTATAAAGATATAGATATACACATTTATGTATACATAGATAGATTCACACACATATATGTATATCATTTTAATAATCTCTTCTAGAGAAAGAAAATGGCTGAATTCTAAAGATATAAACATGAAACACATATCGGAAATTTTAAAAGATGGATGCTGCAGTATTATAAACAATGCTGACTTAGAACTTTTAATAATTTACATAAAAGTGGGGTCTACCAAGTTTTTTGGCTAACAAACCTCCCCTTGCCCCTTTTGCTTGTAATACTGAGCTAAATGTTACTGAAAAAAATAGATAGAAGTTCTAAATCCATTATAAGAAAAATGTAACTTAATTAAAAATACATTAAAAAATGCTAAGATTGGGATGAATGAGTGAGAAAAATAAACAAGTTTCTGCCAAATTCAAGTTTCAAATACAGATTAAAAGCTTTAATATTACTGGCCGAATTGTAGCATAGGAATTAGTATAAATTTATTAGTACTAAAACAATTATATAGACTAAGAAAATTCAGTTAAATTTTAAAATTATAGAAGTAACTTTAAGATACATATATATGTGTATGTTTTATTTTGATGATGTTTTCTTTTTCTTGTTCAGTAAAATTCTGGCCATACGGCTTATAACTATCGGCCTCGGCGGCGTAAGTAAATATTAAAAAAAAAAGATTTAATTATAATATTTGTTTAATATAAATAATTAAATATATCTTACAAAAATATTTATTCCATTTTATATGCAGATGTTCTTTACTATTCGTTAAGTAAAAATTGATCATTCGCTCCATTTTAAATGCTACAAACAGAAGAATAATTTGATTTTGTTAATGTGTAAATTTCTGTAATGAATTTTATAGGATAAAATAAATGAACATGTGTTAAACATTTATAAAGTTAAGCGTACCAGGACGTGCTCGAAAGAGTACAAATGAAATGCCAAAATTTTGACTTTTTCTTTTTGTTGCATATATATTTAAAATTTCCAATGTAGCTTAATTTTTTGAGTGCTTAATTATGATACTGTAATCTTTTTGTAGAACTTCAAAAGTAATTTTTAGGTAAAAAATTAACTACTTTTTAAAAACTAAGCCTTGCTTGGAGAAAGAAAAAAAATTAGGTTTACAATATGCACAGGTATCCAGCATAGAAGCATAACAAATTTGAAAGCACATAGTGCAATAGTTTTTTCTTTTTTAGTGTACCTAAATGCAAAAAAAATTTGTGTTTTTGAGAAAAAGTGAATAAACTAATAAAAGCAAAGTTTTCTAGTATTAATATTTGTCTGCCCATTTCTGTGCATGTCTAATAATGATATTTTAATTATTCTTCATAAGTACAAAAGTAATTCAAAAGTTTCTTTTCCCTGTGTTTTAGCTGAACTTGAACATAATTTTGTAATAGATATTTTCATTTTAGTACTACTTTTTATAAAACTATTTCTTGAATATACAAAACATTTTACATTTACAAAAAAATGTACAAAACATAGTTAACAAATTTTTTTAATGAAATAACTGAATAATTTCTTTGGAAAAAAATCATCAAATCTTGAAATTTTAATTTTTTTTCGCTTGTAAAACTTTTTTTTAAAAAAAAAATTAGACATTTTATACAGAGAAAAATATTTTTTGTTTATTTCAAATGAAAAGAAAGAATTAATGGTTTACATACATCAAACTTAAAAGGAACTAACTATCCTTATAAAATGTGTCAAAAGAAGCGTGTTAATTTGTTTACATTATTTTTAATTTTATTTTCCTTATTGTAAGGTTATTTTATCAACGGAAATATATGTACTATACATTTTTAGATTCAGAAAAATGTACACTATTTTTTTAAAACTAAAATAAAAAAAAAATGGTTTTTTTCTAAGTATTTGAGGTTTTTTGCTTTTCTTAATATTACTTTTGTAAAATATCGTAAGATATATATATATATATATATGTACTACTAAAACAAGATTTAAAGAAATGGAATGTGGAAAAATTCGACACTGTTGGCGTTAAAATCATGCCCAAAAATTCAACTGAAACAGTAATATCCTTTTTAACTGTACTTTTTTGTTTTCTACGCATAATAAGATTTCGGAATCCATATTAGTTCAATAACAGGAAGAACTCGAGCAAGTAGTTCGACTTGAACATCTCTGACAGAGAGTTCATGACCAACTAACTGTGTTTTGACTATTTATTATACTGAGCAATTCAAAATTAATATATTATTCAAAACACTTATTTAGATTTCGAATATATAGTTCAATAACTTCATGTTGTTTTGTTTAAGTATGAATCTTTGAAAAAATCAAACAATACTTTTTCCATGCAACCGTTTTTACAATAATTTTAATTTTCTCCGTGTTAAATCTGCCTCCGCTTTTTCAAAGAAAGTAATAGACTGTCAAATACTTGGACAAGACTTAAAAACTAATAGCTATATAAAAGGGTTTTAAAATTGTGTGTATTAGTTCCCCTTTCTCCTTTAAATAACGGTATCTATGTATTCATCTAGGAAAACAACGTCCACGATTTTATCCGTGGCTACGGAAACTTCTAATGCATTTTAACATATTTCCCAGTATTGTTTGTTATTAAACCAAACAAACGTACAACAAATTTAAAAAAAGATCATTAAAGAGTAAATTAATTATTAAAATATGTTTTACGTACATAAAACATAAGGATAAATATTAGTTTACTCTTTAAATAATAACTTAAAGTATATGTGATGATCGAAGTACTACTATTTACTTCAAACGTTTGCAATGAGAATAAACATTTAATACATTGCTATACATTATATAAGTACCTTTAATATTTATATTTTTATTCTCGAGCTTACTTCTTTATCGTTATTTTCAGCATAGTTACAACAAGTGAAATAAAATTAGAAATAGTTTTTAGAATAAAAAATGACATACAAATCAAAACACACACACAGTAACTTTATTGGTATCAAACAGAATCACTACATACAAAAAATTACCATTAAATAAGTTTAAAAAACATTTTTTGATAAATCTATACTTAAATAATTATTATGGTTCCATACAGGAAAATAAATGTATAAATACAAATAGATTACAAAATTTAGTTACTTATTTATTTCACCTCAACAGTAGGTGTTCTATAATGCATTAAGAACAATTGTAGCTCAAATATATTTCAAAGCTTCATTGGTATTATGCACGGTAACAAACAAATTTCACTCTTAAAAAAACATTAAAAATTGCCTTTTAATAAGTTTAAAAAAATGTTTTTAAATATAAATCTATACATATATATAATTATGTAGATATATACATATAACAGAATACACATTTTGTTTAGCTGTTTGTGAGTTACTTTTCTTTGCTTAAAATTTTTATATATTTTTTAATACACCAATTCACTCTGTAATAACAACATTAAAAATTACTTTTAAATAAGTTTGAAAAATATTTTTTTAAATATGAATCTATGCATTTATTTTTCTAATTATGTAGATATATATATGCATGAAAATAAATATATGCATAAAATAGAATACACAAATTTTTCAGCTGTTTGTGTGTGAGTTACTTTTCTTTGCTTAAAATTTTTTTTAGTAATTTCTCCCTTCAACAGTAGTTGTTCTATAATGCATATGCTACATGTATGGATTAGATATATGTTTTTTAAAACTTTATTGGTATATGTTTTTTAAAACTTTATTGGTATTAAACATAGCAATAAACCCAAAAACTCAACTTCTGCAATATATCGGGATATAAAATTAATAAATCAAATGTATGTATATATATATATGTGTGTGTGTGTGTGTATTTGATTTTACTAAGAAATATATTTTTAATAGCTTATTTAATATAATTTTATATTAGAAGTGGAGTTTTTGGGTTTATTACTATATACCTGAAAATATTTACATATGCATACAGAAAAATTTAAATAGGCCCCATACATAAAATTAATGCAATTTACTTAGCCGATAAAGTATATAGTTTTCTTTTCTTTATTTCATTTCCCCCTACAGTAGTTATTTGATAATCAACAGTAGATGTGTAGATAATACGGTTTAAAATTAGTTCTAGTATCTAGGAGGGAGGAGATTGCAGTTATTGGTATCTCTGTCCATTAGGAGACGGCAAATAATGTATATATTCACAACAACTCTTGATAGTTTTGTGTTCTATATTGCTTTTATTTAATTCTAAAACAATATCTACCAGTCTTATTTTAATTAAATTTAAATAAATTATCTAACCTTTTTGTTTTAGCCTTCATTGAGTGAGAGGCCATAATGATAACCTTCAAAACAAAACAGATGACTTTTGTGCTAAAATTTGCAAATGCATGGATATAGCATCCAAAATTTCTGATTCACTGTAATAGATTAACCAAAACAGCTTATCTCTTTTATCTAACTTAAGTGTTTATTCACTTTTTTTCTCACCAAGTCCTTTTTCTACCCACATTATGATGTACTGCAAATTTCTTGTGAAATTTTTTTTTTTTTGAGTCAATACATTGAAAAAAAATTAAGGGATATACATAAATAAAATATTCAATTTTGGAAAACTTAAATCCTTTACAGCTAATTAATTGAATTGCTACTTTAAACTACTGTCAGTAACACGGTGGGGTAAATATTCTCATAATATAAAAAGACCTTATGACTTTTTTTTTTTTAACGCTGTTTTAACTCTTAAAAAATGCTCAATTACCATAAAAGTTACTTTTATGGTAATTTAGTACTTTTTTTCACTCGTAAATAATAGGTTTCACAGATAAACTTATAAATTTGATGACATTTAAAGGAACAGTTTTTCTTTTCATTAATACTCAAAAATACAATACACGTTGTGCATTTTGAGTGAGGTTTCGATTGAATGTTTTTTTTAAAGCACTGCGTCCTGGGGTGGGGAAATACTGTATTTTCCGAACAAGAACTGCTGCACCTTGGGTCTTGTTCAATCTCTTTATCGTCTTCTTCAGAATCTGACGATATTTGCTGGGACTTCACCATCTGAAGAATCATCTGTTAGTGAATCACTGCTATCAGATAGTAGTAGGTTCAGTAATAAATCCGAATCCTCTTGAAGACTGAGCCTCTTTTTTCAGATATTCTAAAATAAAGGGGGGGATAATAACACCTTAAAAACCTCCTATTATTGTTAAATCTGTTACAAATAAAGAAATTAAAATGTTGTTAATTTTCAATATAGAATAGATAGTTCCGCCCCCAAAAAAAAAAAAAAAAAAAACCCTTGATTTTTTCCCGATTGATTATAATTCTAAGTATATAGTACGGAAAATTTAAGTATTTCCTATTAATGAGATTAATTTTATTAATTAATGCTAATTATTTAATTAATAATTAGTTTTTTACTGTATTTTATTCCCGAAAATCAACAAAATCAAAAGGAACATGATACAAGATTGGTGAATTTTCAATCCCGGAGCCAAATTGAAAAACTCCTGTGTGCGCTACTGATATATATATATTCTGAAAGAGTGGAATTAAAAAAGTGTTCCTACTATATAAATTCCATGAAAATATTCATAAAAATGGTTATTCTGAGTGGTACTTATATATATATATTATAGTATATATATATATATATATATATATATATATATATATATATATATATATATATATATATATATATATATATATATATATATATATATAAAGTACCTTCAGTAGATAATTGGTTAAAGTAAAATACTATTTATTATTTTCTGAAGTAGAACGACTAAAAAGATGAATTAATCGTAACTGATAGGTGATTACGTTTTTATATTCTATTACATTTATATCTATGTGAAAAATAATGACGTTGTTACTCTAATTTAATATGCTTTAACTAACTTATTTTAACTTTCTTTTTATTTCCTTTCGCCTATATTTTTTTATTGTGTTTTTATTTTATGATTTATTTTATTTATTTATTTTTTATTCTTATGTTCATATCCAGGAGGGTCTTTAAATCATTGTTAGGAGCTCAAAAGATTAAAGCTCAAAAGAACCTATGTTTGTTTTTTTTTCATTTGTCTTTTAATTACGGTACGATTAGGATACGTGAATTTTTGTATAACTTATTTGTTAAATGCATTTTTAGTGTATTTGGATGAAATGCTTGTATAGTTGCATAAAATATGCATATACTTTCTGCTATTTCAGCTAGGACTGGAGTTCTTACCAAGGGAAGGATTCTATACTTCTCTTCTACTTTTGGGATGCAGGAAATTCTACCCTTGTGGGTAAATTCGTTCCCCCTGATTTAATTAATCAGAAAAGAATCTACAAAAAGTGAATTGTGAACAAAAAATACCGTATTAAGAGGCACTACGCTCTTTCAGTTAACGAGAATAATGTATTTTTCCTCTACAAAAATAAAAAAAATTACAAAACAGTTTTTATTTTATCCATATGAAATGTGAAAATGTTTCATTACGTTTCAAATTTTTCTCTTACGTTTGGAACAGCGATAACTTCGTTGGTAGTAAACGGTACAATGGTCGGAGGTCTCAGGTTCGAAACCCATTTCAACCGACAGTTGCCATGTTTATTAATGGAGGCTAAAATACCCTTTAAACTTTTCTGGATCTCAAGATCCTCACGTGGCGTAATGTGGAAGAGGGTGGTATTTACGTAGGTATCCTTAGGATTTCATTGATTTATTGTTTATACGTACGGTGCGTTGTAATAGTTCGTAGTGCTGCTGTAATGTAGGGTTAATTCAAATAACCCATACTACATGTGTACTCTTTCAAAACGTTAGTTACGAGGTCCCTCGTCAATAGTCCTCATGTTGTTTTGAAAGGCGATGTAAATAAATAATTATTCAATCAATTCAAGTACAGAGCATTCATTCATTTATGAAAGATTTTTATTGGGTTTTATTTCATGATTCAATTGTGTATGTATGCAGTTGATAACTAATATCATATGCATTAATTGAGAACAGCATTGAGAATCGAAAAAAAATTATGTACATTATTATGAATGATTATCTAAGTGTCAACATGACAAGATTAAATAGAAATATTCAAAAACATAATTTATACTTTATCCGAACGAATATTTCTTAAACGTTTATAACATAACTGTAACGGGGGAGGTTGAACCCCCAAACTCCACCCTTGTGTACGCCATTGCAATTAAATAAATATTTTCTGTATGTAATCGTCAGAATGAGATTTGCGAGCCGACATTCATACAGTAGAATGACCAGTGGCGTATCGTACATCCCCGCATCGGGGAAGGGGGACGAAAAGCCTGACTGAAGTCAAGTACGTATGATTTTGCAATCCTTTGTAAGATCCGGCTTGGGGCCTCAAACTTGACTTTGCAGGGGGCCCCTAAAATCTCCGTTGCGCCACTGAAAGTGACGACATAAGTCCTTTTCCATTACCTTTTTGCTATTAAGCCAAGGCAATCGAGCCACTAAGTCTTTCACAGATTTTTAAAGTTTGCGCGGAGTTAATCAGAAGTTTTAATTTTAATATTTGCACGTAGTGGAGAATATTAGGGCCCTCTGCAAAGTCAGATTTGAGGCCCCAAGCTGGATGTTACAAAAGATTGGTAGATCATAACATGACATAGTCTTTGGGCCCCTTAGAATAACTGCTCCCTCCCCCCACGATGTGAGGGTGTACGTTACGCCCCACACTGGTTTGCACCAATAATATATTAACTTTTAATTATTTGTAGCATTATCTTTTTTTATTAATGATTAAAAGATAATTGTTTTTCATCACTTCCGAATGTTACTTCACAACTGGGATTTCACGCTCTGTGCATTTCATAAAGTTTAATTTAATGCGATATTATGCATTAAATGCAATAATAATGTAAATATACTTTTTATTTAATATAAATACAGTTGGACCTCTATATAATATTTTATAAACCACATAAGGCAAATTTTAAATTCATAAACACAATATATATTAAGAAAAGTAATCATTCACACATTTTTTAAAATTAATATATATATATGCTTATTTTATATATCTTACCCATCAAAAAGAAAAGAAAAGCTGCAAGAAAAACAAAATAATAAAAATGTCGAATGTATCACTGTATTTTCAATATCAAGAAAATAATTTTATGTTAAAATTAATGAATTTTAAGGACATTTTCTAATTTAAAGCAGGCGAGTAATATTAAACATACATTATTTTATAACTAGAGCACGGAGACATGGAATAATTCCACTGAGTATAAAAGAGGATATTGGAGATGTTTCTAGTGAACTGGACAATGGGGGTTAAAGGTTGCATTTCGTGGATGAAGCGTTCAGAACTCTATTGCTCACGGCGAGTTAGGATCTAACAAAACCAGTTCAAGATTTATGACCACCCTAAAATGTGTTAAAGAGAGAATAACTTGAAATGTTCAGAAATACTTTAAAAATAGGGAGAAAATAAAATTGAATCACAAAACAAAAAGTTCGTTACATAGAAAATGCACTTCGCTATAGAGAGGTTATTATACGAAGAAAAAGGTGAAATGTTCAAGGTTCCAGGAAAAAGTTCGCAATATAGAGGTTCGACTGTGTATATTTATTTCAAAGATAATTATTTTATTTTTATTTAAACGTTGTAACAGAAAAATTAACTCAATAATGTATAATTTTTTAATATATGTATAACTACTGAATATATAATTTTAGCTACGATTAAACTGCGCCTTTGATCAAGAATTCCGTTTTAATTGTTCCGTTAACGTTCTGCTTAAAAGCAAGCAACACGAAGGCTATTCGCGAAATACCTGATAACTTTCCCACAGCCACGGTCAAGAGCAAAAACATCTGATCTGACGCCCCTCGAACTTCCGCACCATGCCGCGTGAATACTTAATACGAAAATTCTGTCCAAAAATTATAATTTCAATTTGCTTCTACTATTAAATTTCATTTATTTGAGGATTTATTATGCATTTTCTCTCTTATATACTCTAACAGAGAGCTAATGTACACTCTCAGAAATCATGAAACGCGTCAAACCGTGATTACCGCATTTATTCGAATCTAAGCCGCGCTTTTTATCCAACACCAATGCTCCTGAAAATCGAGTGCGTCTCTTAGAAAGAAGGCGGTAAATTCTTTGTATGTAGAAAATTGAATATGATACTGATGGTTAAAGCAATTACAGATTAATGTATGGTTTTAAAAGGATTTTAATACTGGTAAAATAAATTAAATTTCATTTCTTATAAGTTATCATTTCAATTTTTTTTTAATTTTGTAAAATATCGGATATCAATAAATCTCTTTTACTATTTTTTTTTATCGTTTGAACAAAAAAGTGTTGAGAATTTGGGGTGGAGCTTAAAATCAATGTCGGCTTAGATTCGAATAAACACAGTATATAATGTATACAGCATCGTTCAGAGACATCCTTTGTTGGTGGTGTGTACTTTCCCATAATTTTATTATTCTCTTTGAATAAATAAAATCTCTGGTGAGCCATTCTTGATTTGGATCGTATATTCTTATCAATTTTTCCAGCCCAGCAATGTCATATAACGTTTGCTTTTAAAGACTGTCTACCGCAACTTAAATGAATTGAGACTGAAAAAGGGGTTAAAAAACTAAGTGTGAACAATTTTCGAAAAACTGGTTTCCCCTCTCTATATGCCTGGATATTGTCTTAAAGCAGCGCTAAGGGCTTCCATTAAATTAGTTAATGCATATTATTTTCTAATTCTATTATTTTCTCATTTGAATATGAAATTCGGGCTGGAATAAATTGAATTTATTAAATTTTCTTTTTTAGCTGTACGTATGTCAATGTACCACCAATCAAGACTAATATGTAGGTATGAAGGTACATTTAATTTAATTAGTCACAGTTTAAATTAGGAAAGGGATAAAAACTCATAATAAATGGGTTTAAAAAGAGAAAATCTATCTTGCCATAAAGAGGTTGAATTAAGGTGAATTTAAATTATAGGTAATATACTCACAAGAGAACAAGATGCCATTTAGAAGTGTGGTCAACATAGAGAACAAGATGCCATTTAGAAGTGTGGTTAACATAGAGAACAAGATGCCATTTAGAAGAGTGGTCAACATAGATACGCAGGCATTTCATTGAATAGAATATGATAAATTTTGTAGCTTGAAAATTAAGTTAATGGAGGAACATTCAACATTTACAGAAATAGTAAATTTTTGTCACATTTCATAAAAATGTAATAATTCCTGAACAGCATCACAAAGCTTGAAAATATTTAATACCTACAAAAATATTTTTAATATTTATATATATATATTTAGTATATGTGTGTGCATAATATTAGAAGGTTAATTATTTATTTTCTGTTTTAGTATGGGAAAACAAAGAAGAAGTCGTCCAAAGGTTGTTAAAAAAACCTCTCGTAAAGAGCGACGAAGTAGTAAGTGACTTTAAAATATCACAGAGATAATTAATTTTTCATTTTAACTATAATCTTTCCCGGTATAACATTCTATTTCTATTTTAAACTTATTTTATATTTCTTACTTTCGAAATTTTGATTGTAAAGAATACGAACTCACCATTTAACTTCAGTCAATGAATTGGATTCAACAGAAAAATGAACACCAAGTACTAAAAATATCTTTATCATGCATACTTTTAATTTTTTATTGTTCTCCAGCTTTAAATATAGCTGTAAATATTGTTCTCTAAATTATCATTTTTATAACATAACGTGTACCTTTTCTTACGAAGAAACCTGATATTTATATATATACATTTGCAATACTGTTACCTTTTGAAGTCTAGAAATAGTGCGTGAGTGGATAACACAAAAACATGGAATAAAACTAAATCTGGCATAATTAAAAAGAAATTTAAAAATGTATAGTTTCTCTCACTATCTAGATGGAACGAATGATGATTATTTATTTATGGATTAGAGTGACAGTGCCGGTGAGAAAAAATACAATAGAATAGAATTCAACGATGTACCCAAAGATATAACGAAAGACGAATATGCTAACTTTCAATAAAAGCTGATAAGAGACATATGACCTTTTTTTTCAATTAACAGCTATGTAGAAATCTAATTTTTTTTATGGTCATCTTTTCTCAAAGCTACTATATCATTTTGATACCCGACCTATAATGTGCACCTGCAAATTTTGATCTTATTTTTGTGTTAGAAGTGCGCTATATACGTCGAAATATACGGTAATATCATAAACTTAGTAGTTACACTTCTATTATTAATGCAATCAAACGTCTCGAAGTGATAACCCTAGAAACGAGATATCCTCTTACTCAATTATGCGAAAAAGTGACTTCCTTTTATTATTAATTTACTTATGTGTTGAATTTTAATACTTAGAGTAACCCATTCACTGCAAGGTAAATTTAGACAGTCTTGCCCTAGGTGTCACGGTTTTATTTTTAAGAAAACATGAAATTTTACAAAATATAATAATATTAAGTTACTGACATAATATTTTGTAATGGCATGTAGAACAGTTTTTACTGGAAAAAACACTATGAGATAATTCGTAGCTGCCATCACTGAATAAGATTCCTGTGCTGAGTGCCACGAGATATCTCGTAGAGGGTTTTTTTTGCAATAAAAATCTTCATATACAGAGATTTTATTTTCGCTTAACAAGCTCGTCACCTAATTTCATCTAGCAACAGTCAGATGTGTAATGTTATACCAGATTTTCATACAGATGTGTAATGATACTCACTGGGAAAAACCTATAAGGTAATGGTAGCTAAAGAGTTTTAACGTAATAAAAACGGACTGCTAAGTAATAATTAGTAGACCTCAGGAAAACCATTCACTGATACAAGAAAATCGCTCTACCCTACAAGTGTACAAAGAAAAAAAAACATAAGAAGACCAGGTATTTTTGTCCAGTGCGTCCCAACAACCCAGCACTTAGAATTAATCCTGGCTTTAAAGCTCATCATACACAGCAACAACAAAAAATAATTTTTTTTTAAATTTTTGGAATACATTAATATATATATATATATATATATATATATAATTATTATGTTATAGTCCAATCGTCTCTAGCTGCCCTTAAACTTTCATTCGCCGTGGTCCCCCCACAAGATTTTGAACACCTCTCCCTAAATTAATATTCTTGATCGAAAACTAAATGTTCTACACTGCTGGTCACACAAAATGTAACACCAAGAATGACCACAGATATCACAACAAAATTTACGTGGCAGAAAACATGTTGTACAAAGTTTAAACGATTAAAATTACAGCTTCTTGTGACGTGTGGATAATGACAAAATTAGTTGTTAGTGTAGTCGCCATTGTAGGCTATAACTGCTGCCACACGCCTCGACATAGAATCAAAGAGGCTTTGGATATATCCTTGGGGTACAGCAGTCCATGAGGCTTCCATATTTTTCCACAGTTGATCTGGTGTAGCAGTGGGTAATATATCCCAGGCCAGTCATTGTGCAAGCATCGGCCACACGTTTTTGATTGCCGATAGATCGGGAGAACAAGCAAGCCTAGGAAGCAATTAAATCTGAGGGGTAAAGAAGAACTCCTGAACATTGTATGCCTCATGTGGTCGCGTATTATCCTGTTGGAATGTGACTGATGGCAAGCATTGAATGTACGGGAGGACCACGGGCCCCAACACCTCAGAGATGTAGCGCTGGCTGTTCATTGTGTACCGGCAATGTCTACTAGAGGGATGCGGCAGAGAATTCCAATACCACCCCAAACTATTATACCGAGTACAGAACCAATGTGGCGATGCAAACGCAACAGTTCAACAGCTTCTCACTACGGTGTCTCCAAACTCGAATCCTACCATCGTGATGTTGCAGACAGAAGCGGGATTCATCAGTAAACACAATATCATTCCATTCCGGTGTTCATGTCCGCCGTTCATCACACCGTTAGCGGCACCTGTGGATTCCAGCCAAGGTTAAACGAAATAAGGGCCACCTTGCAGACATTCCACTCTGCTGCAAACAGAGTCGACCGAACGATGCGTAACGGACTGAATCTGTAATGCTGCGCGATTCATCACTGTCATGTGCACAGTCCGCCTATCATCATAGGTAATGATGCAACTAGGTGAGTTCGATGGGCCCCGTCTTTCCGGTATTTTTCCCTGCATCCAGTGATGACAAATCCACATCACGGTTGCTTGGTTTCGTCCAACATTTTGACCAATTTCTCTGAAGGATAGCCCCCAATCTCTTTATGCTTTTATTCTTCCTCGGTCAAATTCAGAAACTTGTTTAAAGGACTCTCGATGTCTACCATAAGGCGTAGGTAAAAAGCTTACGCAAAAAAAAAAAAAAACAACGACAAAACAATTGCTTTACTTCAGATCACCAATCTGTTATCCCCTTATATAGCGCTTGCGGATGGCGCCACGGTCACCCATGATGTGCACGCTATAATGCTAATGGTGTGCATATTTCATCATATTTCATGATGTAAATTTCACATGGTTTACATGCTTCCTTCAGGGAGTTGCATTTTGTGTGATCACCGGTGTAGAAGAGTTTTTCAATAGTGGCAATTTAGTGATCTAGTCTGTGATGACATATCTTTCGGTTTTTCTACGAGGCCTTTCGGAGTTTGTAAAAAGGAAAAATCTCTTAACATAAAATGAGAACTTCGTGAACTCCCTAGAAAGGCACTGAGCCCAGAGATCCACAAACCACAGTTTAAGAACCACTCTGGTCAAAGTTACAATTTTAATGATAAAATCAGATTATTAATTTGTGTGTGTGTTTTGCACTATATGAATTTCCAGTCATCCTTTATAATAATTTCTAACTCAAATGTGAAAATATGTAATCAATCTAAAATTGCAGCACACACTAAAGAGATATCTCGTAGTTGGCAGTGAAAAGGGTTATAAGATTCTGCTTACTAAAACTGTACCTGTGAGTTAATGGATAATATATATATATATATATAATTCACATTATCTATTCTAAGTTGAAAGATTGCTGTTTGAATTCAGTTCGCGCGTGCGAATATATAGTTCAGTAAAAATTTTATATGGTATATATATATAAATACTCGAACTAAGTAGCCAGAAATATATATTTACTTACTTATGTTGTAGCAATTTATATATACAGTTTTTTCGACTTCAAAACTTTGTAAATTGTAAATATATTCACTTAATAGGCTTGCTTGCTTTCTCTTTTGTGTGCATGTACACATTCGGTCTTATAATCAATCGAATGCGTACAAAACTCTTCTCAGATACGGATAAATTGTTTTATTTAAACTTTTTTACATTTCAGAGAATGATGGACCCATTTACCTGCTGAAAACAACAACTTCACCATTGAACCTGACTCCTATAAGCGAGGCAGTGGTCGAAGTACCGAAGACCCTTCCGAAAGGTAAAAACTTAATCTATTCAATAGAATGTTATATATAATATATATATATATATATATATATATATATATATATATATATATATATATATATATATATATATATATTTCGATCAAAATAAATCAAAGGATAACTTCTCTTTCATAATTCAACTACTGTGACAATTTATCTTTTTATCATTCGTAACCATTGTGTACCAGATTTAAATTTTTGTTTAATACACCAAAATCTTTAGTAGAGTTTTACAGGAGAGGAAAATATTGTTTTACTTTCTAATGTGGTTCATGAATAATTTTGAATATTTCATGAATTGGGACATTGTTGGAAAATTATTTCAAAAAGATGTCAAATTTCCTCTTATGAGAACAATTAATGCAATGTTGAACATGATTAAATTAGATACATTCAATAATTAATCAGTTTTATTATTTTATGTGCGTTGTTTAATTCATTTAACGATAACCAAAAAAAAAATGTTATTACAAAAATGCAGTTATAAAATATGCAGTGGAACCTGCATCTGACGAACCTCTATTTAGAAAATAGAAACTAAGGTTGCGGGGTTCGACCCCGGCCCAAGTCAATGGATTTTCATGGTACAGAAAATTTAACTGCGTCCATGTCTTATGGTTATGCGACATGTTACAGATTCCTAGAGTGCCTGTTTGGCTTAGGTGCTCTCAAAATTCAATTCCTTTTTCCATTTCGCATCGTAAGAGCTCAGGAACTTCCCTCTGGGGTGGAAACTGGGCGTCAAAATTACATTGAGGCGATTGGTAATCCCTATATGGCTGCGATTCATAAACTGTGGTCCACGGACCTCTCTGGCGGTCTGTGAAGGTTTCTCATCTAATGTTAATAAGATTCCCCCCTTTTGCAGACTCTGAGAGACCTCATGGAAAAATTGAAAGATGTGTCATCCTAAACTAGATCACTGATTATATCTCCAATTAAAATATTTATTAAATACATGCATTTCGATCTAGGATATTAATTCAGTTTTTTTATTGTTTGCAAATATATATTCATTACTAAAAAATAATAGTTTTAAGAATTATGTAGTAGAAACACAAGTGCAAAAAGATTAAGAATTAAGAACTAAACTCATATAGCCTGGCAATACAATAACGTTTGCATCCGTCTTGATTTCCTAATCGAATTGCATCTGTATTAATTATTTATTTGCGCCTACATTATTCATTTGAAACTAATATTTTGTAGTATACATATCTAATTAGATGCTTACTATTATTATCTTAAAGCAAAAAAAGTGTTAAAAAAGTCTGTATGACTATTAAGGGACCTTTAAATCACTCAGTCGTTTGTTGGGAGCCGGGGTGGAATGTTCAAAATTTTGGGATCCGCGATGTGAAGCTGATATGTATAACAGGGGGCCACCGCGATCGAAAGTTTAAGAACCTCTGCTATATGGTGCCGCAGTTGATAGTGATACCTGGACACTCTTGGGATAGTGGCAGGGGTGCACACAAAGGGTGTGACCACTCACCCTTTTGTGAATTAATACAGTAAATAAATGAAATGGTTTGCGATTATGGTATAGAGTATACATTATTGTCTGAACTGCTTCTTAATTATCATCGTATCGCTTTACTGTCTGTTATTTTTATTGTCCGAATCCTTTGGTGGTTTCTGTCATTGTACTAGTACAATAAAGGTTTTCTTCGAGCTTTGATCATTGCAAAATCATTAATGACACCATTGTAATCAATTTACGTTGTACTATCATTTTGAGTGCATAGCAACATAAAACTGTTAAGCTTTTTATTCGCCATAGTAAATGTTTTTCATAGTTCTGCGCAAACACACACAACGCATACATGATTCGCTAGGCGGTAGCTCATTCACTGTAATTTACATTTTTAATTTGAATCCATTCCCAATAGCTCTCATGTAGCTTTAAAGCAGAATAAAAGCAATCGATTCATGGAAAAGGTAATAATGCGTTCTATTTGCATTAATTATGTAGAATGTCATTTCTAGGGTAAATAAATCCAATTTTATGAATAATAATTGTTCTCATTATTATTTAAAGTTCATTCTCGGATAAGATTTTTCTAAGAATCTTGGAATCTTTTTAGGGAAGGGAAAATTATAAACAACGGAAACAATATAAAAGAAATTCAACAAATTAATATTCTTTTATTGATGTAAATATTTATTTTGGGATTTTTTTTTTGTTGTTGTTGTTGTTGGAGTAAAGGGTGGGTGTCGAACTGCTCGCATGCATATTTCATTGTCTACCGTATTGGTTGTGAAAGTGTAGAGTGTAGTTAAATAGTATTTGCTTCTTTTTTTTTTCAGAATATTTAGATAACTTTTTTTTTTATCTTCTGAATAGAAGAGTCAGGTGACGGAAGCAGTGCCGGGAACAGTGCAAGAATACAAGGCTATTCCATCACAGAAGAAGAAGCTGCTCTTATTTTGTTACAATTGCGAAACAAAAGTAAGAATTATCTAATTTCCATATTACATATCGGGATTATATTATAATCATACAAATATTATTCTCTTATATTATAATTTGGACGAGTATTCATTATATTTGATTGTACAGGCCGACTATTTACAGCACACATTCCAATAACTCATTCTCTTTTTTAAACTAACTTATAAACAGGTAAAATATTTTACGAATTTGATTCACAAATAATAATAATTAATTATATGCTTAAAATGTTACTCATCAGAATAAATTTTCGCTGAAAAATATAGTTTATAAATTTTTAAATAATACTTCGTCACTTAGTATCAACTACCTGCAATGATAATTTTGTAAAATGAATATTCCATCCTCAATATTTTTATAAAATAAATATAATGTGCATAATAATTTGAGAATGCATATAGAATTTCAAAAAAAAAAAAAGATTTGCATAATTTCTATTTTTTTTAATTGTCATATATTTTTTACTGTAAAACCCGACGTAGAACGCGCACTTTTAACAGAAAAATAAGATCGATCTTTACAGGTGAGCGCTATACGCTGAGAATAAAAATTGACAGCTCTTAAAGTTAAAAAAAAAAGTTATCAGCATAAAAAAAATGAAGACTTCTACATAGATCGGAACACTGTTTATTTTTAAGAAATGGCACATCTAATGAATATGAAGGCTTGTAAAAAATTTGGGATAATACCTTGAATAAATGACTTTTAAACTTAACGAGCACTGGACGTACATTTCCGGTTCCTTCGTAAAATAGAGGGTGCGTGTTGTACGGCGAATACACCAAATTTTTTTAAAAAAAATCTTGTAAGTATAAGTGCGCGTATTATATATATAAAGGGAATTCTAACTAAACTAAACTCAGAGATAGAGAGTGGCGCGCAACAGCCCATTGTGGGTCAAGGCCACCTGCGCCCATCTCAGTTTTCATGACTTAGGACGCTGAGGTGCATGAACAGATATTCCGGTTACATGGTCAGTCTGTGGTGTCCACACCGATGAGGACACCCACTCTCCACTATTCACTCGACCTATGTCTGTGGGAATGAACGAAGAACTACTAAATTCAGTCACACTGAAATCCGTTTATTAAGATCTTAGTTTAAACACCACAATACAACACAATATTAATCTAAAAGGAGGATGATCAACAATGAGAAGACGCAAAACGTATTACCAATTAATAACGCAACTAACCACTGAATCTATCTTTATAGATTAAAGCCTATCTCAACAGTAAACGCCTTATACTTAAAGTTAAATTGATCAAGCTTACCGTTTTATCCTAGGTAAACAGCTACGGTCCTTCCGTCTCCGCTTTAATCTTGCTGGCTCTTGCTTAGGCTATGCTCCTTTGGTCGCGGACCCACTTTTGGTTAATCTGTACCGGCCCTGCTAGGCTAATTCCCAGAATTAAGATTCCTCTTCTAGACTATATCTCATATCACTTTGCGACTACCTTTCTACTTAGCGACCTTGCGAATGCTAAACTTCCAATACAAATATATATATGATTCCTAATTTACATATATACGTTCTCTTCTTAAGTTGAATAGAAAGAATTACCAGTCTGGCCCCAAAAGAATCCTAAGAGGATAATTAATGGGAATTGTGTTTTAAAGCCCCGTCACAAGTCAGACGCGAAACCCCAGTGTTTTGCAAGTGTAGTACTCATTTATCGTCTCACTGAAGCAGTAGCGCACAGGAATTTTTCAAGGGGGGGGTCCGGGGTCGAAAGTTTACCATTCTTGTATCATGCTCCTTTTGATTTTGTCGATTTTCGGGAACAAAATACAGTAAAAAACTAATTATTGAATAAATAATTAGCATTAATTAATAAAATTAATCATTAATAACAAATACTTAATTAAATGTTTCGTACTGTATACTTAGAATTATAATCAATCGAGAAAAAAATCAAGGGCTTTGAGGGGGATCCGGACCCCCCCCCCCTTGTGTGCGCCACTGCACTGAAGGGATGAAAGGGTGAGTCGACCCAGCCCAGTCCAGAGGTGAACCCCGGACCTGTAACGGGGAAGCGCGATAGGCCACTGAGCATAAAGGGAATTTTAACCAATTTTTTTTTCTTTTTAGAAACCTAAAAATAACGTAAAAAAGTATTTTAGTAATTTTTTTTGGCGTAGTAAGAGGTGAGTGTATCGAACATCCTGCACACATATTTATTTCAATGCCTACTTACTCTATTGTTAGTGAAAAAGTGTAGTCAAATAGTATTTGCTTTTTGTTCAGAATGTTTAGGTAACTCTACTTTTTATACTCTAAATAGATTTCGACCCTGATGAATCGCATCGTGGTGAAGAAATCGCGGTGTCACCCATAATGTTGACTGTAGCACGTATTCTTCTAGAGCTACAGTACTACGGTGAGAATAATCTATTTTTTGTATTGCATATCATATTACATATTACAATTTAGACCAATAATCATACATTTTTTCTTATTTCAATTGATTTTTGAAGTGAAAACTTCAATAGCCGCGTTGGGCACTTTTTGGTAGGGGGAAATCTTATGGGTTTGCTTCACCTACATGCTCATGTGTTATGTTAAATAATTAGATGAACCACAATAATGGTAAACTATGCATCAAATACTCAAAATATTCTTCCACGTGATGATGAAATAATTGAAAGTACAAAAAGTCTAAGTACTGTTGAAATTTTTAATGACAATGATGCAAACAATTAAAATAATGTTAAAAATCAAGTACATTGAAATTTAAGGTATCCGACTACGCTCGGAACCGTGATTTTGCAAAAGCGTAAAAACGAATATTTTTTAAAATATTCAGTGTCACTTAGATTAGAATACACGTATGAAATTGTTTTAAGCATATTGTTACAATAAAAAGTTTATTCAATGCAATTTTTCGGCGAAAAATGAATTTAGAATTATTTATTTTCAAAACAGTCTCCTTTAATGGTAAATGCTTCTATAATAATTATATTTTGCCTATATATATCTCAGGCCTCTATACAGAGTTTGGACTAGGATGCTTGAAATATTTAATTTAGAAGTGGATTTATTCATAAAATTTAATACATCCGAGTGGAGAATTTTTAACAAAAAAACACCGATAATTATTTCAATTGGTAGTAACTTTGAAAATGATGTGAATTTTTATAAAATCCTAGTTCAGGCTCTCTGGAGAAGTCTTAGCCATGTATATGCAAAATTTTATTTTTACAGAGGCATTTTTCATAAAAGGAGAACATTTTGATAATATATAATTTTAAGTTCATTTTTTGCCAAAATATTGCATTTAAATAATTTTTATAGTAATAATATTTTTAAAACAATTTTATACGCGTATTCTGATCTAAAAAACACTAAATATTTTTTAAATATTCGTTTGTACGCTTTCACAAAACTACAATTCCGAACGTAGCGGGATACCTTAAGTAAATACAAATACTATCCATAAATAATATGATTGTATATTAATAGTTATTTTAATTGAATTGTATTTATATTTTGTCATGTTCTTGTGTACAGTCTCCGTAATATATTTGAATAAAACCATATATATATAAACATGCATATGATTATTGCTCGGAGTATCAATAGATGTGAAAACCGGAGATTGATGTTGATAATATATATTTTAATTCAAACAGTATGAAATTTCAAAGTTTAATACTAAAAGTTCTAAGTTTTCACTTCTATCGGCAGTCTCTATAACTGCCTTTTTTTTTTTTGAATGTAAGAATATTATGTAGAAGGAGAAATTGAAATTTTTTATGTTATTATTAGTTAAACAAGTAAAATATCATAAATGTTCTCTTTTTTTCTTTCTATCTTGCACAGATTGTGAGCTGTTTAAACTCACGTCTGAAAATAGAGCCGAAGAGCAACGCACTATTTTTTCAGTTCATTTCAATAGCTTCTCTTTTTTTCTACCTTTTCTGCAGGTCAAATATTTTTCGAATTCAATTAACATAGATAAAAAAAAATTAAGTTTATATTAATATTCTGAAATTGTGTTGCTTATTAGAATAATTTGTTGGAGAAAAATATAATTTATGGATTTTGAATTTTTTTTTCCTCTTCGCATCAACAACCTGGAAATGATAATTTTGTTATTGCATCCTGTGTTATAAATAAATGTTTATTGGAATATAACGCATTATTGATGGAATGAATATTCCATTCACAATATTGTAATTTGATAAATATTCGGTATAATTTCCATACACTTATTTAGTATGTTTGGATTAAAATAATATATATATGTAATAACTTAAATTGAGATATCTACACATAATCCGAATCTCTTTTATTTAAACATCGTAATTCATAAATCCTAATAACCTATTTCGAAACACGCCTCAATTTATCTTTTTTAAAGCATTAAAAACATTATGTTGTTATATTCATTCAGTGGCGTAATGGAGAAGATTAGCCCCCCTGCAAAGTTTGATTCGGGGCCCCAAGTCAGATCTTACAAAGGATTCAAAACCATAACACCAGGCTTTGGGCAACCTTGAATCATGGGCTTCTCAGCGATGCGGAGGTGTACGTTACGCCACTGTCCATCGCCAGTAGTTCTCACGTTACTTTGAAGTACAACGTCAATAAACAATCAACCCAAATATCTTTCACACGCAAAAGATAATTTTCAAACCAAGTATTCATATAAAACACATAATAACTCAGATATATAAATAAAACAGTAAGACACACACACACACACACACACCACACACCACACACCTTGTTCACACTTTGATATTAATTGAAACAAATGAATATTACATTAACCAGGTTATAATAAAAATTACCCACATTAAAGTTTTATGTAAGAGTGTAATCAACTTTTCTAAGATGACCTTCGTATAATTGGATCGGATAAGTCTTATGTTCATGTTGATTTCAACAAATTTATGTACCTTTTCCTCAAATTGGTGAAATTTTTATGGCAGTCAGAATAAAATGTTTTACATGCTTTAACGAATAATTTTCATTTCAAGTATGAATAAAAAATTTGTTATTAATTATTTGATTATTGAAACTTAATTTTAAATTGACACATTTGGTAAAATTCACTGCCTAAAATAAATAATTATCAGGAAATCATTGAATCCCCGTGTTAAAATAAGTAATATAACTTAAGATGCTAGTACAAATCTGAGTTCTTATGCTCATAGATGTTGAAAAAAAAAGGAACACTAACTTGAAATATCCAAGATTTGAGAAAAACTTATTTAAAGATTTTTTTATATTTTATTGGTGATTAAGAAGCTATTTAAAAAAATTCTATTTTATATGTACTTCACTAAATCCATTTCATAAGATTTTTCAAGCTTCTCTTGAAAACTCATCCCGTCATTTTGACACGAGAGCGAAAAGGATTATTAATCCGCTTGATGATGCGAAACTGTAAAAAAAAATAATAATAATAATCGAATTTCCCCTACCCTGTTTCCGAAAAGAAATCTAACATCTCCGAAATTCATTATTTCTAATTAATATTTTACATCAGCTATCTCAGTAATTATACTTATTTCGTCAATGAATTTAATTTTCATTTTGTTATTTTTTCCAGAAATTTAAGACAATACAATATGCCTGCAATGATGTACTCGTTGGCCAATGCTGTAACCTATAAAAAAAGAACCTAATAAAGAACTATACACTGTAACCTACAAAAAAGAACCTAAATAAAGAACTATGCACTGTAACCTATAAAAAAGAACCTAATAAAGAACTATACAGACTGACTATACTGACTTCATCATCATAAGGAACATGCCAATCAAATTTAATTATTTATATTGAATTGTTAAGATATTATAGTGTGAATGCATTTTAAACATAGCGAAAAATAAAAACTTTCAGAGAAATATTTAAAAATTAATAGCAAGCAACAGTGTAATGAAGGGTATGGACAAATTTCACGGATTTGTATTTTAGAGTCAAATAAATATTAGAACATGAGCAATTACCATAAAATTAATTAGCTTCAACGTGAAAGAGGTTTGAAACTTAAAAATACTGCTTTAAATTATATTTGTGATTCTTAAAAAATAACTTATTTCATATTTAACTGTTCTAAGATGGGGGAATGTGTCCGCTCAAACCATGAAATGTTATGCGTCCGCAAATACCACGTCCGCTACTACCACGCAACCATTATATCTGTACAAATTTATTGTCATGGTGACGGATTTAGTTGCGATTTTGTTGGAGGGGTATCGTCGAAGTTCTTTAACACAAGTGACTGTATTTGTTGTAATGCTCTGTTCACTGCATTTAAAAAAATGGATATTTTAATAATTGTATCTCTCTTGATTTTTTGTCTTCTCCATGTAGCAATCGCGGTTTTTTTTTTTTTTTTTTTTTTTTTTTTTGCTGTTTGTTTTTGTCAAAATGTAAAGCGCGCGCGTGTGTTTTTATGTTGGATATTTTCTGTGTTGTGCTTAGGATATTTATGTTTGTGCATCTCTACATGTTTAATAAAAAAGATTTCTTGCCACGAAGAACCGCGTGGTCAATGCAACATCGCTATCATGTTTACATTACTCACCAGGATTACGACATATATACAGGGTTATCAGAAATGAATGGCCCGATTTCAAAATTTAATATTTCCCAGAGGAATAAACAGAAAATAATAATTAAGCTGCCATTATAAAGATAAAATATGAGTCGTGTCAAATTGAGAGTCACACATTATACCTCTGATTTTGTGATATGAAAATACGACGATGAAAGCATTAGGTTCACATTAAAATTTTAAAATATCTTTTTACTTAACTATAATGAAGGGAAATACTTATATTTTACTTTGTCTGTTTCTTATTTTAATAAATATATTTAAAAATACATAATACATGGACAATTACAATTTTTTAAAAAAAAATTCTGAAGAAATAGTTATATTTTATGCTGTTTATATTTATGTTAGGAAATATCTTTAAATGATACAAAATTAATATAATAAAACTGAAGAGATTTAAAATATTGACCTTTATTCTCTCTAATTCTGCATGCATTATCACGGGAATCGAATTGTTTCAAAAATGTCCTACTGTGACACATTGAATCCTATTGGTAGATTGGTTTGGCACGCCACAGCTAAAAGGTTGTCGACCCCTGATGTAGTATTTGTGTAACGGTGTTGTAAAATATTCCTAATTTCTTGAATTGGCTGTTCGTCTAGCTCTGGAATTTTTGTTTCTATTTGTATAACCCAAAAGATTTTACTATAGGCCCTAGATACAAGTATAATGAATATTTTGATACTAAATTGAGCCAAAAGAATTTCTTGTAGAATTTTTTGAATGCTCGTAAAATTTCTTCACGATTCCATATAAATTTACCAATTTTCTGAAGTTTAAATAATTTATTGCAAATTTTACATAATCATAGCTTATTTACATACAAACTGAAGTTAAAAATGGTTAAGTTTTTTTCTAAGTATGTTTTTTGAAAGAAGGGCTCCGAACGTATTCGTGTATCAAGATTGCTTAAAAGTTCCTGAATGCGCGATATAAAATTTAAAGACATCTTGAGTATCGTCATACGTAAAATACTCTTGAACAAAAACAATAAAATAAACTCAGTTTTATCTTTTTAACCTTATTGTGTATAATTTAATTTAATTTAATATTTAACCTATGCACCACACACATATGAGTATTCTTAAAAATACAAGTAATGCTTTACTGTTTGCTGACCACAGAAAAAATTAGATTAAAATTTTATCTTAATGTCTTCAATGGGTATGCTCAAATGTAAATAAAGATTTTATTTTAAGGATTGAGTTAGAACAACACCACTACTTTTACTACGTCTTTTTTTCACCTTTTTTTTTTAAAAAATATATATAAATAGCGCATGAATGTCTCAAAGTTCTGTTAAACATTGTAACACATAAAAAAATAGTGGTGCGTCAAATTTGCTTTTCGTATTAGGATACCAGGAATTATTTTTTGAATTCTATTGTGATATTTTCACAAAGAGTTGAATTACTTTTTTATATTTAAAGGCATTATTAATTTTCTACATATTAGAGAAAACAAAACACTTTATAGAAATTTGATTAAATTAGACTATATTTAGAATTAAATTCTTGAACTAAATTTAATTTTTATTTGTGTACGAAGCATACTTTCGAAATTTTAACCATAAAAAGGACAGAGTGGACTAAAAATCTCAAATTTGTGCGGGAAGTAAATATGCGTCAAATATTTTTAAAAATTAAAATATTTCCCTTTATTCTTAATATATTCATTACTGCTATTATTCTGTTTAAATTATTTATCAATTCTGTTTTGAATGCTTTAAAGATACTAACTAACTCTCGATTCTTCTAACTTTCAATTCTGTTTTAATAATTTTCACTACTAAAAAAAAACGGAACTGAAATTTTAAATTTTGAAGAAAAAGCAAATCCATTGAAACTGGCGAAACTCGACGGAACAGCAATTTTTTTTCCTTGTAAATATATTTGTAGACAAATACAATTTAGACAAACATTTTTTAGACAAATACAAATTAGGCAAATATATTTTTTTAGTAAATGCATTTTTACTCACTCCATTGTTCATTTTTTTCTTTTATTTTTTTTTTCTTTCTTGTTTATAGTTTCGACCGAATTTTGATTATTTGAAAGAATTAATGCAACAGTTTATGTTATAACTGATCATATAACATAACTAACATATTGCATTTTTCTAAATAAATGACAAACCATTACAGGCAATAGATCAATTTACAATTTTATGCAATACACAACAAACCTTAAATCAATATTTTTCAGCATGTCTATTCTTCATATTGGGAGAAAATAATTATTGGATCTTTTTCAAATATATTGTAAAGATTCGTATTAGCTCAATATTATTAACAATTTCGTAAAACAATTTATGAATGGTTTGAACTTTTTTCCTTAAGGTACACAGTATCTTTTTTTAAAAAAAATTATTTGAGACAGTAGCAGTAAAAACAATTATGTTTTATATTCAGATTAGATTATTAAGTTGATTCTGAAAGCAGAAAGTCAGTTTGACTAGTCATTATTTTAGAATTTTAAAAAATGAAGAATTTTTAAAGTTTTTTTAAAATTTAAAATTTTTATGAAATACTCAATTTTAAATTTTTTTAATCATTTTCAGTGGTTTGCGTTTCTTAGATTATTGCAAACAAAAAAATTAGGGATTTGAAAATCTATGTTCCCTTGTTGATTTTTATTATTAATTATTTTTCTAGCTAAACCTGGAAAAAACACGAAAGTTTTTAAAATATTAACTTAAGCATTTTTAAAAAAAATAAGTACAGATCTCAGCTATAAATCCATTCTAACTTTTATAGAGTATACATTTGGGAGTACAAACAAACAATTTCAGTACTCTATCTTGAACAGAAAAAAAGTCTTATAGGGATTAGAAAACACTTATAACTGTGCAAAATTAAAAGTCTGAGAAAAATTCATTAGCTCAAGTGTGTAAAGGCATAAAACCAAAACTTTTATGTTCTTAGAGCTCTAATTTTTTAATATGTTATTTTCCAATGAATGTTCTTCATTAAGACACTACTTTAATTAAATAGGACTGAAAAATATATATATATATATATATATATATATATTTTAATTCGAAATATATTTTTGCATAATATTGATAGCATTTGTTAGGACGACATGTTATTTGGCTTAATCTTAACCTAATATTTTCACACAAAAGTTTTCAAACACAAACCATTTATGTACTAAATAATAATTTTCCTAACATAATTTAAAAATCTCCAGGTTTGTACATAAAGTTTAAGTTTTCTTTCAGTTTTAAGTAGGGACTGCTTTAGCAAGTTTTAGTTTTTGTTGCGCAACTTTAAAATACTTATAATATTGCACTACAATATGTTTACTATAACGTAGTTTGGTATAACATAGAAATATTCCATTTTATCTGCAATGCTTGAATTCAGAACTTCTATGCAGCAGTTCCAGTGTAGAATACTTGTATCAGCTGAGGGCTCATTTTTAGATACATCAGTTTCAGTAGTATTTCATCTCTTCGAAATATTGTTTTTCATAGTAACTTGAGAACGTGTTGGCCACGCCATCTTCTCGACGGGAAAAAATTCATGATAAAGCTTTTAAGTTGTATAAACTATTTTTTAAAACAAAAATTGGGGGGCCTTGAAATCAGTCTTAACTGAGAAACTATGAGAACTCAAAAAGTTCAAAACGTAATAAGCAGGAAGGATTTTATTAATGAAAATTGAAATTAATTACCATTTCACACTGAAAGAGTTCATAGTGCTAAAAAATATTTTTAATTAATTCAAGTTAAGAGTGCAAAAATGCTTTAAAATTAAACCAAAACCTAAGCTCAGAAAACTTTAAATATCTTAAAAAGTAATTTGTTATCGGATCTGAAATTCGATGGCAAGCTTCTCAATAATATGGGCCACAAGAAAATGCAGAAGAAAAAAAAATTGATATATTTGAAACTCGTAGGGTATTGTGTGTAGCCTTAATACATAAAAGAAAAAATTAAATGAATATAAAATCCTATAATATAGAGGAAAATATCCACTCTCTATTTTTTTACTTAACGTTTTTTTTTTTGCACTTACTTATTTTCTCCAGTTTCACTTCGCGTCATCCCTGCAAGAGTTTCCTGATCGCTGCACACTCACAATACGAAAACCACAGAACTCTGAGGGAGTCGCATTTCTTAGGAGAAAAATCCAATCAGAGAAACACTTGTGCAACTTCCTCAGAGGTATTAAGTTCGCTCACATTGGGCGCAAATGCCCACTGATGACGCACTTTCATGAATTCACGTGACATGGATATATTAGGCTTCTCCGAAATTTAGTAATATAGATTTCTAACTTTTTTTTTAATTCGTATTTTGTTTTCGGATCGGCAACTTCTCCTTTGAAAACATAACTGCAGGTAAATAAACGGAAAAAGTGGTTTAGGGGGATGTACACATATGTACACGTTAAAAAGTTTTCTATGAAATAACGACGCATAGGAGGGAATGAAAGAGAAATAAAAAAACGTCACTGCAACTGAAAAAATACATGAAAATAATATTAGGCTTGATGAAAAGAACTGCATTTTTTACTGTTGGCATTAAATGTTTTTCTATAATAATTAACAAATAGTCGCGGTTTCGGCAGACAAGTTTTTTTTAGAAACACTATCGTGAGGCTGAATTGTGTACAAAATTTAGTAACATATAAATTCTCCTTGACTTATGGGAAGTAGTCAAAAATAAAAAGACAAAAAGTTGTCATTCATGTATAATTTATTTCGAGTCATGTTTTATCACAAATGTCATTAAAAAACGTAAAAAAAAACAACATTCGATACTTGACATTGCGTTGCGACCAGGGTATCCGATTGGTCATTGTCGCGAATTCGTGGCCGGCATTGTCGAGTCGGGAATTAGAGTCCTGTCTTGGCACCACTGAAAGTCCGACGTGTAGAGGGATTGACGCAAATCTGCCATGGCTGATGTTAAATCTGTCATGACTCAAAGTCCTCACGTTAACGTGGTGTGGGATTTTGGAGAGAGGTGTGGTCACTCAGATGTTTTCCTCGTCACTTGACTGAGGTTGAAATTTGTGAGGTTCGTCGCCAGCACACCTCTCGTTGCTTTAGAATGTGAAGTTAATAAGAAATCATATCAAATATTGAGATTGCATCATTTAAATAATATATGTTTTCATTTCAGTAACAGCCAAGCTGAAGGATTCAAAAAATTTTATGATAAAATGTCATATATATTCATTAATATATATTTATATTCATTACATATATTTGTATTCATATATATTCATTATATATATTTATATTCATATATAAAATCAAAATCAGTGGCGCAACAGCCCATGAAGGCCAAGGTCTACTGTGCCCATCCCAGCATACGTGCCCATTGGGCGTTGAGATGCATGAGCGGATGTCCCGATCAGGTGGTCAGCCTGAAGCGAGACTCCCAGCGTTTAAGAGCCCAAGCAAGCCTGGTGCTCCTTTATCGACCCACTGCAGTAGGGATGAAAGGCTGAGTCGATCTTGCCCAGCCCGGGAATAGAACCCAGACCTGCGGTGCGGAAGCGAGATACGCTACCACTCAACCACTGGGCCTTATATTTAAGCGAGAACAGTTAAGAAATTTGAGGTTGTAAATTCACGTAAACTACGTAGGATTTCTCACGGTTATAAACATTTTATTGCCATCCAGAATAATATAATTAAGTGAAAAATATATCTCTCAACGTGAATGGCTACATGAACAAAATATAAAAACAAATAAAACTCAAAATATGAAATGTGATTGAAAATCATTTCAGAAGACCTAAACATCGATAGCTTAAGTACAAAATGCAAGCATATATCCCAGTTAATAAAAATATGGCATGGGTTGAATCACAAATTAATTTTTAATGGGTACATTATATTACAATTGTTAATAGCAAATACAATATTTTTTAATTGTCTTTACATAAAGTTTTTTAACACATGTTGATCTACTTTAAATCTGATTTTAAGATATATTTTCTAAGTGGGGAATGAGGTTCTGAGGGGGGGTTCATGAATCGAAAAAGTTTGACCACTGCTTAAAAGTATTGTAAGGCATGAGTTGACCTAATCCTCAAGATTTGAGTGACATGAATACAGTCCAGTCTTTCTCATAGCTTTCAGCTGCGAGCTACCGATCTCTCTTGTCGGAATTGCTTGTCTTGTTTGCTTCCCAATTAACTTCTGAGTATATATATCTATATTAAACTCAGGGGAAAACAAAGAAATTGAATCAAAAAGGGTTTTTTTCTCGAATAAACTAAGAAAACTATCAATAAATTTGTTCATAATAATTTTAGTTAAAATATTTTTACAGTTATATAAATATTTGAGCAATATACGGTTGAATAACATTCAAAGTAAAGTACAAAACTTCCTTTTGAAGTATATTATAATGAATTTAAAAAGCTATCCAACTGTGAACTGTATATATTTCAACGCATTTTTAAGCCTCTTATTAAGTACTTCTACACTCCCCACTAAGGGAAAGTAGTTCACAGTACACTTTTTAAACATTGATTTCTTATTAGATGTTAAGATAAATAGAATTGTCAGAAGAAAATAAAATTCAAATACCGGAATAAAATTATAGATGAATGATTGCAAAATTCGTTTTGTGAAATTAATTATAGAAAGAGTACTGCGTCATTATAGTTTTTGGAGGAAATTAATTATGAGGGTAGGAACTCATAAAACAAATCGGAAATGGATACCGAAATTTTGCTCTTACAGAACACTATTGAAATTATAGATATATTTGTCACTAGGCATCTAATTCGTACCCAACTATCAGTCAAATTAACGGTTAAATCATGTATGAAATATGAAAAAGGGACAAAATTCATTAGAGATAAATTAAGAAATAAGTAAGCGAATATTTTTACTACGATCCAATTTCTTATTACAAAAACATACATAATAGCAATTTTCTATATAAATGTTGCTTTGCTTGGTTATTTATCAACTGACATTTAGAAGCAACACGAGAAATATTGTCGACAAACCTCGTAATTTTAAACTACGGTCAAGTGATGAGAATGACATCCCATCAGGTACCCCACTCTCCCAACTTCCACAACACGCTAACGAAAGCACTTTGTCCCAACACATTTAACCCATTTCAACCATGTTACAGGATGGATCTTTAGTGGAATCAGGACTCAATCACCAGGCTTTCGACTAAAACAGTTGTATTTCTAAAGAGTACAATTTTTTTATGATTAGCATAAAAAATACATTTAGAATACAAGTACAGATAATGATTCAATGACAAGAAATCTTCTCTTTTTGATGTTAATTCATTTACAGTTTGTTTCTATCTTGAATTTTCTTTTAAATCAGTTTTACTAACACTCCTCTATTTTTTCATTAGTTTTAACACTTCACTGTCCATTTACTTTTATCCTTTTTCAATACAATATACAGTCGAACCTCCATATAACGAACCTCTGTTTTACGAACTCCTTTATTTTGCGAATTTTTTCCTGGAACCAAGAACATTTTACCATTTTCTTTGTGAAATAACCTCCAATAGCTGAGTGCATTTTCCATTTAATTAACTCTTTCTCTGTATTTTTTTCACCCCACTTTTTAAATATTTCAGGACATTTTTCAAATTATTCTCTCTTTTAGCACATTTTAGGGTGATCAATGACCATGAATTCGCATCACCAGGTATCTAACTCACCTAGAGCAATGAAATATGGCCTTAATTTTTCAAACAAAAAACTGATTATAAAGTAATGCACATTTAAAATTAGAAAATGTCGTTAAAAAACTCATTAGTTTTAATGTAAAATTATTTTTTAAAGTTGAAAGTATAGTGTAGATCAAAGGATACTGTTTTTTCCACTTGTTTTCCTTGGCAATTTCTTTTTCGATGGGTAAAACATATAAATAAACTTTAACTTAAACTTTTAATAAATAGACTTTTAAATAATATATAGCGTTTTTTAACTTAAAATTTGTTTTATGTGGTTTTTAAAGAAAGTTTAATCTCTCTCTCTCTCTCTTTTTAACGAATTTTCCATACAACGATTTTTTTTTACGGGATGTAGCGACTTCGTTAAGTAGCGGTCCGATTGCATATTATATAAACTTATATGCCAAAAAAGGGGGGGATAAAGAAATCTCATTTCAGAAAGTCTATTCTTCCAAAACTGGGGCATACGTGCCCCAATAAATCCGATTGGTTGGAGCAAATGCACCCCCTGGTTTCATTACTGAAGCGTGATTGGAAAAATATAGGAACCTGTTGTATTGTAAATACTGCTCTACCTGCCTAACCGCAGCCATCTTCCCTTGCTGTGCCTGAATTCGACCAATCAGGTTTCTAATTACAGTCGTTAAAAACACAATTTCTATTTGAAATCCATTTTAGTGGAACTTTTAATTTCTTATTAAAAAAATAAATAAATAAAAAATAAATAAAAAAAATTCAAATTAACAGTTTAGTAAGAAGTAAAGGACTGGTGGCATTCAAATTTGCTTACAATCCATGTAAATAGTGGCTAAATTGGAAAATAACTTAACTATATATGTAAAGGAGAAAACCGACTCACTCACTGACTAATCACGATATCTCTGGAACTATTAAACTTACAGACTTGAAATTCAGTAAACAGGTTTCTTTCATGGAGTAGACAACCGCCAAGAACGGATTTCGCAAAGATCGAACCCCAAGGGTCGTTACGAGGGTTTAAGGGGCGTTTTACATAATTATTTCCATTTTTAAACTATTAGACGTACAATATTGAAATTTGGTAAGAGGATTCCTTTCATAGAGTAGAGATCCGCTAGAAAATGAGTTTTATGAAAATCGAATCCCAAGTGGCATTGCGGTGACGTTAAGTGGCGTTATAGATAATTATTTCCATTTTTATATAAACTATTAGACATATAGTCTCTATATTTGACACGCAGATTCATTTCCTGGAGTAGAGGTCCGCTATAAATTAGATTTTACAAAATAAACCCCTAAGTGGCTATGCGGAGAATTAAGGGACGGTATAGGTAATTATTTCCATTTTTAAACTATTAGACGTACGGACTTGAAAAAAAAAAAAATTTGGTAAGCAGATTCCTTTCATAAGGTAGAGAAGCGCTACAAAATAGGTTTCACGAAAATTGCCCCCAGGGGCATCTCCAGGAAATAAGGGTGTAATAGATAAATGTGTTCATTTTTAAAATATTAGTCCTACCTGCTCGAAAATTGGTATGCATGTTCCTTGCATGGGATAGATTTCTTCTAACAAAGAGTTTTGCGAAAATCGAGTCCCAAGAAGGATTGCGAGGGCTCAAGGGGAGTTCTAGAAAAAAAATTCCGGTTTTTGAATTGTTGGCCCACATAATTGAAATTTGTTAAGCATGTTTCTTTTGTTGATTAGATATCCAATAAAAAGGGATTTTACGGAAATTGACTCCTGGAAGGAGCGGGCGTTACTGGGGCGAATTAACAAAAAAAATCCCCTTTTCGAACTACTAGGACTATAATAATGAAATGTGATTTGCACGTCACTCTCAACTTGGTTACGGGAGGTATTGATAATAAAATTCCGTTTTTTACTAGATTTAGACTTGAAATTTGTCACGCATGTTTATTTTAAGGAGTAGAGATCCACTGAAAATTGGTTTTGCGGAAACCCACTTGGTTATTGAATTACTAGAGTGCAAAAAGTTACTCCACTTCAATTTTAGAGATTATTAGGAAATAGAAGTTCTCACCTTTTTATATCAAGAGGTGAGAGTTACAAATATAAGTATATTTTCAATTTATATAAGTATATTTTTACAAATATAACATAAAATATATACTTATACAACATCATGAAATACCCAGAGAAGCGGATGGGTAACGGTTAGTCTCTCAGTAGTAAGAAATATCAGGAAAAATAAGTGGGGCATGTCATAGGTCTGTCCACGAGTCTGCTCTCCCCCATATAGGCCTTTTTTTTTCAAATTCATTATAAACTATGCACATAATACGTAAAATGTAATCAAGTACTTGTTTTTATTTTATTAATTAATGTTAATTATTTATTCAATGATTTGTTTCTTACTGTTTTCGTTCCCGAGAATCGACTAAAGTATATGTTGGGTGGCGTTTGAGGTATGATACGAGAATGGTGGACTTTCGCCCCCCTCCAGAAAAATTTCTGTGTGCGCCACCGGAAAAAACAGATCATTCTTTAAGACAATAAATATTTCTGGACAGAAAATATTACTAAGGTGACCAATCGTCCTCCCTTTATAGGTTCTGTCCTTCCTCGAAAAATGTCCTCCTTTTCAATATTTTAATACTGATCTGTTAATCTCTGTACTCAGAGATGAACCCAACATGTTTCCAAAATGTCGAAGAATGGTCTGAAACAAATATCACAGGAAATAACAGTTTTCAATGGTATTTTTTGATTTGGTTTCAAGTAAAGTGAGCAGATATAGAAAATTACATTGAGTTTTTATCGAAAGAAATGCCTGATGTTAAAATCGACCACAATTGTCTGTTTGAAGTAGAAAGACTGAATGTACATTTAAATTCTAATAAATTAGAGCAATTGGAAAATCAATATGCTGAGAAATTGGTAAAATATGGGTGAAGTTACTTAAACCTTTTCAAAAATGAACACATTCCATATGAAAAGGGAATTATTCTTGTTGAATTTACTTTGTGCTGCCCTGGAACTAACGCAGCAGTTGAAAGAGTTTTTTTCAGTTGGTAATGATTTTTGTGAAGTGACTAGTGAGAACTCACAAAACTGAATGTTAATATTTTAGCTACAGTGTTTACCGTATAATTCAGTGTGAAGGATATTTTTTGCCCGAACTTTCCGATATATTAGAAAATATGTTGACAAAAAAAATCATTCAATGGAAAAATACTCTTTTAAGATAATAATTAAAAAGAATGTAAGCGTAATTAGAGAGTATTTTTGTTTGAATTAATAGAACGTTTCATATATTTAAGTTTATATATTAAATTTTATTAAGTATATTAAGTTTCATACATTAAATTTTTTCTTGAATTTTTCGTCCTCCTTTTTATTGTAAAAAAAAATGGTCACCTTAATATTACCCGCCGAGTACGGGAGCGATGGAGGTTAATTCTGAAGAGAGCTCAAACGCCCTGCCGTTGGTGTGGTAGTTAGGAGAGGGGGGAGCCAGCTCAGCTGTTGTCCTCGTCATTTGCCCATGGTTCAAAATTACGAGCTCCGTCGCCAAAAGCCGTCTTGTAGCTGAACAGTGCGACATTAATATTCACTCTTTCGGCAGAGAATGGTAAAAAATTACACGTTGAATAAGAAAATGTTTTTTCAATCTTTTGCATTGTTACGGAAAATACTTACGAACTAAATTATGGAGTAAAACTATTATTTTAATAAAGCAACTATATTAAAAATCATAATAATAATTAATTTCTTTGTTAAAATTTCATTTTATTAAATGATATTTACCGTAAAATCCGGCGTATAATGCGCACCCCGTTTTGTACGAAGATACCTAAAATGTACGTACTTCATACTTTTATATTTTAAAGTCATTTGTTCGAGGTACTATTCCAAGTTTTAGATAAAAATAGTATACTTCTCTAGAGCTACAACCCGTTAAGTTCATAAGGAATGTCATTTCTTTTAAAAAAACAGTATTTCGATATATGTATAAGTAAAGTAACCAACCGTCCTCCTTTTATAGGTTCTGTCCTTCGAAACGTGTCCTTTTTGTCCTCCTTTTCAATATTTTAATACTGATCTGTTAATCTCTGTATTCAGAGATGAACCAAACATGTTTCCAAAATGTCTAAGATGTTCTGCTGGTTAAATGTCACAGGAAATAACAGTTTTCAATGGTATTTTTTGACTTTGTCGCAAGTAAACTGGACATATATAGAAAATTACGTTGAGTTTTTATCGAAAAAAATGCCTGATATTAAAATCGACGACAATTGTCTGTTTGAAGTAGAAAGAAGACTGAATGTATATTTAAATTCTAATAAATTAGAACAATTGGAAAATTAACATGCTGAGAAATTGGTAAAAGATGGGTAAAATTACTTAAGCCATTTCAAAAATGAACACATTCCATATGAAAATGTAATTATTCTTGTTCAGTTTACGTTGTGCTGCCCTGAAACTAATGCAGCAGTCGAAAGAGGTTTTTTCAGTTGGTGAGGATTTTTGTGAAGTGACTAGTGAGAAATCACACACACACACACACACAAAATTGAATGTTAATATTTTAGCTACAGTGCTTACCGTAAAATTCAGTATGAAGGGAATTTTTTGCCCGAACTTCCTGATATATTAAAAAATGATATGCTGACAAAAAAAATTTGATTCAATGGAAAAATACTCGTTTAAGATAATAATTAAAAAGAATATAAGCGTAATTAGCGTATTTTTACTTGAATTAATAAAATGTTTCATACATTTGAGTTGTAATTTTTTCTTAAATTTTCGTCCTCCTTTTCATTGCAAAAAAAAAAAAAAAATGGTCACCTTAGTTTAAGTCTAATTTTCTTTCTATGTTAATCGTTTTTATTTATTTTTATAGCTCTCATTTTTGTACCCGCCGTATAACGCACCCCCGTAAATTTCGATCTTATTTCTTGCGTTAAGTACTTCATTAATTAATTTTTTTTTAAAGAAAATTTAGGTGCTGAAGAAGTTTTTGTATTTTAAAAAAATATACGCGCGAATGCAACCAGATATATAATCTTTTTTTTTTTTTAATTCTTCATTTTTTTTAGGTACAATAATACTGAGGTTTGTACGCAAGCGTAAAAAAACTTTACTTTGGGTAAAGATTGCAGTTCGTAACCATGTTCATGGTTCTGAAAAATGTTTTTCACTCATCCTCACTTATATATATATCTCGCATTTTGAAAAACATTTTTTTTAATTCATCTTTTAACACGGAAAACATCAAACGAAAGCTAAATCAAATAAATGTTGCTCTAAGACATTCACTTTTAACGGTAAGCTATTCACTAAAGAGCCGTTGCATGCGAACCCATCAGTGCTTAGTGAAGAGTGAAATGAAATAAGCCACTTGCACGGCTTTGTTGATGAAAGCTGGTCTAACCAACTGGAAGGGGGAAACGGAAAATTACCGCCTTCAAGGGTTGAATTTTTTTTATTCAACTGCATTTTGACCTCGAAAATTACTTCTTCGAATAGGAAATTGATGGGGAATTTTCTAAAAAGTCTTTTCAGGCTTGAATGTATATTAGGAGTCGGTATACGTTCACAGATGTTTTTGAATTGCCGCAACGCGTATGATTCATTCGCTTGCTTTTTGTACTTGGAAAAACGAATGGAGTTTTCTTTTTTTTTTTTCTTTCTCACTTCCATTTACTTTTCTTTATTCTGATAGATTTGATTTTAGACCGTTCCCACCGCAGTCTGAAAAAGAAGAAATTTATTATTAATACATGAAATAAATTTTCGGGATTTATTTAACTTTTCCTTATTTTTTTCTTTGGAAAATTAGGTATGGGATTGAAATAATCGTTTAACAGATACTTTTATTAAAAAATAATAAATAAATCAATCGCTTATTTGGAAAATATTTCTTTAAAGTTCTTTTATTTTACCATTTTTTCGATTTTTCAGTTATTTAAAAAATAACTTAAATAATTTATATCTATATTTTTTTAAATCTTTCTTTACAATTGAGAAATGTTACTCACAACATATCTGAAGAATTAATAGTTGTTCTGCTGGATTTAAAATGACTTAAGTTTTTTATAAATAGCATAATTTCAAATGACTTACGTTTTTTAGAACAAAGGAAATTCATGCTGTTTTTTTTAGAATTTCGGAAATTTATATTGATAAACTTTTAGATAGATAGCGGTAGCATAAAGGTAAGTATAGAGTAATTCACATCAAATCATTTTCTCTCGGAAATACTTTTTATTAAAAAAATATAATTTTCCTTTAATTACTTTAAATAAAGTCGCAGAGCGGGAAAATTCTACACAAAATATATTTTTCGAAGATGTGAACTATCGGAACTTCCTCCGAAAAAAGAAAAAAAGAATGCATGGATAATACAAGTATTGTAAAAATAATTTGTTATAAAAATAATATTGATAATATTTTTCCCCCTCTTTCTCTCTCTTACTTTTGAGGGCTGCGGTAGGCAAGACATTTGATCATGGCAGACTTGTCATGAGTTCTTCCCGCCGTGTAGGGGAGCGATGCATGCTAATTCTGTCGAGAGCTCAAACGTCCTTCCGTTGGTGTGGTGTGGTAGTTAGGAGAGGGAGGTGCCAGCTCAGATGTCGTCCTCGTCACTATGGTTCAAAATTACGAGATCGGTCGCCAAAAGCACCTCTTTAAGTTGAATAGTGCGACGTTAATATTCTCACTCACTCTTTCTTTCTTAATATTTTTTAACACATTTAAATTTAAATTACAAGGAAGAATGAACAAAAGAAACTTTCAAGAAAGGGGGTTTTTTGGAGGGGGGGGGGTGTGATTTATTGCTCTGTAAAGCAATTAAAGGACTATTGTTGGGACCAATATATGTGTGACGAGGGTGACACATAGACGGGCACCTTTTCTCTAAACTTCCGCACGGTGCCAACGTGAGGATTTTGAGTTGTTACAGATTTAAGATGCCTCTTACATGAACTCTGATTAGTAGAGGAAGAGAGTAAGTAGGTACAAAAATATCATAGATGAATATTTTCAGTAAATAACGTACATTATTATATTAAAGCCTTAAAAATGGAATAAGGAATAAAACAGACCATAAAACTTTTTTAAAAAGCATACAGTTCTTCAATTTTTATAGCGATGATTATTTTTATTTATAATATATATTCTGATTTTTTTTAAATTCATGATTTTATATTCTGCTTTTCTCATAATAATTGAGAATTATTTTTTCTCAATTTTTAGATTTTCTCAGATGCAAAAAATTAAACTACTCTTAATACTATTAGAAGGAAAGGCATAAATATAAATCAGTGAATTTTTTTTTGTAGGTATTGTTAAAGGAATAAATACAATTTTCAATACGAAATGCAATTATTTCATGGATTAAACAAAAAAAATTTAGTTATTAAATTTTATGAGTATTTACTGAGCTTTGTGCAATGCTATGGGGCGGCTCAAAAATTTTGTACAAAAAATAGGGTCGCCACCCCGAAAAGTTTAAAGAACCCCTGAACTGCACCATTTTTTAACCGATACAAATAGTGTCTTTGACTTCTGACACAATGGCTCTTCATTTGTACGTTTGAAACTATATTGGGATTGCTGTTACGTATGGACAAGTTTCAGAGCTATTATATTAAGATGCTTTTTTTAAAATCACACTAAAAATTTTTAAAAAATAAACTTATTGATTCGTGAGAGAAAATATTTGTGTAAATCTGATACGCGCGATTCGATTTCCCTGTCTCAATTCGACTACGCCGATATTTAAAATGTCTTTGGGTTGGTATCGAACCAAAATCAGAAACAAAAGTCTTCAGAAACTGAAATTAATTTTATGGCAAACATGAGCACACACGATTCATGTCTTCATTTTTGTTATGAATCCTCATGTTATGAATTTCTTCTTCTGTTCACAGATTAATAGACAAAAACATAAAAAAACACTTTCAAATACCAGATTTGGGGGGAGAATGTTTAAAAAATGTGTTACATTTCTCCAGTGGTGTAACGGAAAATATTAGCCCACCCCCTGCAAAACCAGGTTTTGGTCCTCAAGCCGAATCTTTTAAAGGGTACGTACTTGACGTCAGTCCGGCTTTTAGCCCCCTTGAACTCTGCCCCCCCGCGTTGCGGGGGTGAACGTTACGCCACTGCATTTCTCCAAGATGTGAGTGTGTGGTTTGTTAAAAAACATTTTTGGTAAGGCCACAAAGTAAAACAACATTTCTGCTAATTTCATGGCCGTGGTAGGGATCAGTTTGTAGCTCTAAAGTAGGGGTGACCAGACTTCAGAAAAAATTATAATCCGGCGGGCTCCATTTAAAATTGTAACTTTATATTAAATTTAGATCCATTACAAACCTTTTTTTGGAGTGAAAATTTAAAACAGAAGGAATTATTATTATTGTTTTGATTATTTTTTATGTATACAAACATATATAATATTTTCATTTATTATTTTTAATAATAATAATGTAATGCTAAAATAATGCTCAATTTATTTAATATGTGAGATATTTGTTTCTCAACTTTTTCTCTTAGTTTCTGCAAATCTATCTCAATGCAACTGAAAAACGGAAGGAACTTAATAAAATAGAAATAGTTGGGATTTATTTGTTACAAAACACTCCACTAGAAAACAAAAATATTGCCCAAAATAATAGTATTTTGTAAAGTTGTAATGAATCTCGAGGGGGCCGCGAAATCATTCAAAGCGGGCCGTGGATTGACCACCCCTGCTCTAAACCCTCCTCGGGAGAGCTCGGTTCTTTTGGGCATTCTGCCAATACCCTCGAGCTGTTTATCATGCGACAAAAATAAGCGCTCACGCGCTCCTTCTGTTTTTTCACTGATATTCCATTTTTTAATAAAATGAAAGAAATAAAATAAAATAAAATAATGATGCTTATAGAGTGGTTTAGTTTAATAAACAAATTTTTCCAATTTGTTCGGATTTTTTTTCCGCAAATTTATATAAAACGTTTTAGTTCAATAAGATAATGAGTTATGTGTTAAATGCCAAGAAAAATCGTAACATTATTGAGTGATCTGAATCAGGATTGAAGTGAAAATGGAAGAAAGTGTGCAGTTTTCTAAAAAGTTCAAACTTGGTTTTAACGAAGATTATAAATTTCATAAAATATTTTTGACAGTAAAATTGAAGTCAGTATCATTGTGCAAGTTTTTTTTTTTTTTACTAAACAATTTTTCACTTTTGAAAAAATGAATGCATTCCTTCCTTCCTTCCTTCCTCAGTGGCTCGACAGCCCAGGGTGGATCTTAGCCTTCTCAAGAAGCCTTTTCCAGGCCAACCTTCTTCCTGGTTGTTTTTCCAATTATTAGTTCTCAAAACTAGAAGGCCTCTTTCTAGGTCATTAATCCGTCTTAGATTTGGCCTGCCTTTTCTCCGTGTGCCAGTTAGTTGGGCATTTAAGACTTTTTTTAGTGGTGCGGTCTTCCATTCCATTCTGACAACGTGGCCTGCCCATTTAATTCGTTGTACTTTGATGAAGTTAACAATGTCAAATTCTTTATATGATTGATAGAGCTCTAAATTTGATCTTCTTCGCCATGTACCATTTTCCTGAATTCCTCCAAAAATAATTCTTAAAATCTTCCTTTCGTAGATACTTATCATGTTCTCATCTGTTCAAGACATGGATCAAGTTTCATGTGCACAAGTTAATACTAATCTAAAAAGACTTTTATACAATAGAACCTTTTTTTTTCTTTTGATTAAATTTGATTTCATATATTTTCGTATTAGTTAATAACCAAAATAAGTGAAACTGTCGACAACTTCAAAATTATACTCTTCGGTTTTAAAATGGGAATTGTCAAAACATGATCTAGGGCAAGGCATGTATTTAGTCTTTCACTAAATCATGTGTTTTATCTATTCCCATTTAGTATATATTTAACTCAAGTATTTCCCGTCTAAGTATTAAAAAAATATATCATTTTTTATTAATATAAATTAGCTAGTGTGTGGAAAGAATAATGATAAAATCTTCATTTACTACGAGTGTTTGTTTAAAGCAGTTCAATTTATAATTAACACAATTAAAAATTATGTACTTATTTGTACTGTAAATAATCATCTCCTTCTACACAGTCTCTCACCTGAAATAATTTCTTCCTCTCTCAAACAACAAATGCTATGATCAGTGGCGCACACATAAATTTTTCAAGGGGGGAGGCAGGGTCGGAAGTCCACCATTCTCGTATCATGCTCCAAACGCCACCCAACACATTCTACTAATTTTGTCGATTTTCGGGAACAAAAAACAGTAAAAAATTAATTATTCAATAACAAATTAGTATTAATAAAAAATTATTTATTAACATCAAATACTGAATTAAATTTTAAGTTATATATATGTAGGATTAGAATAAATCGAAAAAAAATAAGGGCTTTGGAAGGAGCCCCCCTTGTGGGCGTCACTGGCTATGATCGATAACAGAGGTATTACAAGATTTAACACCCAGATCTCTGCGAAACCCTTGAACACGTTTCACATAGATGCCTCTATTTATTTTACAGTCTTGGTGTCTGTAATTGACACACATGCGCATTCTTCGGTTTTCCATATTCTTAACGGGAAATTCTATATCCATAAAAACACTGTCATCTGTCGGTTAGCACCTACTAATCTTTTTCCGCTCCCTCCTCCTGTTGCCAGAGGTGGGGTCATTCACGCGTGAGCGGCTTTCTTTATTTTTCCTTTGTTGTGAACCAACGCTCATCACCACCCCGCCCCCTCATCCGATTCTCTGAGTTCCCTTTCCGACTCTAATCATAACAGTCTTATTTTTTTATTCCTTGCAACACCAGATCACTGATTCCCCATTTTTTCCCCTTCGTGTTTTCTTTTCTTTTTTGTAATAACATATTCCTGTCTTTCAGTAGCGCACACAGAAATTTTTCAAGGGGGGTTCCGGGGTCGAAAGCTCACCATTCTTGTATCACGCTCCTTTTGATTTTGTCGATTTTCGGGAACAAAACACAGTAAAAAACTAATTATTGGATAAATAATTAGCATAATTAATAAATTTAATCATTAATAAAAAATACTTAATTAAATTGTACGTACTATATACTTAGAATTATAATCAATCGGAAAAAAATCAAGGGCTTTGGGGGGGACCCCCAGGCCCCCCTTGTGTGCGCCACTGCTGTCTTTGGATTGCTTAAGTATTTAACACTATCGTGACAAAACAAACAATTACTGAGCCATGCTTGTTTTTCACTAGAAAATAGTCAACTTCCCAATCCTCTTGAAACAATCTATTTTCGTCGAATATACTTCGCCTGCAAGATATGAAAGATAGTTAAAAATTAGTTCCACCCATTTATATATATATATATATACTATATCAATTCGCTCCCGTACGACAGCAAAAGCCAAAATTGATATTACGTATTTGATTTTTTAACAAATAATTTCCCACTAAATTTTCAAAAATAAATGAATTTTTCAGAGCAATGGGCCTTGACCGGGCCACTTAAAAAGGCTCGGTAGGCCGCAGGTTGAGTATCGCTGCTCTAGGGGTATACAATTTACTCTTCTTCGACTTAACAGTTCAGTCGAGTTGTGCATGCTTTGCAAATGATGCTTTCATTTATTTGGCAGTCATTATGTCATAGGTTTGATTTGATTTTTATTAGTCGCATTTTAACTCGAGTTCTATTGACAACGGACTTCGGTCAAGTGACGGCTGGCCGCGGTAGCCGAGTGGTATAGGTATCGGATCGTGGCTTGCTTGGTCACAAGTTCGATCCCAGTACCACTAAAGACCCGCCGTGTAGGGCAGCGATGCACGTTAAATCTGTCGAGAGCTGAAACGTCCTCCCGTTGGTGTGGTGTGGTAGTTAGGAGAGGGGGGTGCCAGCTCAGGTGTCGTCCACGTCACTTGACCATGGTTCAAAATTACGTGGTCCGTCGCCAAAAGCCCTCGTGTAGCTGAACAGCGCGACGTTAATATTCAATCAATCAATCAATCAATCGGTCAAGTGACGAGAAAAACTCATGAACTGGAACACCACTCTACAAACTTCCACACCACGCCATACTGAGGACATTGAGCCTTGACATTGCTCCTCGTGCATCAACTGCAGGCAGTAGCGCACACAGAAATTTTTCAAAGGGGGGGATCCGGGGTCGAAAGTTCACCATTCTTGTATCATGCTCCCTTTGATTTTGTCGATTTTCGGGAACAAAACACAGTAAAAAACTAGTTATTGAATAAATAATTAGCATTAATTAATAAAATTAATCATTAATAACAAATAATTAAATTTTACGTACTATATACTTAGAATTATAATCAATCGGAAAAAAATCAAGGGCTTTGGGGGGTCCGGACCCCCAGTTCCCCCCTCTTGTGTGCGCCACTGACTGCAGGTCTTCTGCGAATCCAGGACTCAAACCCAAGAACTCGACAATGCTGACCCCGAGCTAGTGGCCGTGATCTCTTTCGGCAACCGTAGCCGTCTCATTATCTAACAAAATTCCTATGTAAATTTGTACTACAAGGTCCCCTGATCGTTAGAGAATTTCTATGAAAATATTGGTTTAAAACAGGAGTCGGCAACATATGGTACGCGTGCCACAAATGCCACGCGGAACAATTCCCAGCGGCGCTCTACGAAGTTTGAGGTCAAATTAAATCGCTGTTTCTCCTCTCTACACCTCATTCATATGATTACTTCCTACATTCAATTCTTTAGCTCAAAACCAGGGCTTCGAACCGGAACTGAACCGAAAACTGATATGATTAAAGATATTATAGATCAGGGGTACTCAACACTTTTTTCTGCTGTGCCGCATGCATATGTATGTCACCTATTTCACGCGGGTCGCAAATATATGTTAGCAATATGTCGCGGGCCACATCATGAGTATAAAGGAGGGGGATAAAATTTGGAAAATGGATCAAAATATTTTAAACTCTGTTTTGCATTTTTTAATTACGATTCTTTATTTTTGTCGCTAACACAGAATTAGAAGCATTTAAGAAACACTCCTTCACAATTTCTGCATTAATAAACGGTTTCATATGATTATCAATAATATAACTAACTTCATAAGATTTTTTGTTACCACTGTGACATTATCACTGACAAAACACTTTGTTGTTGTTGCAAAGATTATTCAAGAAAGCCTATATTTATTACATCTTGACAGAGATTTTCGATTAAAAGTGTCATTGAATGATTCCTGTTTATTGGTATTTTTTAAATACAGCACTTTCGTGACAAATCAAACAATTACTGATCCATATATGTTTTTCACTACAAAATAGTCAACCTCCCAATCGTCTTGAAACGATATATTTTTTATAGTTTTCTCTTGCAAGATATGAAAGATAGTTTAAAATTAGTTCCACCCATTAAACTATCACTACTCCACTAGTGTCTGTTGAACCTTAACCGTCACAAATAGAATATATATATATATATATATATATATATATATATCAATTCCCACTCGTACGACATCGACAACAAAAAACAAAATTGATATATATTTGATTTCTTAACACCAAATTTTTTATATATTGTTCTTGAATAAGAGAATTTTCAGAGCAATGGGCACTGACCGAGCAGCAATGGGCACTGACCGAGCCAAAAAGGTTGAGTATCGCTGTTATAGATGATTAAATATAATATAGATAATTGAATATATTATATCGATGATTAAAGATATTATATATATATATAGATGATCATTGGCGCACATGAGGGAAGGGGTCCTAGGTGTGCAGACCTCCCCCAAAGCCCTCGATTTTTTTCTGATTGATTATAATTCTAAATATATAGTACGTAAAATTAAATTAAGTATTTGTTATTAATCATTAATTTTATTAATTAGTGCTATATTATTTATCCAATAATGTTTTTCACTGTTTTTCTTCCCGAAAATCGACAAAATCAAAAGAAACATGATACAAGAAAGGTAGACTTTCGACCCTGGACCCCCTTCCTTGAAAAATTCCTGTGAGCGTTACTGTAGATGATTAAATATATTATAAATAATTAAGGATAAGAATATATACATAAAATAAAATTATTCATTCGGAACTGAACCTAAAATCGTAATTTTTGTCCGAACTAAAACCAGAACTGAACCGATATATATTTTTTGTAGTTGAACAGGAACGAAAAAAACTACGATTTGAAGCCTTGCTCAAAATGATTCTGCTGAATCTGCTTCTGTGTAAATTGTGTAATGTATATATATATATGCAAGAATAAAAATTCCTCAATTTCATTGGGAATTATTCTTAGCGTTAAATATTCAATTCAAATCCAAACGATTGTGTAATACTTATTGTGCAGAAATTACAAAAAACTGATTAAATCTATACCAAGGCGCTTAAAAGTTGTTGTGGACACTAAAAGACATTCTACTAAGTACTAAATTAGGAAAGCAATACAATATTTAAAGCTAAGTTGAGATATTTGTTAAGTATACGAAGACTTTTGTGGCGTATTTTTTTAGTATCTTTTTGATTATTAATTTTTTAAAAAAAATAGTTATACTATGTTTCAAAAATTAATTATGTCATTTCATTAAGAACAAGTTGTAGATATCATAAAAATTACAATTACAATATATTAATTTTTATTAGTCGAAAACATTAAATTTTATAAGAAATTGCAAGTGTATGAACACTTTTGTGGCCCACTGTATATATATATATATATATATAAAACACCCACATAATTTGTAAATTCGAATCATGTTCCTTTCCGGAAAAAAAATTCCAAAAATACTTCTACTTTTCCATGTTTTTTATTCGTAATCTACTTTCATTCTCGCGTTATTCAACATCGTACTGATTGATGTATTAGAAAAAATATTCTTTAGCTGCAGGTGTTCTCTGTTTGAAAAAAACAATAAATCAGTTTTCCAATTTAAAGCGGAGAATGAGAATTCGTTGCCCTTTGAATTAATCAGTTTTCCAGTGAAAGAAAATTTCTTTCAACACTGAAATTCCCTTTTTGCAATTAAAGGGGGAAGAAATGTTTCGGCATCTAGAATCAATTTCTTTTTTTATTTCACCAACAGAAACGTCATCTGTTAATAAATTTCGAACTAAATCAACGCGATTCTGAAATAATGCTCTTCTGAGAGCTAAATTATGAGATGAATAAATAAATGGATTATGAAACCATAAAATGCAATGCATAAATGTTTAGTTTTCTAATAAATAATGATTTTTTCAGTGATGATATTGTATGTATATATATGGCAAAATAGCTTTTGGATAGTTTTGTATAGCAGAGATTAATTAGTGCCACAAATTAATAACAAGTAAAGGAAACGCTGTTACTTCCAGAAATAAATGTTTATGGCTGAAATAAATATTCCTGAAACGCTGGCGATGACAATTACAAAACCCGAGAAAAAATGAAAAACCATGACAAAAGAATAAAAGTTTGCTAAATATATAATACTAAACTGTATATCTCTCAACTATAAAATACTGTACTAAAATAAAGCTAAATATTATAAGTAATATTTAGCTTGGCGTTTTTACACTTGCAAGTAACAAACAAGTTTCTTATTACTATTTCAACAAGTTCAAGCAGCGCCGTGCCTGCATGCTATTCTATACAGTGCACGCTTTACAAATTCTACTTTAATTTATTAGTAAAACAAATAATTAGTTTACATAATGTTATTTTCCGAAATTATGAAAATTAACTTCATTTATGTTTATCTATGTAGAAAATATGTATATTTTTAAGATATGTTTACATTTAAATGAAGTACATTTACTTAATTTTGTTTCTGAAATAATGCTTAAAATTAAAAATTCTAAACTCTCAATTCAAATATTTTCCCTCGATTGTTCATGTTCGTATATTTGGCTACAGAAACCTAGGGACCAGATTCACGAATTCGTGGCCGACATTGTAGGTTCACGAGTTCGAGTCTTGAGGCCATTAAAGACCCTTCGTGAAGAGGGACTGACGCGCATTAAATCTGGGTCTGTATTCCTTACGTTAGTGTGGCGTGGAAGTGGGGAGAGTGAGGTGGCAGCTCAAGTTTCGTCCTCATCACTTGAGCATGCTTCAAAATTACGAGGTTCGTTTGCAGCACTGTGTGTGACGTAAATTAAAATCATATATATATACATAAATCTCTAGGTTAGGTCATTTCTGTCTCTTTAGTAAAGATTTGTAAAACTATTTGCAGTGAAAATCGCTTGACACGAAACTGAGGGGTCTGAACTATTTTTTCGTGTTAAAAGAATTGGGAAATCTTTTCGTGTTAAGAGAAAAAATGCATGAAAATGCATAGTAGTTTGTCGGGACCGTTGTATTATAGTGTTTTAACCGATAGTTCATTTGAAGCGTTTTCGCGTTCAAACTATTTCCCTGTATGTATATATACGCTTAAACTGCATTCGTTAAACTATTTTTATTATTTTAAGTTCCCAATAAAATTTATAAAACAATACTAAAAATCTGAAAAGGAATAGTATATTAGATTAATTCATATTCGTAAGTGATCAATGTCGTAATGTAGGCACCCGCAGCCCCCGCATTGCGGGGGGCAGGATTCTAGGGGACCCAAAGCGGTATGTCTGCCATCCTTTGTAAGATCCGGCTTGGAGCCCCAAACTTGACTTTGCAGCGGGTCCTAATATTTACTCCACTGTAAGTGATGATGATATTAAAAATGCGTACATGTTAATTTATATGGAATTTGTAAAAACAGGGATCAACTCATAATAAAAAAAAATATTATATTTTTCGTAAGTACTCGTATAACAATATAAAAAAGCAAGCATCGAGCACAGCGGTTTCATTAAAATTCAGGACACTCACCTAAAAGTAATTTCATGCTTGAATTCATTAAATAAAAAATTCTAATTATTAAAATGTATAAAGTTCTTTCTTTCAAGTTATTTTGTGTTCTTAAATTTAATTTCTCTATTCTAGGTTTTGAAAATTTATTTACTTCTTAAAGGAAATTCTTAGTTATTTTTTTCTCTTAGCTTGAAAAGTTTTTAGCTTGACAGAGATTCGAAATTACCAGAACCCTGGCATTGTTCAGAACAGTGATTCTCAACCACTGTGTTGCGGCACTTTTGTGTGCTGCCCAAATTCTTGGAAGTGTGCCGCCGAATCGTTTTATAATTATAAGTTATAGTGTGAGAAAAAAATAAAATCTGGGGAACCGAACCATTCGGCCGTTTTATAAAAATAAACTAAAGGTATCCGGGTTTTTTTTAACATTGTTTCGCGGATAGATGAAAGTCGTTATAGATAAGTATACAATTCTTTTAAACTTGTTTTTTTTTTGTTAGAATGCCGCAAAATTTAGAAATTGGTGAAAGCATTGAAAGTGTACCGCAACAACAACAACAAAGGTTGAGAATCACTGCTTTAGAGTGTGACATTAAAAAGCACTCACTCATTCTCGTTCGTCAATGACATCCGTAAATATAGCTCTTCCATAGATCACGACAGCATACATAGACTGAAAGTAATGACTATTTTTAAAAAAGGATTACACTCCAACCACTGGCGTAGCTAGTCTCGAGTGGACCCTGTATCAAAATTTCTTAGAGGTCATTTTTTTGGGGGCTTATATTTTAAGAATATTTGCTTAAGCATTTTGGGGCCCCTAAAGCTTGAGGGCCCCGTATCATTGATACGGATGATACGGCGGTAGCTACGCCCCTGACTCTAACCCTCCATATACATGGAAGCTTTAAATATTGTGATTCGCAATCTCACAAAATTGATTCCATTCTCCCGTGAAACGTATATAATACATAGGTATAGCCAGTGGCGAAACAAGGAGGGAGTCCTAGGGGTCCGGACAACCCCCAAAGCCCTTGATTTTTTTTCGATTGATTATAATTCTAAGTATATAGTACATAAAATTTAATTTATTTGTTATCACTAATTAATTTTATTAATTAATACTAATTATTTATTCAATAATTAGTTTTTTACTGTTTTTTGTTCCCGAAGATCGACAAAATCAAAAGGAGCATAATACATGATGGGTGGACTTTCGAACATGAACCCCTTCCCCCCCCCCTTGAAAAATTCTTGTGTGCACTACTGGGTATAGCAGTTTTTAGTTAAACATTGAGTACTAAGATGGTTGTTTTTGTAAGGTGTCCGACTATGTTTGGAACCGTGATTTAAAAAAAGTGTATAAATGGATAATTTCCGTGGTATTTAGTGTCATTTGGGTTAGAATCTCTATATATAAAGGAGAAAAGCGACTCACTGACTTATTGACTAATCACGATATCTCCGGAACTATTAAACCTACAGATTTGAAATTTGGTAGGTAGGTTCCCTTCATGGAGTAGACATCAGCTAAGAACGAATTTTGCAAAGATCGAACCCAAGGGGCGTTACGGGGGTTTAAGGGGCGTTCTAGATAATTATTTCCATTATTAAACTATTAGATGTACAGTCTTGAAAAAAACTTAATACACAGATTCCTTTCATAAAGTAGAGATTCCCTACAAAGTGATTTTTACGAAAATTGACCTCCAAGGGGCGTTTAGGGCGCTTAAGGGGCGTTATGCATAATTATTTCCATTTTTAAACTATTAGAAGTACAGTTTTGAAATTTGGTTAGCGGATTCCTTTCTTAGTGTAGAGATCCGGCACAAAATGGGTTTTGTCAAAATCGACCCCCAAATGGCGTTGTGGAGAATTAAGGGGCGTTATAGGTAATTATCTCCTTTTTTAAACTATTAGACTTAAAATCTTGAAATTGAGTAAGCAGATTTTATTCATTAAGTAGAGATCTGCTATTAGATGGGTTTTGTGAAAATCGCTTCCTAAGTGGCGTTGCGGGGGCTTAAGGGGCGTTATAGATAATTATTTCCATTTTTAAACTATTAGACGTACATTCTTAAAATTTGATAAGCGGATTCCTTTCATGGTGTAGAGATTCGCTATAAAATAGTTTTGGGGGAAATTGATCCCCAAGGGTCACTGAGGGGGATTAAGGGGTTTAACAGATAAATAGTTCTGCTTTTCAACTAATAGACCCACCTGCTTGAAAATTAGAAGGAACTCTATTCCTTTCATGGAATAGAGTTCCTTTTACAAAGAGTTTTGCGAAAACGGACCCCCAAAGGAGTGGGGTTGCGAGGGATTAAGGCGTGTTATAGAAAAATTCCTGTTTTTGAATCTAACCCATTTATCTGAAATTTGTTGTGAGCACGTTTCTTTAGTTGAAAAGAGTTCCACTAAGAATGGATTTTACGTAAATTAACTCCAGGGGGGAGCGGGGAGAGTTATTGGGGCGTATTGATAGACAAAATTCCCGTTTTCGAACTGCTAAGACTATAATAATAAAATTTGTTTTGCATACTTCTTTTGTTGAATTGGAATCCGCTAAGAATGCTCTCAAAGAGATATTGATGATAAAAATTCCGTTTTTGCTCTGTTAGATTTAGACTTGAAATTTAGCATGCTTATTTTATGGAGTAGAGATCCACTGAAAGTTGCTTTGGTGGAAATCCACTTGATTATTATGTCAAGTGAGCGCAAAAAATCTTTCTACTTCTATTTTACTTATAAATAGAAATTAGATATTATAATTTATGTCCTTTTTATATCAAGAGGCGAGAGTTACAGCTATAAATATATTTTTCAATACAATCGAATTCTTAATGCTATATATCATTAGTTCATATATATGTAAACAGTATACATTTATACAACATCATGAAATACCCAGTGAAGCGGGTGGGTAACGGCTAGTATATGTATAAAATTATTATAAGAATTTCATTAGAATAAAAAATTATTTAAATTCAATATTTTGGCAAAAGATGAACTTAAAATTACCTATTTTCAAAATATTCTCCTTTGATGAAAAATGCTTCTATAATAATAATATTTTCTTTATATAAAGCAAGGATTTCTCCAGAGGGCGTGAACTAGGATTTTTGAAAAATTCACATTATCTTCAGAGTTACTACCAATTAAAATAACTATCGTTTTTTTTTTTCCCTAAAATTTCTCCACTCTGTTGTATTAAAATATGGATAAATCCACTTCTTAGTTATATATTTAAAAAATCCTTGTTCAGACTCTGTACAGAGCTCTGAGCTATATATAGGCAAAATATTATTATTACAGAAGCATTTTCCCTAAAAGGAAAACGTTTTGAAAATAGGTAATTCTATGTTCATTTTTTGCCAAAATAATACATTTAAATAATTTTTTACTGTAATAGTAATTTTAAAACAATTTTATACATGTATTCTAATCTAAATGACACTAAATATCATAAAAATTATCCATTTATACGCTTTTGCAAAACACACAGTTCCGAACGTAGTCGGATATCTTAAAGTTAAAATTGCAAATGTGTTTTTAGCTTTTCGACATAAACAGTATAAATACGATTTTTAAGTAAATAGAAAATCGATACGTATAAATTTCGATTAATATTGGGCATTTTCAACACAAAAATATTTTTCTCACGCTCTCAGTCAAAATGTTAACCCCGAGTTCCGGTGGCCCTGACAATAGAGTCTGGGGTGTCCTGTTTATTATCTCATACCGGCATCAACATCTGAGTTTTATGCCTCGTCTAATTTCATGCGCATTAGTTTTTCTAAACGACAGGTCTTCAATAGAATAGGGACTCTAAATGCAGTTAACAAAAGAATCTCCGATCATACCTTACGACCATCCCCTCTATATATGCTCCCAATAACTGAGTGAATACAACAAAAAAGCATTCGTTAGAGTTTCAAAGCAGTTTGAGTGAAAGACCATTTTATTTCTTTCAAGCTTTTAACGTTTTTAAGCAAAATAACTAAAAAAAATTATCATATTCCTGTTTAAATTTTTTTTTTTTTCTTTGTGAGGCAAACAGATAACCTTAAATTTTGTCTACTCATCTATATGTTGTTAAATATGTTTAAGATTTCTGAATATTTTTTAGTTATTATATTGAATCTACGCAACTTTTTTTTCACCATAATTCACGAATTTATAGCATACAGTAAAGCCTCGAACTTACGCAATAGGTGGTACTGAGTGATAACTGCTTAAGTCGAATTCGCGTAATTTGGAATATGATTTCTCTCTCTCTCTCTCTCTCTCTCCCATATAAATACATGTAAATTATTTTAAGTTGGGTCGAGAGACGAAAGAAAATCAGAATTTAGAAAAATAAAATGTATAATAAAAATCTTAGATAACACTAATACAAAATCGCAAACCAAAGTCATAGGATGTAGAAGATTTCATAAAATCTAACAAAATAGTCTGCAGACTAAAAGATTTTTTTTTTTTCACGTGCAAAATTTCCTCGTAGCATGTAAATAATTTTTTAATTCCTTGTTATGTTGAAAAAAATATTCTCTTCGTTGGAGTCTATATTTTCTAAAAAATTTGTAACACTTTTTCAATTAAACTGGGGCCTTCTGTCAAATTCCCAACCGTATTTGGATCTTCTAATTGAACTGGGTCTAAAAATACGAGTTCTTCAATGCCTTGCTTTTGCTCGTGTATTTCTATGAGCTCATCAATTGTCATTTTCTAATTGTAAGAATCCTGAAGTTCCTGAAAATGTCATCACTCTCTACTTTAAATTTATTTGCCTGGCAAGATCGGCAACGTCTTCAATCACATTACCAATTTGATCAGGATCTGGCTCTGATTTCGTCTGAGTTTCAGAGATAACAAAAACAAACAAAAAAAAACAGACGAATCGACGAAATTTGAAAATCCATGTAACTTTGAGTTCGCGAAAGTAGGGGTAGCATAAGTCAAGGCATTACTGTATGTGTGTTTCATTTAGTTTCAAAAATGTTGCGGAGGAGTATTTAATAATGACAGTGTTAGTGAGAGCTTCGTTCCCTTGGCAGAAATATTAAACAATAAATGGTTTAAGATTTCAGTGCTTGACTTAAATTATATAACAGTTCCTGGGTACATTGTAATTGTACGAGAACATAATATAAGCTATGGAATATCAACTAATTGATTGTATTTTTTTAACGTTACACTCAAAAACAACTCAAGGACCTCGTTATTTTGAACCACGTCACAGATGGTGAGGGAGACGCTTGAACTGGCACTTCACACTCCAAATTTCCACACCACTCCCCGTCCTCCTCGACAGTTCTACCCTCTACATGGCGGGTATCTAGTAACATCAAGACACAAACCCATAACTCAATCGAAAGTTTATATGGTTTTGAAGCAATGAAAAAAAATCAAATGGAATGAGAACATTGCATTAATATCTTGAAAACTTCTAGAGGATTACAATTACTTTAATCGAACCAAATATTGATTCTCACAAATTCTACGTCCAATATCACATGAACTTTGTGATTTCTAGCTACCTTTATAATTATAAGTGAAATTTATAAAAAAATTACTCGTATAAAATGTTCAAAGTAATATCAAACTCTGACTACATATTGATGTCTTTATGATTAAAAAAAGTCATAAACTAATGTTTAGATTACTTAAATACGTTAACTATACATTTCAAGTTTTATTTTCATTAATTTAAATTTATGCTCATCAGTTTTCGTTAGTGATAGGCATTTTTCATGACCCAACTCGCTTCCATTTAAGTAATCTCAGGGAAGCTAAAAGGTTATACACCCCTGCACTAGATCGTTTATAAATCAATCAGGTCCCAGGGAAAGATAAAAAAAATGGGCTTAGAATAAAAATTGCTTTACTAACTTTTCACCAATTGTGTATGCCTCATCTTTGGAAATTCGATAATTGAAACGAAAAGAAACCTCAAGAGAAGTTTGATTGTTGGAATGTAAATATTTTGAGAACATATTTTTTTTATTTAGTTCCTCACGTTTACGTTCGAAATATTCAAAGTTTTTAGAGCGAAGAGATTGAGATGCAAATGATGAAACTCCACATCACTTAAGTTTTTTAAAAAATATAGCAGGATTTAAACTATCGTGTTCCTAATAAATGTTTCACATTTAATAGTAATTTCCTATTTAATTGTTTCATATTTACACAGTCCACTAAGTTAATATTCATTTCCATTACAAATGAAACCAAATGCAAAACCTGGGGTGGCCAGCTCGTGAAATTCTTTACAACTTTACAAAATATGATTATTTTGTTCAATGTTTTTGTTTTTAGTGCAGTGTTTTGTAACAAATAAATCCCATAATTTTGTATACTTCATCACGTTACTTCTGTTCTTATGGATACTTAGAAGTGCATTGCAGCGATACCCCGCAGCATCACGCTTGATTTTGTATCTTTTTCAACTTAGACCTACGAATCGTTCTTTACAAAAAACGAAATTTATGAAACATAAATCGCGCTCAAACTTATCGGACAAAAACCTGCCACATCAATTACGATGTGGAAATACAGCATTGAGATCGACTTGCAAAAACAAAGTGTAATAATTAAGAAACAAATATTTCATTATTTAAATAAATTAAACATTGTTTGATCACATTGTATTATAATTATTTTATGATCTAAGTCTGTATACATGAAAAATAATGAAAACAATAATAATAGTTTATTATGTTCAGTGGCGCACAGAAGGGAGGGGGTCCTGGGGGGTTCGGACCCCCAAAGCCCTTGATTTTTTCCAATTGATTATAATTCTAAGTATATAGTACGTAAAACTTAATTAAGTATTTGTTATTAATGATTAATTTTATTAATTAATGCTAACTATTTATTCAATAATTAGTTTTAATGTGTTTTGTTCCCGAAAATCGACAAAATCAAAAGGAGCATGATACAAGAATGGTGAACTTTCGACCCCGGACCCCCCATTCCCTTGAAAAATTCCTGTGTGCGCTACTGATTTGGTTTGAAATTTTCACTCCAATAAATGTTTGTAATGGGTCCAAATCTAATATAAAGTTAATATAAAATTGTAATGTTTTTCCGAAGTGGCCCGCAAGGCATTTGGGTGGGCCAACCCTGTGCTAAACAGTTCACCGTTATTTACTGGCACACGAATATTCGCATGTTAGAACTCTAGGAAATGCATATTCGCAGAACATTTACCATTGATGGTTGTTGTTCAGGGTCAATAGTGTATAATTTTTGATTCACCGGTTCTTAACTGTTGGGAATTTTACGAACCACGAGGTCTGAGTAGGTGGAGCTCACCTGGCACTCATGAAGATACCACGTGGTTTATCGGAATTAAAACGAGATGTGAATGATTTAATGTAATCTTGGCTTCGGCGTTGTTTAATGTTGAATTGTTTATATATTAATCTAATTGAATTTATATATTAATCTGGATTTCTGTCTTAAGAGCCAAACTTGAATAATTAGACTGTTAATGATTTATTAAGTTTATTATTTTAAATAAAGCCAAAAAAGACATGAACCCAAGATTATTTTAGAGCACAACAACCAGCATATCTATTATTAATGACTCGTCCATTCTAAAAATTCAATTAATTTAATTTATAATATTTATAAAAAATCATCTCAAAAAATGTTTAACAAAAAGTAACACAAAGCTCATAAAAAAGACTAAAACTGATAACAAATAATCCAGCTTTATTCTTATATTCAACAACAGCGGGAAAAAAATATTTTACTAGTAATAAAAATATTGCGAATTAAATATCTTTGTCAGTAATTCTCTACTCCACGGGTGGCCAACCCAAATGACCTCGCGGGCCACTTCGGAAGAGCTTTACAATCCCGCGGGCCGCATATAAAAATATATATCTTTAAATTAGATTTGGATCCATTACAAACATTTGTTAGAGTGAAAATTTAAAACAGACTGATAGATTATTATTGTTTTCATTGTTTTTCATGTATACAAACATAAGTAATATAATAATAATAATGCAATGATCAAATAATGTTTAATTTATTTTATTAGTGAGATATCTGTTTCTCAACTCTTTCACTTAGTTTTTGCTAGTCGATCTCAATGCATGTGTATTTGCATATCGTAATTGATGTTGCAGGTTTTCGTGCGTTAAGTTTGAACACACGATTTATGTTTGATAAATTTAAATTTAGAAAAAAGAAAGAAAGAAAGAGAGATTCGTAGTAACAGAAGCAACGTGATAAAATAATAATAGTTTTGAAATTTAAAATTTCTTTAAACAAAAATATTGTACGAAATACTCGAATTTTGTAAAGTTGTAAAGAATCTCGCAGGCCGCAAAATTATTCAAGGCCGGCCGCGGGTTGGGTATCCCTGCTCTACTCTAACGGGATCACGAGCAGCAGGGGCGGCTCTAGGGCCGGACCCTTGTCCTAGGGGGCAAATTCTAAGCGTGGCATTTGGGTCGAATTTGATTAACATATTTTTCAAAAAATTGTACATATTTTTTTAAATATTATTGGGTATGAATTTAATATTTCATTTTACGTGTTTTACTTCCTTATTTTGTATGCTATATGTTTAATGTCAGTTTTCTTTTATGTTCAATTTTAAGAGTTCAAGGCGGGAGTATATGTTCAATCATGAAATTGATAAGCTTACACATCTTTTTCACTATTAACTTTTTCTCTATCTGGGAGTATGGTCACAACGGACATTCCTTTCATCCATACGATGTCCGGTGTCAGCTATCCAAAAAGAGACAGGGGCAATAAAAGTTTTATATCGGTAGATAGTTATAGGGGATGTTTTATTTTAGTCTTGAGTGTAGTCACTGTAAGTTAAAGCAAACGTTGTGTGTTTGTGATCCCCACTGTCAAGAGAAGAAATTAGCATGCTGAGAGAGAGAAATGGGGGATTCCTTCTCCTAAATTTTACTCATTTGAAATAATAATAGGTAACTATGTCTTTAATTTCGATTTTTTTTGTATTTGACTTAAAATAATATATATATATATATATATATGTTCAATTATAATTCTTTTGCTTTGGAGAGAGGGGGTGGCATTTTCCATTTTTGTTCGGAGTGGCAAAACTATCAGAACCGGCCCTGCGAGCAGAATACTCTAAAGCGGAACAGCTTATCCACACACACGCACATGGAACTGTATAAACTCTATTTTGCTAATGCGGTTTCACTCAAAAAGGACGTTGTTGACAAGATGTCGTTCTCCCCCCTCCTCCAAGCCCCTATAATCCCCTCTCTTTGGGTTAAATTCCCCCTCCCCCCGCTTTACCCGATGGAGGAAAACTCCATTGAGGCGCCGCTTTAGAATGGAGACGCGTCTGAATAGAGTTGAAGAGTCCACTTGTTATGAAACTTAACAGTAATAATTTAAAAAATCTCATTGTGTATAAATTTAAGCTGTTAGAATCATTTCCAAACTCTACCCCGACTTCGCGAATTTGGAGTTACGCAATTTTCAAATCTCGTCCATTCGTCTTTTTTTTTTAATCCCTGAAACTTAGGCGCAATCAGTGGCAGAGCCTGATGAAATAGGAAATGTGATCGAATAAGTTGTCGATCTCGCCTGTCAAATAAATTTAGAAGTGGATAGCGAGGACTTTTAAGAACTGATCGATTCCCACAATCAGGAGCTGACAATGCATGAGCGCATAGAAATGCATGGGCAAGACATCAAAGACCCAGTTCAATCAGAAGATCGAATGACGGTTGGTAATTTGACAGGCTTCAGCTTAATTGAAAAACGTTACAAATTTTAAGAAATTTGACGGTTGGTAATTTTTAAAAAAAAGACAAAAAGGGTGTTTTTTCAACAATCAAGGGATAAAAAAAATTATTAACATGGTACGAGGAAATTTTGCGGGAGAATAAAAAATCTTCAAGCCTGCAGACTACTTGTCAGATTTTATGAAACCTCATCAAAATACATTTGGTTTGTGATTTTGTATTTGTGTTATATATATATATATATATATATATATATATAATATTTTATTAAACATTTTATTTTTTTTCTAAAATATTATTTTCTTTCGTCTCTAATCCTAACTAAAAATAATTTATATGTATTTTTAAGCGAAATTATATATACCCCGACTTACGCGGTTATCCCTCAGTGTTACCTATCGTGTATGTTAGGGGTATTACTGTACTCAAAAATTATCAGCATGAGACAGTATTGGTGCTTTGAGCACTTACGAAAAAAATGCCGTCTAAAACCCCGGAAAAAGAAGCAAGTACCAACACAATGGATTGATAGATCGTTTATTAACATAAGAAGCTACACAAGACAACAGGAACGTGCTCTTTAAATCAGTAGTTCCAAGCCTTTCCCCCCTTCTAATACCCTGCTATGTAGTGAATCAGTGGCGCACACAAGGGGGGATCCTGGGAGTCCGGACCCCCCCCAAAGCCCTTGATATTTTTAAATCGACAAAATCAAAAGGAGCATGATACAAGAAAGGTGAACTTTCGACCCTGGACCCCCCCTTGAAAAATTCCTGTGTGTGCTATTGTAGTGAATAAACATAATTTTTAGTATTCCAAAATTGAATTATTCACTTAATGAAACATAAATTATTATTTGTTCATTGAGAAATTAAGAAAATCATTAAGGAATGTTTTTAAAAAGCAAGTACCTTTTCAAAACCTAGAATAAAGAAAGGAAGATCATATACATAATTACTTTCTTGAAACTTTTTACATATTTTAATTATTAGTAATCATTATTTAATAAACTCAAGAATGATAATACTATTTGGTGAATGTACGTAACTTGGTGAGACGGTGGTACTCGATGCTTGTGTATCTTGTAATATTAACGAAATAATTAATTACTAACGATAATAATATTTTTATAATATCTGTTGATCCCTGTTTTCAAAAATTTCATACAAATTAACATGTAGAAAATTCTTAATTTCCTCGTCATCTACTTGAATATAAAATATATATCTATAAGATATATATATATATATATATATATATATATATATATATATATATATATATATATATACATATATATCGGTTCTTTTTAGTTTGTAGTATTTACAAAATATGTTTTAAAAATTTTACGTAATAACTTAAAATACAAAAAATAGTTTAGCAAATGCTGCTACAATACTTTTATTTGCTTAATTCACTTACGACATCTCAAAATTATAGTATTGTACCACTTTTTGAAAAATGTTTCACGATCCTATTGTGTTTGAAATCCCTTCAGTGTTTTACGATACTTTTATTTCTTTCGGTTTTATATTACTTAAATAATTATTTTTAAAGTTTGGAACAAGCAAATAACAATAACTGTACTTTTCGACATTTTATTATTGTTCTGTAAAAAAAACCCCAGAAAGTGTGCTTTTTCTAGCGCTTTTGTATGAATTTTTTCTCAGAACTTTGAAAGTTTTATCGCCGCCTTTTGAAGATTTTAATTATTGTCATAGATAGGAATTTGTTATATAATGACAAAGTTTTTTTTTAAATATACATACCTATAGTTCTTTACCTTTTTACAATCGGGGAAAATTACACTTTAACAAGATTTTTGTTTAACAATCGTACACACACATACACATGTGTAAACTGTAAAAAAACTAAAAAAACATCCGCTTCCTTTTCATTCTCAGAACACCGATTAAAAATCACTTATCTATGCTCTAGGTCAGGGGTGTCCAACCGAAATCGTTTGGTGGGCCAAGTAAAAATTTACTTAACTGAGGTGGACCGCACATATCAAAATAAAACAATAAATTATATTCAAAATATTTTACTATTGTGCAGCATTCAAGATATTTTATTACCTTACAATTAATGTGAAGCTTTATATATTTATGTATTAATATACATTTTTAAGATATGTTTACATTTAAATGAAGAAGTACATTTATTTAATTTTGTTTCTGAAATAATCACTTGAAATTAAAAATTCTTAACTCTCCAGAAATTCAAATATTTATTATCGATTGTTTCCATACGTACTTCTATTTTGAGTATATATAGCTATTGTTATTAGAACCATCTTATTTTATAGTACATAATCAATGAATGTGTACTTTTAAAATTCATCAATATTCTGTATTTTAAATGAACTACTATCGGCATTTATGCATGCGACTGAAGACATTTTTTTCATATGAGATCAAATAAATGTTTTTCTTGGAATGACAATACTAATCAAAAACATGTTTGAAAAGTTATAGTGTATTTAAGCTAAGGAAACACAGTTTTAGACACTTGTGAATTAATAAAAAAAAACTTTCTAAAAGAAACTGATTTTAATGATGTACATTTATATGTAAATTAAAAAATACTTTAAAACGAAAAGTGTATATATATATATATATATATATATATATATATATATATATATATATATATATATATATATATTACAAAAGCAAATGCAATAAACTATTTTTTCTCTTTATCTTACACAATGATCAAAGAGTACTAGTGCTTTAAAATCTTAATAAACTAAAGAATTTGAAAATGAAGATATAGTTATCCCCTTTTGCTGTTTATAAACATGAAATGAAGAAAAAAAAATAGTTTCGAAATGTAAATGCCACCAGCTTCACGCTATTTTTTCGAAATATTATCTTTTTCAGGGTCCTTCTACCTCATGCTTTTCATCCCCCTTTAATGTGCTTTTGATTACTTAAATCAAGTCTAATTTCCGTGATAGTGGATCCCATAGGTTCTGAACGTGGGTGATTACGCCCCCTTGTGGTTGTTTGAGGCTTTTAGGGGCAGTAAAAGACCAAGAGAAAATTAGGGGGCGTTGAAATGGCACGGAGGGGCTTTGGCAGATTAGCCAAATATAGTCTAAAAAAGACTAAAAAAAACCACGCTTATTATGTGCTAACAAAAGTAAACTTTCATACTGGTTACCTTATGTTGATTGTGTGTAGTAGCGCACACAGGAATTTTCAAGAGGGGGGGTCCGGGGTCGAAAGTTCACCATTCTTGTATCCTGCTCCTTTTGATTTTGTCGATTTTCAGGAACAAAATACAGTAAAAAACTAATTATAGAATAAATAATTAGCATTAATTAATAAAATTAATCATTAATGACAAATAATTAAATTTTACGTACTATATACTTAGAATTATAATCAATCGGAAAAAAAATCAAGGGCTTTGAGGGGGGCGAACCCCCATGACCCCTCCCCTTGTGTGTGCCACTGGTTGTGTGTATTTAAATAATTTTGATCACATGTACGAAAATTCACATATTTCGGTAGTTTGAAAAGTAAATGAAAAACTTAAAGATTACATTACATTCAGACCTACATTAAATTGAATGATAGAGTCAGTGGCGGCGCGAGACCTGAATTTAAAGTGGACAAGATACATTTCGCGAGGCCCTCCGGTGGTGTAAGAATAGAGTTTATAAAATAAAAAACCAAACTTTTTATTCGTATATTTCTTCGGCACATTAAATAATAATGAAAAAAAATTTAAAGAAACAGAAATTTACTACTTTAAATTTTGCTGAAGTCAATGATTGGTTCGTAATTTATCTTAGATGCAATATCTGCTTCAATAGATAAAACTGCCAAAGCTGAAAGTCTTTTCTGACCCATTGTATTTTTTACATAATTTTTTTTATAAGTTTTGATTTTGAAAAGCTCTTCTCAGCAGAAGCGGTACTTACAGGTATTATTAACAAAATTCGAAAGACAATGTAAATATTTGGGAAAATTTTTTCAAATCATTTTCTATGATATATTGGAGAAGATGTTTCCCGTCTGTGTGTGTGTGTGTGTAATGATGCTGGGTAAATTTGGGATCATATTTTGTAATTCTTTTTATAATTCGTAAGGTCGGAAGTCACTGCTCTCACCTACTTGCAGAACTGTGTTTAAATCTCGACAGTTTTTCAGTATTTGCTCTTTTGAATATTTTTTAACTTGCTTAAGTCATAGAAAAAACCAAAATTTTCAAAATGTTGTTTTAAAGATATAAATCTTTGATCCATTTTGCTTATCACGGAATCAATCATGGTATTAAAAAAGTCTGTTTCATACCGGCTTTTAACACACTCTATAGGTTGATTTCCGCCTTCATAATGAAACATTCTTTTCTTTTTGGCTACCCTTTTGTTTTTAAAATCTTTTGGGAAATCATAACAGCTTTTCTCAATAAACTTACGAGCGTCAGACAAGCATTTTCCGAATCCAGTTTGCCGATACTCTTTGATCCAGCTACAAAATGTACGCAAATATTCAGGAGTAAATGGGCTTGTACAGATTGCCACAATTTGCTTATGGTATTGACACGCGTTAATAACACGTAGCATACATGTAATGATACGATTAATTCCTAACTGAATATTTTATTTAAAACGGAATCACAACCACTGAGTGTGTCGGATTTCTCCGTTTGGTTTTTTAAGTTTTCTGTGCATTTAAAAACGTCATCAAATTGTAATAATGCGGCCTTCACCGCCTCGATTCTGCTTTCTCACCTTGTGTCTGATAAAGGCTTGATAGTAAGCTTTAATTTATCTGTGATAATTTTCCAGCGTTTGCTGGAACTTGCAAATAGCACAAAAAAAGAAGAAACCCCTTTGTATTAAACCAAAAATAGTTTTTGTTGCCACTGACGAATTAGCAGCATCTACTAATAACATATTCCAACAATAACAGCCGCAAGGTGTGAAAAATGCCCTGGGATTATATTTAATATTCGAGTTTTAACTCCACTATTTATGCCTACCATATTTGTACCATTGTCGCATCCTTGTCCACGACAGTTATGAATACCTAAGCCATTTTTTTCTAGCTCCCCTAGTATTGCATTGGTCAAATATTCTCCAGTCTTTTCAGTGACAGCAAGAAAAAAACCCGATCAAGTTTTCTTCTATACTTCCAGTTGATGTACTACAATATCTTAAGGTGACCGACAGTTGTTTAATTTCACTACAGTCTGTAGTGCAGTCGAGTACAAAAGAATAATATTTTGCCTCTTTTATCTTACCAATCGCTTCACTGGTTACTCTGACACGATTGTGATCAATTCATCTTTAATACCATGGCTTAGATAATGGTGTGCAAGCTATTTATCACCAATGTGATTTATATGCTCCATTAACGAAGGATCATATTTAGATATCAATTTAAATGTCTATGAAGTTTCCAGAATTCTTAAGTGTCTTCGTCAGTTTTGAGAGATTCTCTGTGACCCTTAAACACCAGATTTTTATGATATCAATTAATCTCTCAAACGAATTGCATCAATGTTTTTGAGGTTCAAGAATTCGACTTCGGTTTTCTCGATCTTGTGTTTTTTCGCGCTTTATTTTCTTCTCTAATGTTATCCATTGGAACATATAGATGACCTATAATAGGTCGTATGTTCTTTAGTATTCTCCTGTCTGTGCAAAATACTACACTTAAGTGTTTCCAATCACAGCACCCTTCCTGTACCGTTTGAGTTCGTGAATTGCCAAATAGTCTGCATGGTAAACATTGTTTTTAGAACTTGAATAAACCAAACAGCGATGATGTTGAATTTCACCATTATTCAGCTTGCTTGATAAATGAAAAATGGAAAAGTGTCTATGATCATCATCTTAAGGATAATATTCATCACTGCAATTTAATTGCTGTGTCACACCACTTTGAGCTATATCATGACCGGTGAACGTCTGTCATGGGAAATGTGCACAATCCCGGGTCAAAACTGGAAAATGCTTGTTTTACTTCGTCACTGGCATCTCTGTCCACAGGCGAAGAACTAATCTCAAGCTCTTCTTCTTGATTGTGACTTATGTTACTCAACGTGAAAACAGAAATCTCAGCGTCAGATTATTATTGGGGCAAGCTTTTGATCCTATTTATATTTTCCAATTTACGTAGTTTGGTATCAATAGTCGGTGCATCTGGAGAAACTTCCAAATTCAATGGAGACTCGGATACGGATAAATGTTGTTGAGTTGTCGAAGGAACCAATTAATTTGATTCTGTACTGCCAGTTTCAGTCTGACCGAGAAATTCCATCATACTTGAACTTTAAACCTGGTAGGATACAACTTTTTCCACTTTTCTTTTTGCTGCTCAAGATTCCTATTTTCTCCCTTTATCTTTCTCTCTCTTAGTGCCTAAGCCTGTTATGATAGATAAATTATGAAAAATGTCCAGTACCCACTATTATTTATTCGTACGTCAAGTACTTTTAAAATTTATAATATGATATAGAAACAGGAAGCGAGACTGCGTCTGCATGCAGTATTTTAATTGGCTTTCTAAGGATGGGAAGTCCGAGCTATGCCCGTCTCTGACCGGGGACTCTCCGCGATAGCAGCTTAACTCCAGCTAATGTTGTCAGACTAAGTATGAACGAATGAGTGGAAACAACAAAGTTGAGAAATTTTTAATAAATGAAAATGGAAAACAATATTTTCACGAATTATTTATTCATATACTTTCATGCACCGATAAATAGAATATCTTTTTTAAAAAAATCTATAGATCAATGTTTCGATATCTTATGGAGTAAAACAGATAGAGTTGAGAATTTTCTAATTTTTTAATTATAAAAAAACCTTTTGGCGTGCACTTTTGGATTTTCCTTACTTTTCATTTAATTTATTTGGGTTTGAGGCGCGAGGCCCTATGCACCGAGAGGCCGTGGACAGTGGCCCACACCGCCCACGCCTTACGCCGCCTCTGGATAGAGTAAATTTTATTTCTGTAGTGTACGCGTGTTGTCTTTTTCTGTGAGCAGTAGGAAAAATGTTTCAATATGTATATTATCCAAGAAATATAATTAAATACGTTAACCAGAAATTAACGTGTGATTCTTTAAAGGCTGAAACTATCATTTTTTTTTAAAGCAAAGTTTATTATGTGAATCGCTTTATATCATCAAAACCTTCATTCAAAAGCGTCTTTATAACAGGTAAGCTAAAACTTTATTCCACTCTTTTACATAAAGAAGGTCAATAGCGTTTCAATTCGAACAACATCCTATCTAAAACTAAAATATATAATATTATACATTTAAATATATTTGTGGCAATAACTATTTCAAATTCACAAGTAAAAAAAAAAAAATGGGGGCTTTAGAAAAAAAAATTAAATTAAAATATGTTCTATTAGTAATAGAATATTATTTTAAAATTAATTCTTGTTTTCACCATGCATTATGTACCCTCTTATTTCTCTTGAGTGGGAGGGGGTGGTATCGAAATATTCACTAGAAAAGGGGGCGCCAGTTCAAAAAAAGTTGGGAACCTATGATGTATTCCTCTTGTATTGGCTCCCAAATTCACGTGCACAAAGTTGCAGGAAATTACCCCTATCTCTTTATCTACACGGTACTTTTTTAACATGATTTTTTATGTATGGAATTTAAAACAGAATAAAAAATTTATGCTGTCATTTTTCAATTCTGTTCGCTGGATAACACTGGCATTTATACACCCCAATACTTTTTTTACACGATTTTGAAATAACCCGGTACACGAATTTAATGATTTTTTTTACACCAATTATTCTTCTAACACGAATTTAAGAAAAAAAAATTGGAGATTCGTGCCCTTTAGATGAGGATGATTTGATCGAATTTATGACATTTTATGAAAAAAAGAAATTGATAACGACGAAGTCAGAGTGAAGTTCAGCTATTTAAAGCTGGTTTAATTGGAGAGGGCTTTAAATTTGCTACAAGTATGCAACAACATTTTCTTATTCATGATCCTGACATGGAGTATGCAGTATAATTTCATCGTAATCATAAGTTGTGTGCAGCAGGATATGAAGAATTATATAAGCAACTTAAGAATCCAATTGATTCAGTTCGTAATAAACGAGGACGCTTGTTATCAAGTAGCGATGAGTAGTTAGTAGCTTTTTATTCCTAATTTTAGTTTGAATTTTTATATGTTGTATTTATATATATAAAGACTAAATTTTCACTGTACACAAATTTTAATTTTTTTTTCAATGAAAATGAACTGTTTTTTTTTGCTTATACCACCTGATCGAGGTCCACGAAATTCATCGTGGCTAAGGTTAGATTTTTTTATACGCCAGTCGTTAGCCTTAGCTTTGAGCACCATGCAGGAGATAGTACGATTTTACTCGGTTTCACCCCAATTTTGATGGAGAATACCATGGGGGAGGTCAGGGGCCTTCCACCTCTCTACCCCTTCCACCAGCCTTACGAGAGGACTTGCGGCTCGACGTCTATTTTGAGTACCCCCATGCCGCGAAGACAGTATACATTTACAAATACCCATGCCGTCTCCGGGATTCGAACCCAGGCCCTACGGTACCGCAGTTAGCATCACTAACCACTATACCGGATGGGCGGCTGTTTTTGTTTTATAAATATGTAAAATGGATTTGATTATTATTTTTTTGCTTGGTTTTATGAGAAAATATTTAGAAACTTTCCATCTTGTATGATTTTTTAAAGTTTTGGAACATATCCCCAAAAATTTGCCATAGGTCGCATGTATTTTTTGCACGTTTTTTTTTTTTTTTGCACGGTTTTCTAAGGAATGTATCAACCGTGTAAAAAAAAAAAAGAGTTGGGTGTATTTCTAGTCATTTTTTAATTCCTTTCTATTCTGAATTCCATTTATTCCAATTTAAAAATGGGGATCCCCCATTGTGTACATAGAATCAAACTTACTGTTCGTGTGATTTAATGCTGTATATTTTTAGCTGCAGAAAGGCGTATGTACACCATCAGTGGCGTAACGGAGAACATTTGGATCCCCCTAAAAACCCAAACTTGACTTTGGATTTTGCAAAGGATAGGTACTTGGCGGTTATCAAGTTTTGGGCCCCCTAGAGCCTTGGGAGGGAGGGGGTGTAAAATGGTGTTACGCCACTGTACACCATTTTGTCGTTCTGTTTTTTAACTCCTTTTTTAACTTTTTTTAATTCCGTGTTTACTGGTTAGGCATAAGCAATTATATATTTTGGTTTTTTGGGATTTTTTTTAGCATTTTTATAATTGTATTAAAAATTTAAGCGTTTTACATGCCAAGAGAATTTTTTGAAGAAATTTGAAATTGATATCTTTAGAAAGCAAAATTAATACTTTAGATCAGGGGTCGGCAACCTTGTAACTGTGGCATGCCAGACCAATTTACCAATATGATTCATCGTGCCACACTGTAAGAAATATTAAAATAATTCTATTCCCGTATTAATGCATGCAAAGTTAGGGAATAGAGGCCAAGAATACAGATTAGAATTTTATCATACATTAATTTTGTGTCATTCAAAGATATTAATCACCATAAAAATGAACGGTATAACGTATAAGTATTTCCTTCAATATATCTAAATAAGAAATAAATATTGTATTCGAACCTTGTCTCCCCGCATCGCTCTGCTTCATATCGCAAGATATTTGTGATTTATAATTTGACACGATTCTGAGCGTTCAGTTGCTAAACAATTTCCTTGCGGATTCAGTATATTTAAATGAAAAAAGATTCGTTCACATAGATATGTAGAACCAAAAGCAGAAAGCATATAATATATCTAATTTTCTCTGATTAAAATTTTTTCCGACAGTGACATACAATAATTTAAAATAGCTGTCGATTTATTGTTAAGGTATCCGACTACGTTCGGAACCATGATTTTTAAAAGCGCATAAATGGATAATTTTCATGATATTTAGTGTCACTTAGATTAGAATATATGCATGAAATTGTTTTAAGGACATTTTGACAAATTTTTTTTATTTAAATACAATATTTTGGCAAAAAACTAACTTAGAATAATCTTTTTTCCAAATGTTCTCTTTTTGTGAAAAATGCTTCTATTATAATAATATTTTGCCTGTATATAGCTCAGACCTCTCTACAGAGGCTCAACTAGAATTTTTGAAATATATAACTTAGAAGTGAGTTTATTCACATATTTTACGACAACAGAGGGGAGCAATTTTAAGAAAAAAACGTCTATAATTATTTCAATTGGTGGTAACTTTGAATATAATGTGAATTTTTCAAAAATTCTAGTTGAGCCTCTGTAGAGTGGTCTGAGCTATATACAGGCAAAGTATTATTATAATAGATCCATTTTTCACAAAAAGAGAACATTTGGAAAAGATATTATTCTAAGTTAATTTTTTGCCAAAATATTATAATTAAATAAATTTTTTTTGTCAAAATGTCCTTAAAACAATTTTATGCATGTATTCTAACCTAAGTGACACTAAATATCATGAAAATTACACATTTATGCGCTTTTTTAAAATCACGGTTCCGAACGTAGTCGGATGCCTTAAAGCTAATTTCCTGATTTTTTTTCGCAATTCCATAAGTGTTGCTTTCTATAATTCTGAAGATTTTGGTCCAATAAACTCCATTTCAAAATTATCAACTTCCATTCACTCCAAAATTGTAGAGCGGTGTTGAGTGCCACTAAAAATTGTACCGCTTGCCAAATGTGACACGCGTGCCATAGGTTGCCGACCCCTGTTTTCCCCATCTACATCAGGGGTGTTAAACTCTCAAAGGCTACCCTGGGCCTAGCAAACAAGGTTTAATTTTAGATGTGCGGCAAAAAAAATCAATATTCATAAAAACGTAGGTTTATTTCGAATAATACATTATAATAAGCATATATAAAAGAACAAAAAAAAATTAATGTTTACGTCTTGACGTATGAAATCTCTTCTCTGCTAGTTTCTTTCCAATTTTGGGAGAAATGTGTTTTCATTGTATTATATGTTATTGTGTGCCGATATATTCGCAAAAATGTTCGCTGTGGGCCGCGAGTTGACACCCTTGATCCACACCAGGGGTGGCGAACCTTTATATGTCAACGTGCCATTTTTTCTAAAGAAGTGCTGGGTGGAGTACAGACGTGCCATCGAAATATTTTTGACTAGCGATTATTGGGTAAATAATAAAACTAAATACTAACAACACAAAACTCTATTTACTTCGAAAAAATATCTTTTGCACTGTATAGTTAGTTATAAATGTTTTATTTATACGTGTAATTCAAATTAAAGTAACATTAGTGTAACATCTGTTGTCGCAGATTGGATGACAAATAACTTATATTAGGATTGTAAGGCGTTACTTTTAGTAGAATGCCTGCTGAATTGGAGTCATCTGCCAAACGGTTTCAAAGCAATTAATTCTTTTTTCAGTGGCTCACTTTTTTGACAAGACGATTTGTGATTTGTTTAAAAATGCCGTTTTACAGGTGATGTTCTGCATACCTCTGTTCCAAAACATAAAACACACACGGCTCTGTCACCTTTACTAATAATGTTATGTTCCTTGGTCCACCGAATTTTAAATTCTTTGTTACACTAACTATCTTTCACTTATTGTTCTCTTTTAAAAACTAGTCTTTTTAAATATCAGTTAAAAATCGTAAATATAACACAGGTAAACTTTAAAATACGGTTGTGTCAATGAAATTGACTATGCTATATGCGTAGACAAACTTTACATCATAAGCAATTGTAGTCTGCGACGTTACTAAGGCAAGACAATAACGTACGAATGGGCTTCCCGCCGCCCCGCAACCATAATACTTCATAGTGAACTTTGAAATAAAATGCAAACCATTTTTATCATCGGCGTACCAAAAGTATTCTTTCACGTACTATCAATCGCACGCGTGCCACTGGTTTGCCATCCCTGATCTACATAAGAGTAGCAGAAGTTACTAAATTTTTTTTTCCCGTCGTTAAGCCACAATAAGGACATTAAGAAAAAATGAGGATTCCATTGGGAAAAGAGAAATATTCCTGTCTTCTAAGAGCATGAACACAGGTTCATATGTAAGAGATGTGTTTCAATGGAAAAGGTTTAAATGATATGGCTAGAGAAAACAGATTGATAATAATATAATTATAAATTAGTTTTATTTTACGTTGAAATAAATGACTAAATTACGCCCATTTTAGCTTGTTTTAGATGTAAGCGGTTTTACGTATAAAAATCAATGATTTCGATTTAAACGGTTTTCTAAGGAACCCATCCTCTCTCTCTCCGTGTAATTCGATGACAGGTGTTCTAAAAGAGAGGCAATCGGGGGACGCATTTTTTTGTCATTCCCTCGAGAGGACATGCGACCTGCGTTGAGAATAAGGCTTATGCACTAGTTATCAAGCAACCGCCATATAGAAAGTGAATCTTTGTTGTACGCTTATAACTTTATTTTGAATTTCTGTTAACTCCCTGGGGAAATTCTGGGGTTTCGTGCAACACAGGTGGAAGACCACCGAAGTAGAGTATTAAAGTTACAAAAAGGCCTTTCCCCTCTTTCGGCTTATCCCCCGCTGTTATTCTATTAGCTCTTTAAAAGATCCCATTAGTACGGTTCTTTCAGGCACGAGCTCCCTGACCGGGGGTTCCATTCAAATTTAGTGTTTGAGCTCTTATTTCACTAAAAGCCCATTTTGTAGCCGGTATGATAAAGGGCATCTTCAAAGACCAGGTGGTGACAGTTACGGAAAAAGGGGGTTTACTATTCGACATCACTCTTGAGAATGTTAAAACCCTCCTACCAGTAGCACACACAGGAATTTTTCAAGGGTGGGGGGTTCACTGTCCTCGTATCATACTCTAAAAAACGCCGCCCAACATATTCTTTTGATTTTGTCAATTTTGGGGAACAAAAAACAGTAAAAAATTAATTATTAAATGAATCATTAGCATTAATTAATAAAATTAATTATTAATAACCAATATTTAATTAAATTTTACGTACTATATACATAGGATTATAATCAATCGGAAAAAAATCAATGACTTTGGTGTGGAGGGGGGTCCAGACCCTCCACCCCCTCCCTTGTGTGTGCCACTGCCTCCTACTTCTTTAGAGAGCGCGGTGTGAATAAAAGATCAAATCTAATTTTGAGTGTTTAAGTTTACGACGTTTATTTATTTTAAGATCATAGACTAATATATTTGCACTTATTATTATCTTTTTATAATTCTCCCATAGAATGTTTTCTTATAAAAGCTGTGTATTAATACAGCCCATTCTAATTTCTTCGGAGGAGGGGCAAATACTTTTCATGAAATGCTCATAACATTAAGAAGACATCCAAGAAAAAACTGAATCAATATAAAATACTTTCAATGAAATGTAATCAAAAACGAAATATGTATTTATAAAGAAAGTATAGAGAGTAAAACATCACACACACACAAAGGCATTTAATAAAAAAACATTTTGCTGGAGTTTCTTTTTCTGAAATATTTTTTTTCAATACTCATAGAATCTATGAAACAGAGCAAAGGATTAAGAATTGTAATAAAATTCACGCAAAAATTTATACAATTAAAGAAATAACACAAAAAGTTTTACCTGCAGTAAATATATAGCGAAAAATAGATTCTACCATATGTAAATTAGAAATGAAGAATTTATATCTAAATTATATCAGAAAAAAAAAACATCCACATTTCAAAGAATATATCACTAATAGTACAATGAACTAATCAGTCTTAATTTTTGAAGCATTAACAGTGCCGATTTAAGCTCATTTCGGGCCCTGAGAGCAGAAGATCTACAGGACCCCTTGGCACTAGTGGATCGAAATTTATAACCAGAAAATCTGGTTAAGCCCAGCTTATCCGGGCACTCGCCCCAAGCACTCAGTGGATAAACCGGCACTGAGCACTAGTATATATGATGAAATTTAAAATATAAATTACATTTATATATGCATTTAGAATGATTGCTTAGCTTAGGTGAAAAATATCTGAAAATCAAATAAAATTTTAAAATAGAAAATAATATTTTGAAGGCAACAAACCTCAAATGTATACTAAGATCTTTACGAAAGTAATTTAAACGAATAATACCTAAAAAAAAGAAGAAAAAATTAAACAATATATAGAGCTAAGTGAATTATTAAAAATATTCATAAAATTCTTTTAGTATAAATAAAAAATGAATAGGATGCACAATTAATAAAATAAAAATCAATAATGGAACACTAAAAAAATAAAAACAGAAAAACATGGAAGACGCAAATGTTAATGAACTTAGAATTTCTTTACGTTTCGATTATCCTTCGTCATTAAAATATCTTCACTGCGGTTTTTTGAATAATTATTTAAGCAAATATTCAAAATATAGTGAATATTTTCTAAGCCTGAAAAAGTCTTGGAACGCTTCTATTATGCTCTAAAAAAAGTAGTAGGCAATCAACTTCACGTTTCGACTTCGTCATGTAATTTGTGCTAAAACAAAAACAAAGAAAAAGTTTTTAGTTCGTGTACCGTGTTATTTCAATATGGTTTGAAAAAAGAGTTGGAGGGTGTATAAAATTAAATCCAGTCGGATGTAGGGCTTCACTAGATTCGATGTCACTATGTTCGATAGTTTTGATTTTCCACCGGAATGAAATCTGAAGGCTTAGAAATTTTAAACTTTAATACATTTTAAATTAGGAATTTACTTTAAATCGATATCAAAAGATATCTAAGACTTACTGAGAGTAAAATTTGTTATTTTTTCAAAGGTATTCATCGGTAAATATTTAATATAAAACACTTTGGTGAAATAGAAACTAAATTGGTGAATAGAAACTTCCATTCCTTCTAAGTTGGTGTGGTGTGGTAGTTAGGAGAAAGGGGTGCCAGCTCAGATGTCGTCCACGTCACTTGACCATGGTTCAAAATTACGTGGTCCGTCGCCAAAAGCCCTCGTGTAGCTGAACAGTGCGACGTTAATATTCAATCAACAACAACAACAATCCATTTTTATCCGGGGCGGCCAAACTGCTAGAGCCGGCCCTGCTCGGGGCAAAGACTTACCAGGGCCGATCCTAGGGTGTCGGCCGCCCGCGTACAAAGACCTAATGTGCCACCCCTCTACAGAATTTTTCATATTTCCTTAACGCTATAAACTCATCTACCTGTATTAAAGTAAAACATTAATAAAATGTAGATAAAATTCCTACAGAATTTTTCATATTTCCTTAACGCTATAAACTCTTCTACCTGTATTATAGTAAAAAGTAAAACATTAATAAAATGTAGATACAATTCTACAGAATTTTTCATATTTCCTTAACGCTATAAACTCATCTACCTGTATTAAAGTAAAAAGTAAAACATTAATAAAATGTAGATACAATTCTACAGAATTTTTCATATTTCCTTAACGCTGACGCTATAAACTCATCTACCTGTATTAAAGTAAAAAGTAAAACATTAATAAAATGTAGATACAATTCTACAGAATTTTTCATATTTCCTTAACGCTATAAACTCATCTACCTGCATTAAAGTAAAACATTAATAAAATGTAGATACAATTCTAAGTGCAGACCCCCTCCCCTCTTTTTTTTACCAGCTAATATGTCATAATAGAGACAAAATACTTTAATTAAACTATAAACAAACAAAAATACACCTTTGAAATAAAAATAAACATTTTATAATTAGAAATACAAAATGATTGTATTTACTCAGAAAATGTAACCCAATAAAAAAAAGTACTAAAGCATAAATCTCGTGAAATGAAAAGTGTAAAAAAAAAAAAGACTGCCTAATAATTAACTATAAAATAACTTTTCTTGCTTTTTGAAAAGCAAATTTATCAATAATTTCAGTGAAACCCATTTTTTCTGAGATTTCGGATTCAATAGAGATGATGACTAAATCTGAAAGCCTTTTTCTTGTGTCATTATTTCTCCGGTAATTTTTAATAATTTTTCATTTACTAAAATTTTTTCCCCCTGAAGCTAGAGAAACCAGGTAAGGTTAAAAAATTCTTATTGCTTGAGCAAATTTGGATATAATTCTTGACTATAATTTTTAATACCTCAATTGACTGTTTTTACCATGGAAAAATAATTTTGAATGAAGTTATTTCATTAAAGGGTTGTATGCCGTCTATATCTTTCACAATACTTCCTTACTCCTGTACCTATAACTTAATATTCTAGTCCATTTCAGGCTTTCATAAGATCAGCATCAGAAATGTTGTGAACGTTGGGAAGCTAAATGTTTTTAAGATAATCTAAGCCTTCAATCCATTCCACGATGTTTAATTTAGGATTTTGAAACAAATTACTCAATACATCAATTCTTGATAATAAATCATACCAAATTAAAACTGGGAACAAATTTAAATGCTTCAATTTTTTTTCTGTCTCTGATGGTATCTTCAATTAAGGTATTTAATGCGGTAATAATTTTTTAGGTTTTGCTTAAGAGGTCTAATACCATTGATAGGACCTTCACTCCTTGTTTCCCTTAACAGTTTTAACGTGTTTTGATAAATACCATCGATATGGGGATGTAGAAAAGTAATTATATACCTCTTGTACCATATACCGTAAAATCCGGCGTATAACGCGCACTTTTAAGGGGTGTTGGAAAGCTAAAATCTTATTTTTTTGACAATTTGAGATTTTTACATTTTCAAATTGTATAGATTTTAACCTTTCTAAAAATACCTTACTTTAACCTCTAGAGTATTTAGAAGCGCTTAAAACGTATTTTTATATAATCGTTGTGTGTGTGAATTTGGGCCACGCCCATTTTAATGGCGAGAAAATTGTAAACAAATTACTTTGTTTTTGCTTAAAAGTGTAACGACTGATATAAACCAAAACATGTATCTTTTATTTTAAATTGAGCCTTTTATTTTTTAATTTCCTAGCCGATTAGAAGTCTCACTGTATACATTAAAATCCATTTATCTCAAAATGTAAATTTTAATGTGCGATGTACCTTTTCTGAGAAACTACTGTTCACAGGTATGTAAATTTTTTATGAATTATTTATAATGATGTCTAATATATACTAAAATGAGCTTTTTGTAAAAAACTCAAAAATTTAATTTTTACAATTTTTTTAAGTAAAAAATGGGTCAAATTTCGCAATGTTTGATAAAATATTTCATAATTTATTAAAAAATTTAAAATTAGTTAAAAGCTCATTTTAGTATAATGAGAGAGGTGTACTTTAATAGTATGAAAAATTTCAAGCATGTACATAAAATAGATGTTGAGAAAAGGTACATCGAAAATAGCCAATTTAACATTGTCAGTAGAGAGAGAGAGAGAGAGAGAGAGGTTTCCAACTCCTCTTAACACAAAATATGAGATCGAAACTTAAGGGTGCGCGTTAAAAACGATAGTTTTAAAAATAACAAAAAATATGAGCATAAAAAAAATTTACTTCTAGATATTTTACTTCGAAACATATGAGCAATATATACTAATATTTCAGATTTCTTCGTAAAAAAAAGAGGGTGCGCGTTATACGACGAATATACATAAGAATTTAAAAAATCAGCTTGAAAGTATAGGTGCGCGTTATACGACGAATATACATAAGAATTTAAAAAATCAGCTTGAAAGTATAGGTGCGCGTTATACGCCGGATTTTACGGTATATATATATATATATAACAGAAATTTCACCAATGGAGCTGGCAGCGTCATTAACAAGATTTAATACATGAGCCGCACACAACACGTGCATACAATATATAAAGTGAGGTTTTTTTTTTCTTTTATCAATGCTACATAGGTGCTGATGTTGTAAACAATTTATCTCGTATGAATGACTTTATACTTGTTGGCAAATATTGAAATGAATTATAGCTCGTAATATTAAGAGTGCGTTTGTGCGATATTTAGATTAAAAATCCTTTTATAATAATAATAAAAAAAATCCATTTGAAATTTGCAAAAAATAAATAAATAAATAAAATAAAATAAAATTGGTTTCTTTTCTCCAGTACGTTAATTTAAAGTGATTTTTCCCAGTTTGATGAATGTCACTTTATTTTTAATATAAAAATAAAGGTAAAAATAATAAAACCAAGAAAATAATTTTAAATAATTTTTCATTAGAAATTGATTTTTGTTGCAAATTACTGTTAAATCTTGAAAGCAAATTTTTAAACCTAAACACAAAATAGTATATCTGAAATATGTGGAACAGATTTTTTTTTAAAAAAAAAAGTTGACTGTATAAACAGATTATATATATTTCCTACATATTTATAGCCAATTTCTAAATGCGGAAAAAAATGTTTTTAAATTTTTTAGAAAAAGTATTTAAACCTGTTGTATGAATAAATGTACCTGAAATTCTTAGAGCAACGAATAAAATAAAAGAATGATCTGACCGTATACCAAAAGCGGCAGTAATAGACAATTTTGATGCTGAATTTATAAATGAATGTATCAGGCTAAATATTTGAAAACAATTCAACACAGCTTCATCAATTCAGTCTTAAGCGTAATCCATACAGGAGATGTTATGAAGAACCATTGGATAGATAAATTCTGCTAATATAGAGAAAACAATAAACATGATAACACGGTAAGCGCCTAAGTCAGCATTTTTCTTTGGCAAATTCATCGATTATTTTTGTAGTTTCTATTTTGCCCAAAAGAGTTTTTGTTCTTTTGGCCAAGTTGTTAATTTTGTCTTCTCTCCCATACTACTTAAAATTTTTTAATGCACTTTAAAACTGAAAAAGATCTCTCGCCTGATGCATTTGATATCGGTATCGTTAAGAGTATTGATACATTAGGGAAAGTCGAGGCCATTTCTCTTGCAACTCGTGAAATTCCTTGATTTTCATTGTATCTTTGTTTTAAAAATAGTAAAAACTGATTCAATTCAACGTAAGGTTCAATATCGTATTTGTCAATATCTTTTAGTTTTTGTAATAGCCTTCTTCTTAATTTCAGGTAATAATATATCTCGTCAAAAATATATTAGTGTTCTCTAACAGTTTCATATATCTCAGTTATTCGGGATAGTTCTGCTCTTGTCCTATCGCATATGACATAAAATGAATTCACAATGAAATTTTCCCTTCTTTTAAAATTTGGGGAAACAGGTAGATAACATTACCTCATCCGCGATTGGCATATTTCTGAAGGTGCAATTTGCAAGAAATCTTCATATTCCTTGAGAAGAAAGATGCTACACCAGGGGTGGTGAATCTTTTTGAATCAGCGAGCCAATTTTTTTTAAAGAAATATTTAATGAGGTATAGACGTGCTGTGCGTGTGTCAAATAATTTTGACTTGTGATTATTGGGAAAATAATAAAACTAAATGCTTACAAAACTCAAGACTCTTTATTATCTACGAAAAAATACATTTTGTAATTTATAGTAGTAAATGTTTTAGTTATATGTGTAATTCAAATTATATGAAGTAACATTAGCGTGATTTCTGCTGTTGCAGATTAGATGACAAATAACTTACATTAGGATTGTAAGATATTACTTTTTTAGCAGAATGCATGCTGAATTGGGTCATCTGCCAAACGGTTTCTAAGTGAGTTCGTAATGTTATTCATCTTTGAAAATAATGACTCGCCGGTGTTGTAGATGAAAATATGGATGAAATAGCATGGCCCAGCTTCTTCAAACATTTAAATGTGTCTGGAATCGAATTCCATGTTTCCAAATTTACATCACCAGCATTTTTACTAATATTTCTTGTTAATCTTTCTGTTTCAGTCACACAATTCCAATTTTTTTTTTATTTTTCAACAATTTTTTGAATCCGCATTGAATTAGACTGGAAATCAATCAGAGAGTTGTGCCTTTCAAGTTTTTCAATTTTGCCAACCAGTCGAATTGGTAGATGTTCAGTTTTTTAAATGGTCCCATCAGGGTACATAAAAACTTGAGCGTTTCCGATAATTCTTAGACCTGAAAAATCTCGCTGAAAACTACGACCGATCACTCATTTTGTTCGTAATACTTCATATTGTACTTAGTCATTTTGAATTAAAATGCAAACCCGTTTTGATCGGTGGCGTGCCCGCCATCCCTGTGCTACACGATTGGATTCGGAGTTGCAATATCGGTACAAGATCTTTAGTTCCACGTTGGACTTATAACAGGAGTTCATCAAACTTGGAGCCCCAGGCGGTCGCCAGCCGCTTAATACGCCTCTGCGTACAATTACACACATATTCTTTTCCGTCCCCTTTTTTCTTTTGAGTCTCATTACAGAAAGCAGATAGAATAAAAATAAAAATTTCATTTTTTATACATAGTTGCACGCGCGAATTTAAATTGTTTTGAGAATGAATGACGAAATATGTAACAAGAGAAGAATTCATTTCTCTGTTAAGGGTCGTAAAATTTTTTTTAGTAAGTCTCAGGACGGATCCTAGCAGGTGTACAGCGCATGCACCGCACGAGGGTGGCCAAAGCAAGGGGCGGCCACATATAGTTCTATCAAGCAAAATTTTGTACAACTTCTCTAAATAAAACTTATAATGTCGAATAAATATGTTGAATTTTAAAGTTATTTAAAAAACAAAATAAGTCTCGATTTCCCGAAAGCATAGCATAGTTTAAGAAAAACAGAATGTTAGCGCACAGTGCGTTGGTTCACACACATTGGCCATTAATGTCTACTTTTACGTACATCTTTCATTTGATCAAAACTGTATTAATATCAAGTGTCATCCACTACAAGTTTAAAAAAAAAAATTTATTTGAACTTGATTGGATGAACAGAAATTATTTTATTAACGATTGAAAATTTGAACAAGATAAATAAATATATAAATATATAGAGAGTGAGCTAATAGTAGGAATTGAAATATGAGAGATGGGAGCGCAACCACACCAATGTTTTGAGAAACAGAGTAAGCAAACGCGTTTTTGCCCCATTTTTGTAGAAGTAAATTATACGTACAGATACGTATCTTCTAAACATCCTGTGAGATCTTGTCATTTTTAAAGCACTGGAGCCTAAACATTCTCATACATCAGTGCATTTTACCCACGATCAACTTACGTAAACAATACGCATTAACTTCTAATTTAAAAAAATCTTAAAAGTTTTGCCTCTCTTGTGGCTGTCTTTTGTTAGTAGTCAGTAGTTAAAATATACCGGTTCTGGAACAGTGGAGCCGGTGGAGCCGCATGCAAACAAAAGTGGGTGGAACTCCCCGGATCTGAACCGGGAAGATGGTTTGTGATTGATAAGGGTTTCGGGGATCTGTACTGATAAGAAATGCACGCTTTTAGCGATAACGAGTTATATTCTGATATAGTTTTAATTAAATGATTATGATTTTTTTAATTACGTCATTGAAAGAAAATTTTAATTGGGATAAAGAGTCAAATTTTTCTGTACATATGATTATTTTTATATAATTCCGTATAAATCTATTTCTGAAAATCCTGATATACGTGTTGAATGATTAATTGTTATATTTCAAATTTGATGCTTTGTGCTTGTGATTTCTGAAACAGAGGATTGAAAATTAGGCAAACGAAAGGGAGTGGAAATTCCCCCCGGGTCTGAACCGGGAGGATGGTACCCCCTCCGCTGTGATAAGGGTTTCGGGGCTCTGTAAATGGGTGCTAGAAATGCATGTTTTTAGAGATAACAAGTTATATTCTTATATAGTTTTAACTAAATGGGTAGAATTCTGATTTTTTTTAAGTACGTCATTGGAAGCAAATTTTAATTAGGATAAAGGGT